>CM053581.1:162217465-162235929 GCA_028627135.1 Pseudochirops cupreus
AGGCCATGGGTTGCATGGGTCTACAACACTCCCAAGTTTGACCTGAACTAGATTAAAATATAATCTGGAAATATTTTTTTTAATAAGTAAAAAAACAATAAAACATACATATTAGCATATGATTTTCTAAGTCACTATGCAGTCCACATCCATTCTTATTTATGGCTTACAGGTCCCATTTCTTTTTTTTTTTTTAAAGTAAAAGTAATTTTATATATATATATATATTTACTTACTTTGAGTTTACAACATTCAATTTCACAATCCCTTGAGTTCCATATTTTCTCCACCACCACCCCCCATCCCCAATGGCAGCATGCAATTTGATACAGGTTCTACAAATACCTTCATGTTAAACATTAGTCAAGTTGTAAAGAAGAGCTATAACTGATGGAGTGAACAATGAGAAAGAAGGAACAAAACAAAACACAAAAGAGAGAGCAAGTAGTTTGCTTCAATCTGCATTCAAACTCTGTAGTTCTTTTCTCTGGATGTGTATATCACTTTCCATCATGAGTCTTTTGGAGTTGTCTTATAGCCTTGCATTACTGAGAGGAACCCAGTCTATCAAAGTTAGTCGTCACAGATATGATGTGTCTGTAATTGTTTACGAAGTTGTCCTGATTCTGCTTTCCTCACTCAGCATCAGTATGTGGGTCCCATTTCTATCTGAGTTTGCCATAACTAGATTAGATGACTTCTGAAGAATCTTCCAACTAGGAGATTCTGAGATGCTGTAATATGAAGATTGGCTTGAAATAATTATTGTTAAACATTTTTGTGATTCTCCACATATTATCTGAGGTTCAAAGTACTCTTTCCTTTAAAAAAAATTCAATTTAATTCAACAAGTATTGATTAATTGTTTAATATTTCAGATACAATGCTAGACATTGGGAATACAATGATAAAGACCAAATAACTTGTACCCTCAAGTAGCTTACAATCTATTGGCATAAACAACTTTTATCTGGGTAAGTAAATGTAAAATACATATAAAGCAAATATAAAATTATTTGGAACCAGGAGACCCTAAGCACTGGAATCAGAAGAGCTATCCTAAAAGAAGTGGCTCTATCTGAACTTCAGAAGTAAGCAAAATGGAGGAAGGCAGAGACAAAAAGAGAGAACATACATAGGTTATAATGGACAGCCTACACTAAGGAAAAGAGGAGGTACAATGTCATTTGTCAGAAAAAGCCAGGAAGCCAGTTTGAGTGAAAGATAAAATGTGTTAGAAGGGTTGAAATTGGTCCAGAAAGACACATTGGAAATAGACTCTAAAGGACTTTAAATAACAAATATGATTTTATATTTTTTCCTAGAGGCAATTGGAAGCCATGGAAGGCTTGTGAGTAGGGGTGTGATGTGGTCAGACTAGCCTTTTACTATCAATTAGGCAACTTTATGTGTATGGGAGTAGGATGGGATTGGAGAGAGAAAAGACATCAAGCAGAGAGAACAGTTAGAGTTTTAAGAGAGACCTATTGCAATAATTCAGGTAACAGATAGACAAAACCTAAAGTAGAAGAATGATAATGTTAGTAGACGACCTTCTAGAGGAGAAAGGAAGGAATAGAATCAAGGGCATATGGAAAAGAGTTCACAATGGCAATAAGAGAGATCTTTTCTTCCCCCATGACTAGAATAAATTTGGAGAGATAGGGGGTATAATGTTGACATCATTCAAATATAGAATTAGATAGAATAGTGAACCCAAGAGCATGTCAGATTTTTCAATGAATTATGTGTTGAGGTAAGTGGGAGAGTGGTGTAGGTGGCTTAAGGATAGAAGAAAATTTTAGATCAGTCAACATAGGGAGTGGAATAGAGTCAATAAAGGAAGAATATAAAGATTGGAAATAGTCAAAGTCTAATTCAGGTTATATAACAGAAATTTTTATTGGATCCAGTTAGCGTGGTTCTGCAATTTCCTACTTCAGCATTCAGAGACAAATGAGAAGAAGTGAAAAATGTGGATATTGGGAGTAATCCATAAAGGAGACAAAGAGACAGAAGAATAGAGGACAATATGGAATTAAATGGTGATGGTTGGATTAGGGTTAATATTTGGAGGAGAGGAAAGTGAGGCTGGAAAAGGCATGATAGCATAGGAAAGGAAGGACAGATGGAGTGGCTATGTATTGCAATGAGAATGGAAAATAGATTTAGGAAGAATGAGACAGAGGAAAAAATGGATAGCTAAAATATTATGATCAAATAAAGGAATTTCAGAATATGGGATTGTGGAAATAAGACATTTGCCTATTATTTCAAAAGTTTGACCATCTTTGTGTGTAGCTGGGGTAGACTACAGGTACAAATCATAAGAGTTTAGGAATTTGATAATCTAGGAATTAAGAATGTTTGAGTATGGATCAATATATTGGTTGAAATTCCCAGTAGAAGGACAGGTGTAGGGATAAGTCAGCTATGTGGCACAGTGAATAGAGTGTTGGGCCTGAAGTCAGGAAAACTCATCTTCCTTAATTCAAATCTGATCTCAGACACTTACTAGCTGTGTGGCCCCAGGCAAGTCACTTCATCTTGTTTGCCTCAGTTTCCTCATCTATAAAATGAGCTGGAGAAAGAAATGGCAAACCACTCCAGTATCTCTTCCAAGAACATCCCAAATGGGGTATGAAGAGCTGGACATGACAGAAATGACTGAACAACCAAAAAAGGGATAGATAGAATGACTGTGAGTCAGATATTGTATTACTTAAGGAAGAAAGGTGGGAGAATGACATTAAGGGCAATAGAATACAACTGGCAGGATATGGATAGGATGAGATATTTGGATTCAGGAAGCCTTAAAAGAGGAAAAGTTCTTGAGTGACAGCAGTAGTAGGAAGGTACCAAAGTTGCAATGAGAAGCAAGACACATGCATTTTTCCAGGGGACATGAGCGGAATTGTGCTGGAACCAGCTAAAAGCAGACCATGAAAGCTGATTATTAATTTTTGTGTGTGAGAATTTATACCTTAGAAACTGGCAAACACTACAAATAAGGGCTTTATTATTTTGTTGATTTTCTAGGAAGAAAGTCATGGAAAAATGTTAATAATGCATATTATACTTAAAAGTGTATCATAGGTACTTTTTTTTCTTTCAGAGGACTGGTTGGTTGTTAAACATTTATGAGCACACTGCTGGGCATAAGGGATATATAATACTAGAGAGGGTAGCCAGGGATACAATGTCTTTCCTGCAGAAGAATATTTCTGTGATATGAATATGAAAGGCAATTTGTTAATAATAGAATGAGAGTTCCACGGAGCACAATGGAAGGAGAAGGCAGAATATGATAGGAACATAGGAGAGGGAGACGTTATATGAATGAGTATGTCAGAACAAAGGAAGATAACTTCCACCTAGACAGCCAGAGATTTGGAGTACAGTCATAAGAATGTGACTTATTCAAACTTCCCAGAAGTAATTTTAATATTGATTTGATTATTATTCCCTGAGAAGAAAGTGGAGGCATATAGGGGTAGGGATAAGGAGAGTTATGTGGGTCTGTATCGGGAGAGATGAGAAGACCCTGGTCTTACCAGTTATTGGCCTTGGAGGTGAGGTAGGCCCAAGGGTGTAGCCTAACTAGTTATAGAAGATTAAAGCCTGGTTATCTATTCATCCTTTATTTAGCAACTGAAATAACTCAGTGCCAGGGCCAGTGCCAATACTGAATTGATTTTATCTCTCTGGATAGAAAGTAGGATTTCTGGAGAGTTTCTGATCTTAATTTGGTGATTGTTGTGGAACTTCAGGGGTAGTAAAACAGGTAGCAGGACCGTGGCTGTGCCTGGAGACCCAGAAACCTCACAATCAAAAATAGAGACCAGAGATTAAAGCATCACCAACATGATAGAAAGAGATTTTAATGCAATTTTGAATTTATGAAAAGTATTTTAGGACTATGTTGCCTCTATTTCTAGAAGTATTTGAATGATATAATCTCTCTAAAACTATACTTTGGAAGGAAACTTCTATCTGCGCCCTCATGTTCTTTTAAAGTCCAACAACAAAGCGAAAACAACTTAAGTGATATTGCAATTTCAAATATTTCCTTATTTTCCAAAGGTCTTAATAATAATTAGCATCAAAATGATCCCATTGTATACTCTGAAGTAAACTGTAAGAGGTGGTGTGGGGTTGGAACTAATAATCATGAAACAATAAAGGAAGATTTTTTAAAAAATGTTCTTACATGGCTCTAACAGTTCATTGAGTGACTAGCTCCAGGAGCTAATGTTAGCAGTGACTATGGTGCCTAAAGTTATTCATAGTATTTCTTGGAATTTTAACAGGGCAAAAACTTTGCAGTTCCCATATGCAAAAACAAAACAAGCACTACTAAATTGCAAAGCAATTGTCAACTGGCATTTATTAAATGCCTACTATGGGCCAGGCACTGTGCTAAGCACTGTGATTACAAAGAGAGGCAAAAAAGAAATGTTGCTGCTCTCAAGGAATTTACAGACTAATCAGAGAGAAACCATGAAAACAACTGTGTACAAGAAAGATATACAAAAGAAAAAAATTGGAGGTAGCTAGCCAGAGGACTAGGAAAGATTTCTTACAGATGGTAAGACATTAGTTGAAACTGGAAGGAAGCCTGGGAAGTGAAGACATGGAGATGAGGAGGTAGAGTATTCCAGGCCTGAGGGACAGCCAGGGAAAACACCCAGTCAGTAAATGGAGTTTTATGTGTAAAGAACAGCAAGGAGGTCAGTGTCACCAAAGTAAAGGGTTCATGGAAGGAAATAAGGTGTAAACAGCCTGGAAAGTTAAGAAGGGCTCAGGTAATCAAGGGTTTTAACAGCTAAGCAGAGGATTTTTTTATTTGAACCTGTATGTAAAGGGAGATAGCAGAGTTTATTGAATAGGAGAGTGATATGGTCACATCACTGTGATAGCTGAATGAAGGATGAACTGGAGTAAAGAGAGGGAGAGTCACCAGGAAGCTATTGTAATAGTTCAAATGTGATGTGACAGTGAGATGCACCAGGGTGGTGGTAGTGTCAGAGAAGAAAAGAGACCATATATGAGAGATGGTTAACTTTAGAACTAAGCAGATATGTGTAATGAGAGAGAAAGCTAGTTTGTGAGCCTTGGTGACTAGGAAGATTATTGTACCCACCGTAGCAGTAATAGGGAAGTTGGGGAAAAGAAAATCTTTTAGGGTAAAGATAATTAATTGCGTTTTGGATATGCTGAGTTTAAGTGAGGTTATTGAAATGAGGGTTTGCCCAGTTTTTGAAACTATATCACACTAAAATGGTGCTGAGATGTTCTGTGTTATTCAGGGTAGAGGATGCCAATGTCTGTAATTATGGTTGGCAGACAATGGGGAGGGGCATTTTATAGCCCCATTCTGCTGTGCCTTTGTGACTCTTGGGCTTAGCAGGGATCCCGGCTACTTGAAGAATTATTTTAGGTAGCTATGTTTTATAGGAGGGTAACAATAATCACTATTATTCCACTAAATTCCTCCTCCAATGTTTCATCTTGACTTGGAGATGACCCTATAATATAGAAGATTATTTGTGGGCCCAGAGCACTGGAGTTTTAGGAGGCTGTGTTAGGTCCAAGTGGGAAGGTACCCTGTAATCACTTCAGGTTTCATGGAGGAGGAAGGATTTCTATAAAAGAAAATGAAGTTTTGTAGAGTTAATCTTTAAAGATGCCTGTATCAGACTCTATGCAGAGTACGTGCCTCCAAATATTGTCATCCTCACCTTTTTTTTTGTTCATACTATTCCCTGCAACTGAAATACTGTACACCTACTCCACTCCCACCCCATATCTTCTTGTTGACATTCTACCACTCTTTCAAGAACCACAGCACAATTATTGATGGTAAATTTTTCTTCATTGGATCTCATAGTCTTCTGTTGCTGTCCTCTTATTAACTTGTAGTTTTCTTTGTACATGTAGTTCATGTGTCTCCTGTACCTAGCGTAGTATATTACACATTAATATTCCAATGAGTCTGTAATGTTATTAGTGTGAGTAATCCCTCTACTGATAGGAATTACAACTCCTTCATGATTTCTTATCCCATGTGATTCTTGTCCATGGTTTTCTGCAAATCCTTCACAGAGGATGCACTCAAGACATTGGGGGTGTTGATACCCTTCGGCTAACAGTGCAGCACTAGCTTCTGGGCTATCCATCTGTTTCATTTCATTTCATTTCATTCTCTCTATGCAATTCACCCACCTCCTTTTCTAGTCATATTTGTTACTCACAGTGTTTTTATGCTATTTTTAGCATGCACATCAACATGAATAATATACATATCTCTAGATCCTTAATGAATGTTTGTTTAATGATGGAACAAATGGATGACAGCAGTTAGAAGGTAGGTTTGTAACTTTCCATTCTTCCTATCCAGTAGTGCTCTTCCTTAATAAGCCGATAGAGAGGATAAATGCTATAGCTTGAGAACAGTCAAGAAGTACAGTCAAGGTAAATACAAGATGAAGGAAGCATGACAATACTTGTAGCTAATAATGCTAGTGAGTGCTTTCTCCTACTTTGAAGCTACTTGAAAAATCAGGAAGAGTCCAGCCTTCTGTGCTGGTATTATAAACTGGTCCTTATACTATGACTATAGACTTGAGCAGGTTGAGAGGAAAAAGTAATTGTCAGGTTTTCCCTATGTAGGCATCTGTATTTTTCTTTGTTTTGTGTGTCCCTTGGGAATATCTTATTTTTCTATATTACATGTAGCTTCTCTGTGCTTCTGGCATCTCACTCTACTCTTCTTCCCACTATGCTGATGCATAACTCACATACATAATTGTGAAATAACTAAGGCAAAAAGGTTGAATAGTAAGCATTCCGTCTTTATTCTATGATTTTATAAGCTTTCTGAGAAGCATTACAAGTATATTTAACGCATTCATATATTTAGCTTAGAAACAGAAAACAGTTTTAATGATGGATTAAGGGCAAAGAAAAAAATGAGAACACAAGAAACAATTTTAATTTACTAAGCCAATGAAAACCTAATTCTTGCTGAGCAATGGTCCTCTATCCCTTACATAATACTTCTCTCTAACTCACAAAGGACTTCATGATGAATATAGAAATCCATATACTCAGACCATAGTTGTTGAGGCCATTTCTCCATGAGATGATCATTTTTCAACCATGCTATTGCTTCATACCAGCATTCCTTCTTCCATCCTATTCTCTCCATTGCCCAATATTCTATAAAACTGAAACAAAACCAAAGGAACTTTGGGAACTCATTGTTGCCTTTTGTGGGAGAAGCATTGCCACTCAAATGAGGCACTCAATAATAGGCCTACAGAACTCTTCTTCATCATAATGAAAATAACAGTATATTTATATAGTGTTTTAAATTTTACAAAGTAATTTCACATGCATTACTTCAATTTATTCAGAGAAACACTTTTTAAAGCAGAAGATCAGTGTATTGTAGTGGACAGAAGACTATATTTTCAATAAGGTGATGATCAGGATTCAGTGATGAAAGTGTCATGTTAAGCATGCCACTTCGTGTCCTCTATTATCACTAGAGTCTATAATAGATCTAAATGATTAATCTTTACTTATGAAGAAACTGAAGCTTAGAAAAATGATGTGGGTTGACTGAAGTCTTAAAATCAATAAATAGCAGAACCAGAACTCATGATCAAGTCAGACTTTGGAACCCTGGTACACTATAACACACTGTCTCTATTATCGATAAGTAGTCATAATCATAATTAGTATTACTTAATTAGTATTAGTTAATTAATAATAGTTATAACTCTATAGGATTTTAAGGTTTACAAAGCAATTTTTAATACATTATTTTGCTGATTCTCTGGCCACTGAAGTTCATTCAGAGGACTGACTTTTCAGTGTCAGTGAAACCTGAGAACCTAAACTCTGATTTTGTGATAGCTTTTCTTTTCTAATCATCTATGAAAGAAATCTCCAGAGTAACACTTTACTTTTTGTGTTGCCCATTCAAACTTTCAGGAATGCTTTTTAATAATAATAATAATAATAGCAACAATGACAATCTTTTCAATAGCCTAAGCTCCTCAAGGCCAAAGCAATATCTTTTCATTTCTTCTGAATCTTCTGCTGTACTGAAGCCCTATTCTGCAGTTCCAGCATGTGTTTAGTAAATACTTAAGTGAATGAAAAATGAATTTTTAAACAATGTAATTAAAAAACTAAACTGAAAAATTTGTCAGTCACATCTAGGATTTTAAAGAATAGACCTAGAGTTTTACTTATCTTAAGCTAACAATGAAAACTACCGTGGAATACTTATTCATGCTATAAGAATGTGAAAAAACTGTATCTGTCTCATTACTTTTTTATATTCCAGCTTCACTTCTGGCTATGGGAAATGAAGCTTCCACATAACTACAACCCAAACAAAGAACTCTATATGGCCTTCTACTCTAAAGATATATGTAGTTTTATAATGAGACAGACAAAGGGTGCTGAAAATTGTAACAAAGCTAACTCCAGGTACCTTTGAAATCTACTGATCAGTAGGTCAGAAAATAATAAAAAACCAAGAGTTGTTAGAAAATCTTTGCTGTCAGGGACTGCACTCATGAACCCTCAGTAGTCAATCTTGCTGTCTACATATGCCCTCACCTCTCCTTCTGGTAGGTCACCTGTCTTACCAGACTGCATCAAAAAATGTAGTATCATAATGAATTCTATGAACATAGAGTTGCTCTAATTTAATATTATTTTAATAGGTTTAATAACTTTATTACTGACCTTGTTAGTAACAACATCTAAGTATGAAAAGTAAAAGAGGATGCCAACTTCTACTCATTTTCTATATTCTGAATCCTAGCACATGGTTGAAAAACTCAATTTTTAAAAATGTTGCTCCCCCCTCCAAAAAAAGTGAATGGACTAAACTTTTTTTTTTATAGGAAAATCCAAGGGAGCAAAATCTGATTCTTCAACGTATAAGAACAACTAGTTTGGTTGAAAGTGTCTCAACTGGTTTCTACTGTACAATAGATATCATTTTAAAAACTAAATCAGGTTTAGAAAGATATTACATAACTATAAGTCAATTTGTTTTCTACTACTTGTGGCAATATTGCTCTTCCAATATACTGGTAAGCAAAAAGCTCACATAGAAGCTGCTGCTATAAAGAACCAGCACATCTTCTGCCCAACAAATACCTGCTAAAATTCTGAAAGGGATCCTTTCCCATTGCTGTGGGAAATCTCCTGTTACAATTTTCTACTTCTATGTTAACACACTTATTTATAGCAGGAAACTTCGACCACACCTTCTCTGTTGCCTCATTGTAGTACAGAAGTGACCATGAATTCACTATAGCTATTCTGCAGGCTCTGGCAAGTCCTTCCAAGATTGAGTCCAGCAGTAGACTGTATATCTCTCATTGCTCATCATCTTATGGTTGAACATCAGCAGATGATTTTTTTTTTTGGCCACATCAGCTCTTGAAGAACATCTCACTGAAAATAGAGTCATTTTGACTGTATTAATGGTGAGAGCATCCCTGCTGATAAAATCACAGATTCTTGAAGTCATAGGGTCATAGGTCCAGGAGCTAGAAAAGATAAATGAGATCAGGTAGTATACATTCTTCATTTTAGAGATGAGGAAATGGGCACAGAGAGGTTAAGTGATTTCTGCAGGGTCATATAGCTAGCAAGTGTTTCTTAGGTAAGTTGGGAATGGGTCAGATGGAAGAAAATATGGAGGATAGGAAATGGCTCTTAATAACTTCATGGTATTATATAGGGTTGATTTCTTTACCCCTTCCCCTCTCCCCCCATAATAGCACAGTCCTTTGCACACAGCAGGTACTCATTAAACTACTGCTAAATGAATGAATAGTGGTGGGAAACTAGGTAGCTAAAGCTAGAAACTAATTTGTAGACTGCATGGAATAGTAGAAAGAGCACTAGAATTATCATCAGAAAACATGGCTTTGGATTCCAGTGTTATTAATTGCCACCTGTGTTTATATGGCAAAATAATTTAAACTCCTTGTATCTCAGTTTATTTTTCAATGAAGTCAGGGGGTTGGACTAGATAGCCTCTGAGATCTCTCTCATCTCTAAATCTGTGATCTTATAATACCAGGAAGGCTTCACAGATAAAATCATTTAAGTGAGAGAGGCAGGTGAGACCACCAAGCATGTGGAAAGAGATGTGGATTAAATTGAAGTGAGCAGAAGAGAGGACTAAGGACAGAACCTTGACAATTGTGAACTGGTAGAAAAGGGAAGAAATTTTGAAAAAAAAAAGGGGTGGCTAGGTGGTGCAGTGAATAGAGCACTGGCCCTGGAGTCAGGAGGACCTGAGTTCAAATCTGACCTCACACACTTAACACAAAAAACTAGCCATGTGACCATGGGCAAGTCACTTAACCCCAATTTCTCTGCCCTCCCCACTCCAAAAAGAAAAAAAAACTTGAAAAAGAAGTAACAATGAGGTCAAAGGACAGCCCTATATTGAGGTTCTAGGAGAGCTGGGCGAATAAGAGGTTAGTAGAGAATTTCAGGATTCAGATCTTAGATGCAGAGCAATTTCAAATGAGAGGTATTAATGCTTTAGTAATTAGGTGAAACAGAACAAAGGAGAATGGCATTAGAATTGGGTGATATGATAGATGGTACAGGATCAGTGATCCTCAATGTGAATACAAAAAAAATTAAGGACAATGTCAAAGCTTTTTGTGGAGAGAAAGTAAAATAAGCCAAGAGCTAGAAATTAGAGATAGTAGAATAGTTGGGAAATTGAGAGATGACAGCAATTCAAAGTTACAGATGTTCATACAATCAAAAGTCAGAATTTTAAAAAGAAAAGAGCCTGTTTACTAACTGTGCCAGAAAAGACGTAGAAGTAGCATTAGATAACAATGAATATGTTAATATCTCCTAGACCTGTTAAGTTAAAGAGAATTAAAAAAGGGTCAGCAATGGAAAGGACTGCCAGAAACTAGGTGTCTTAAAAGAAAGCACCATTACAATTAATGAGGGCAGTTAGGAGCACAAGAGGAAGAAATTTAGGATGAAGAGAAGTTTTATTAAATTAAAAACAGGATTTTCACCTCCCACAGTGTAAGGAATTAGTAAAGTAGGGTCAAAAGGATAATAGGGGCTGGGAAGGGGTAGGCTTATGCTAGCTTAGAACAACAATGGAGGAAGAATTATCTAGAGGAAATTGTTTACACCCACATTAGTGTTACTTTTGGAAGGGGAAAAGGAATAGTTAATTGAAAACCTTCTAGAATCAACCAGTCCCCAGGTACCAATTAGCATGTTTTTGTGATGGAAGGCTTTCCCAGACTTGACTCTCACTGGATAATTTCCTTTGGCTAGAAGGTATAGGCCTCAAGGCAGATTTACCCTGTGATAGTAGGGCTTCTGCTACTTGTGAGCCTTCCCAAGCTGTGTGCTCACAGGCAAATTGCCCCTGACCTGAGGGTGGGGCCTGGAAAGCAACTTTTCCCAGAGGGTGGGGTGTATCAGCTGGTGGTGAACCTTCCCAGACTGGACTACCACAAGTGAATTTCATAGGAGATGACTGTGGGGGCCAAACAGCAGCTTTTCCATGAAGCAGAGGAGCATCAAATTGTTGTGAGTTTTCCCAGATTGTGCTTTCGCTGTGGAATTTTCCTCGGACCAATGCTGAGTGCTGAACTCCAACTTTTCCATGAGAAAGAGGATTATAGGTTGACTGGGAGTTTTCCCAGACTGAACTCTTATAGGTGAATTTCCCTCTTCCTGTTTGTGTGGGCTGGACAGCAGATTTTCCATGGGGAAGAGGAAATTCAGCTGGCTGTGAACCTTTCCAGCCTAGATTCTTATTTGTGCATTTCCCTCTATCTAATGGTTGGGGTTGGAGAGTTACTTTTACAGGAGGGTAGGTATTATCAACTGCTTGCGAATCTTCCCAGCCTGAATTGTCATAGAAGAATTTTCCTCTCCCACCTGGTGGAGGCCAGCTTGCTGTTTTTCCATTGGAGATGGGATTCTCATCTGATTGTGAGTCTTCCCAGGCTTTATTCTCATAGGTAAATTTCCCACCGCAAGATGCTGTTCGTTGAATGATAGTTTTTCCAGGAGGGTGAAAAGTCTCAGTTGATTGTGAACCTTCATATTCAGGATTATCACAAGTTAACTTCCCTTTGTCTGACTGTGGGAGTCTAATGGCTGGTTTTCCAAGGGGATAGGGCATCTCAACATTTTGTGAACCTTCCCTGCCTGAATTTTCACAGATGAATTTCCCTTGGGTGATAGTTTTCCCAAAGGAATGAGTAGACTCTGAAGAATCTGTACCTTCCCATAATGGAACGTCACAGGTCAATTTTCCTCGCCCTGTTGGTGGGGGCCAGACTGTTCCTTTTCCACCACTGAGTGAAGTTTCAGCAGATTTTGAACCTTCCCAAACTGATTTATCATAAGCAAATTTCCCTAGACAGGATGGGGAGCTATTGATGGTAGCTTTTCTAAAAGTTAAGGAAGTCTCAGCTGATTGTGAACTTTCCCAAACTGATTTGCCATATGTAAATTTCCCTAGACAAGATGGTGAGTGTTGGAGGGTAGGTTTTCCAAGGGGAGTTTCAGATGTTTGGGAACCTTCACATAGAAGTTTCTCCAAAAGTAATTTCCCTCTGCCTGATTGTTGGAGTTTGGTGGCAGTTTTCCCAGAAGGATAGGTAGTCCCAGCGGTTTGTGAACTTTTCTGCTTTGTGCTATCACTGGTGAATTTCCCTCTGCCTAATGAGGAACTTCTTGTATTTTTTCCAGGAAGGTGAGTTTCACCTGACTGTGAACATTCCCACATGGAATTATCATTGAATAATTTTCCTCTGCCTGATGATGGTAGATGAATGATAGGCTTTCTTTGGATGTTTGGAGCCACAGTTGATTTTGAACCTTCACATGCTGAATTCTCACAGGTAAATTTTCCTTGGTTTGATGGTGGGGGCCAGACTATAGGCTTTTTATGAGAGAGGATAGTTTCAGCTGGTTGTGAGCCCTCCTGACCTCGATTCTCACATATAAATTTTCCTTGGCTTGAAGACAGGAGTGTGACAGTTGCTTTTCCATGAGGATGGGGAGTCTCAGTTGGTTGTGAACCTTCCCAATCAGGGTCTTCACGTTTGAATTTCCCTTGACCTGATGGTGGGGGCCAAACATAAACTTTTCCAGAGGGCTGGGGAGCCTCACCTGGTTGTGAATCCTCCCACCCTGAACTCTCACTACTGAATTTCTCTTGGCCTAATGGTGGAGGCCAAACAACAGCTTTTCCAGGAAGCTGGGAAGTCTCAGATGATTGTGAACCATCCCAGACTGGACGATTATTTGTGAATTTCCCTTGACCTGATGGTGGAGGTTGTACTGTTTTTTTTCCATGAGAGATAGTGGTCACATCTAACTCTGTCTTTTCCCACCGTGGATTCTCACTAGTGAATTTTCCTTGGCTTGCAGAAGGGGGCCAAAGAATAGATTTCCCATGGGAATGGAAAACCTCAACTGATTGTGAACCTTCTGATACTGGACTCTCAGAAGAGAATTTCCCTCTGTTTGATGTTGGAGGCCAGAGTGCAGCTTTTCTATGAGCTAAGGTTGTCTTAACTGGTTGTGAACCTTCCCACACTTTACTGTCATGATTGAATTTTCCTCGAGCTAATGGTGGGTGCTGCATATTAGGTTTCCCACAGGACAGGGGAGACTCAGATGGTTTCGATGTTCCCCACATTGGATTCTCATGGATGAATTTTCCTCGAATCAGTGATGGGTGCTGGAAACCAGGTTTTTCATGGGAGAGCAAGATCTCATGCGGTCCTGTGCCTTCCCAGACTGTGTTCTCAGATGTAAATTTGCCTTGGTTTGATAGTGTCTGCTGAATGGCAGATTTTCCTTGAGGCAGTGGAGTCTGATTTGGTTGTGATCCTTCCCACATTGTACTTTCATGCATGAATTTTCCCCTGCTCAATGATAGGTGAGGGACACTAGCTTTTCCATGGGAGAGGCTAATCTGATTTGGTTGTGAGTCTTCCCAGATTTTATTCTCACTGGTATATTTTCCTCGGCCTAATGGAATCTTCTGAATGGCTTTTGCACGAGGAATAACAGTCTCAGACCGATATGAGCCTTCCCATAATTTTCCTCCGCTTGACAGTGGGGGCCAGACTGTAGCTTTTCTGTGGGGAAGGGGAGAATCGGTGGACTCTAAGTTTTCATAGCCTGGACTCTCATTAGTGAATTTCCCTCCACCTGATCGTACCGGCTGGATGACAGCTTTTCCATGGGGTAAGGGTGTCTTGGTTTGTTGTATGTCTTCACAGGCTAAACTCCCATGGGTATATTTATTATGATCTGATAGTGGAGACCCCATGGTAGCTTTTCCATGAGCAACAGGAATAGCAGCTGAATGGAAACCTTCACACACTTGACTTTCAGAGGGGAATTTCCATTGGTCTGACTGTGTATGTAAGAGATTGACATGGGAGACAGCCTTTTCACTTTCCTTCCATGTGCAATGTGGACAGTTACTCTTAGGCAATGATGCATAACTCTTGAAACTTTTATGGGGAAGCATTGTTCTTCAAGGTATATCCTGAAAATGGAAAGAAACCTACAATATTTAAAGGGTCATTTCTTCATTTTCCTCTGCCCCCTCTTCTTACCATATGCATCCTTTGCATCCTCCTATGGTATAAACAGCAAGACAAAATTCTTTGCTAAACACACTGGAATATTTGTGTGGTTGTTATTTTTTATATGAATTATTTGATTCAAGAAGAAAACTATAACCATGTTTTAATCTCTTTAGCCTTCTGGGTACCCTCAAATATATCATATGCAAACTACAAGCTTTAATTAAAATTGAGTTTAAGGGGTTTTGGGGGGTAGGAGGAAGATTCAGGTGCCAATAGGGCAATATTTATGTTATCACAGGCCAAGATTAAAGAGTCAGGCTAAGAAAGCCTCTGTTACTTAGTCCTAGTCATTCTAACTTTTCTGTTATCTGATATGATTTCAATTATAGGTCTGCCATTTATGAGAAGACCTCACAACGCATTTTTGGACCTAATTTTCTTGATTATAAAATGAAGGGTTTCAATTTGATGTGACCTCTAAGGTTCTTTCCAGCTCCAAAACTATGATCTTATTATTGTAATCTCTTCTTTTTTTTTTAATCACTCCTTCTTATAGTGTTCACTGGAACCTAGTTTTTTTCTTCAAGTCAATAAATCTCCTGTCATCTTCTCTAAGGCTGGCTATACTTTCTCTCATATTCATAGCAAGAGGGGAGAAGCTGGCATATTCCTTGCTCCCCATCGACCCTTTCAGATCCTTCCTTAATCATCAGCACCTAGCAAACATCTTGAAAGTTTTCTTTATCCTTTCTAGATCTATATTGTTCTTATCTGTGGACTTCTCTAAGATACTCTCATTCTTCCCCCATCAAGTTCAGATAAAGTGGCCATACCACTGCCACTGCCAACACTTTATGTGTTCCAGATTTCATGATTAACATTTGCTTCTGTGACATGCCTTGCATATTCTGCTTTCCTAATGTCTCTGACCATCCTAGCTAGGTTATCACCTCATATGTAGATTATTATTATCATCTCTAGTAACTGGTCTTCCAGCTTGCTCAATACTCTTTATAATATCCTACTCGATCAACATTCAAGTGACTCAACTGCCTTAAAAATCATTGATTACTCCATATGGACAACCCTCTTCTCAAAATATCTATATCTATGTCTACGTCTATATCTATGTCTATGTCTATGTCTATGTCTATGTCTATGTCTATGTCTATGTCTATATCTATATCTATCTGTCTGTCTATCTATCTATCTACCTACCTACCTACCTATCTATCTATCTGTCTGTTGGATGATCCTCATGACAAGTCCATGAGAAATATTAGAGGTATTATATGTGAAGGAAACTAGACTCAGAAAATTTAAGTCAGAAACATACCTGGGTCTCTTCCAACCTCATGTCTAGTGCTCTTTTGACTACACAGTATTCTTCTGAAGGCACTATGTTCTTTAACATGACATGACACTGTCTCCCTTTTGTCAGACATTTCTACTCATTGCATCCCCCTCCCCATTGTATCTGTATATTCCAGTCTCTGAACATAGCATCTACATATTCTTATTTGGAACATTTGCAAGAGTCATATTTCTTACCCAGAACATATCCTTAATTCCTCTTTTCCAACTGTCTAAATGATAGACATCCTTTAAAATTTGCCCTTAAGTTTCTGTAAAACCTTCTCATACCAACACTGACCACAAAGATTTCTCAGTATTCTGAGCTAATATACTTATTGTGTAGACTATATATTTGACAGTAATTCATTCATTAATTTGACAAATATACATACACACATACATGTATGTATGTATTTTCATATGGACCAGGTGCAATTCATCAGCCTTTCATAGGATCATAGATTAAAAATTGAAAAGAAATTTAGATACAACCTCATTGTTTCACAGATAAAAATGAAACAAAACAAATAAACCAAAGGAAAAAAAAAACCTGAGGCCCAGAGAGATAGCCCAAGGTCACACAGAAAATAAAGTGAAGCACTAAGTTCTGGGAGATGTTCAAAAATCCTTCCCTTCAAGGAGCTTAAGATTTAGTTATTGTCATATGACATAGACACTCATAAGCATAATACAAATTAGAATAGAAGTTAATGAGGGCATAACATATGATCAAATATCAATCACATACTACCGTTCCATTAGAAATTTTTTGTATATTGATGGCTTATCAAGTCAATTAATTAATAAGTATTTAATAAATATCTACTTTCTCCTAGACACTACGCAGGCCCTGAGGATAAAAAGACCAAAATGAAATTGTCGCCACCCTCAAGGAGCTACCAGTGTGTTAGAGAAGGGCAATATTTACCCAAATAAGGACATACAGAATAAATGCAAAGTAATTTCAAGGCAGGGTCAAGAAGTTGGGGAATCAGAAATAACTCTTGGGAGTGAAATCCTCCTCCTACAGACAGAGGTAATAGGCTTAACGCGCTGAATGAGGCATATATTTTCAGACATAACCAATATGTGAATTTGTTCCCCTTGACTATACACATTTGTTATCGTGACTTTGTTTTCCTTTCCTTTTTTTTTTTCTTGGAATTGCGGTTTATAGGAGGTCCAGAGTGTAAAGGATTAGGACAATTAAAAAAGAAGAAAAGAAGATTCTAGAGACAATTTTTTTAAGCGTAGAAAATAAACACAGAAGGAAATCCAGAAAGAATCAAAAACCAGCAGGACAAGATTGGAAGCTATAGGTTGAACTTAAAATATATTTTACACACACACACACACACACACACACACACACGGATGCACATGCACACACATGTACACACATGTAAATATGTGCTTAGTTGTGTATAAGCATGTATGTGTACATACATGTATGTATATATTTGTGCATGTGTATATATATTTGTGTAGATGCATGTATGTTTGTATAGTTTATGTGGCAGTTAGATGGAGCAGTGGAGAGTCTACCAGGCCTAGAGATATAAAGACCCATCTTTCTGAGGTTAAATCTGGATTCAGACACTTACTAACTATGTGACCCTGGGCAAGTCACTTAACCCTGTTTGCTTCTAGTTCCTTATCTGTAAAATGAGGTATAGAAGGAAATGGTGAACCACTATGATGTCTTTGCAAACAAACCCCAAATCAAGCCACAAAGAATCAGGACAACAACTATCAGACACACACATATACACATGTGTGCATGTGTGTATACATACATGTACATTTACATGCGCGCACACACATATATACACATGTGTATGCACACATGTGTATATATACACAATAGAGATTTTGTTCCATATATTATTTTTTTCTTTTATACTATGTATATGAAATGATCCATACACACAAACCCTATGAGGGATGTTTAAGTGAAGAAGGTAAATAAATCTTAGAAGAGGAGTATCCTTATATGTGAGATAATGGTATTTGAATTGATCTTTGAATTCATCTAGGGATTCCAACATGTGGAGGTAAAGACAGTGTGTGTTCCTAGTGTTGGGAACAGTGTGTACAAAGCTATAGAGACAAAATGGAATGTCATGTGTGAGGAACAGGAAGGACCATTGAACTATATAAGTCCCTTGGAAGGAGGCTAGAAGAGAGAAAATGCAAATTAAAACAACTATTGAGGTACCACTTTCACAGGCATCCAATTGACTGATATGGCAAAAAAAGGAAAAGGATAAATGTTGAAGAAGATTGTAATAGTAATCTGTTTAGCAGGATACTTAGCACTTGTGGAAGGGGCAAACCCTGTCCCACTGTTGAGAAGGCATGAACTCCCCTGTTGATGTGGAAGAAGGGGATTGGCTGAGGTGTGTATATAAGCAAGAATTCCAGAGACAGACAGACAGAATTGGAATGTTGCTCTAG
>CM053581.1:162258074-162293955 GCA_028627135.1 Pseudochirops cupreus
TAGCCACTTTAGCAAAGGGCCTAGGGGCAGGGAAGATCTTCAGATTCCCATAACAATACACTGAATAATTTATGGAATTTCTTAAGAACATATCAAGAAGATCTGGTATAGAATCCTCCCTTTCATATTTAGCAGCATTATCACCACAAGAAAGTCACCTGAACTATCTGAACATCACTTTGCTCATCTATAATGTCAAGAGAATAATGCCTTATATTACCCAGCTTGAAGGGTTATTTTGCAGATCAAGTAAAATTATACACAAATATATGTATGCACATATATATGTATATATCCACAAAACACATAATATACACACATATATACACAAATTATGTATACCTATAGGTATACTTATATCTGTATATTAGATATATAATCTACAAAGGTATATAAATCTATACATACATATCTATATGTATATGTATACATCTCTTTGTATATATGTGTATATTTATGCGTGTATTTTATATATATACATATATATGTGTGTATATACATCACTTTGCAAATCCTGAAGTGTTATATAAATGTCAATTATGACATAGGATGTGTTCTTTGTGAAAGGAGAATAGCACTTTGGTATCCTTATATTATGGAATTTGGCATCAAATTCCTGAAAGTACTGAAGTGAGACATTACTGGACTTGAAATCTGAAGTACACAACTTGTGATAGTATTGAGATGACCACAGTCATCAACTCATAAAGGTATTTGTTCCATAAGTCTTTAGATGGTTTCTGTCTGATTAACATACCAGGAATCTCGTGTTATTGATGTGCTCAGTTGTAGAGATAATTGAAGTGAGAAAGTATAGGAAGAGTAACTTTCTACATTTTTTATAATGAATATCATTTCAACAATGCATTGGTGTAGAAGACAAAGAGAAGAAAAGTGGTAAAATTATCAACTGTCAATTGTACTGAAGACTAGTAGTCTCCAATATAAAGATTTAAACATCACACTACCACTCTTAAGGATATGTTTCTCAAGTGAATTCCCATTATTTAATTAGTCTATGAACAAAGGACAAATGAAAACAGACCTGAATGTATTCCTGAATGGGCTGGATTTGCTGCCAAGCAATCTAGGTTCAAAACTCAACTATGCCACCTTCTAGCTATGTGACTACCTTGTGGGAAGGACACATAACTTCTCTGTGGCCAACTTTCTAAGGAGGTACTAGAACAAGGAGAATGAAGATTGGCGTTAGATAACACCATTTTCTACTTAATTTTGGTAGCTGTTTCAATGATTTGCCATAAATGTAGAATTATATGAATGTTTAGTTGAGCATCATTTCAAGACAACCTAATTGTCAGAGTAGCTCAGGGGCTGTTTTATGGGTCAGGACCCAGGTCACAGAAAGTGGGAGAGTTTTGAGAGGTACGAGTGGTAATATCTCAGGCAAGAAGGGTGGAACAATTCTCTGAGGTCTGGGGTGGGAGTAAGACCCACAGTTTAGCAGCACATGCTATAAGAGACTGACCAATGAGCAAGAGGCAACAAGAAGAATGGAATTCATGGAACACAATTTGCTCCCTATACTTTAATTCCTTGATTGATTGATGGAAGTGTCTCTCTGTGTGTTTGTGTATGTGTATGTGTGTGTATTTGCACAAATGTATGCAAGTAAAGGCTCACAAGTATGTGTTTATACAAGAGGGAAAATTCTTATTCTATAGATTCATTTTTTGTTTAAGGAATAATAAGGGGAAGGAGGGTATGGAAGATGTAGAAATATATGAAAATGAATGTAATTCACTGTGGAAAGAGTGCTGAGCCAGGAGACCTGATTCAAATCTGACCTGACATTTACCTCCTGAATGAACAGAAAGACAAGACATTTAACACAGAGTGTTACCTCCTTGAAGGCAAAAACATTTTGTCTTCTTTTTTTAATAGTTCATAACTAGGGTTTTTGATGGCAGATGCAGGTAAAGCTGGCTTAATTGTAGCCGCCTATCTTGTCCTGTTTTTCTGGGAATCAATGAAATAATTAATGAATATGTTAAAGTTGTATTTTGTTCTGGTCTCCCTTATGGTCAACTTTCCCTTCCACCAGTGGAGTAAATTTATATGTAATCAATATAAATTATTAATTGCAGGAAGTAAGATCACAAAAGGGAAGCTAAAAGTCATGTAAACACTGTCCCAAAGATCAAAGAAGCATAATTTAAATGTTGTATCATAAACTAACCACAAATCATAACCTGGTAATTTGTGTTGAATCCTTATATGATTTGAAATCATGTAGGTTTTTCTATCAGGGCCTTTTAGTCCTGTGATAAGTAAACCTTAGTTCAGTCCCAGAAGACCAGCATATCACCAAATGGTGTTGATATCTTTGAGAGGATGTGGATATAGTAATTTTAAAGTTTTATTGATAACTTTGAAATGTTTTGGCTATATTAATGAACTAAATAATTCCAAGGAGGCACAGATAAGAGCTAGTTTTTCTCCCCCAAACTTTTATAAAATGAGACCTCAAACTCCTGTTCACCTTCCACACCCCTAGCCCTCTTCCATCTCCATCAGGTCCATGCTGCCAGATCCTCCCAACTCTAATCCATGGCTGCATCAGTAATATTTGCCATTTCCTCCTCTTTCTCTACTCTCTTTCCCACCACTGCTTGCCTTCTTCTACTAACTCATCCCTTCATCCCATGCCTTCTACATCTGAATCCCTTTTGCTGCTTCTCTCTGTATTTTCTGTTACATTTGCCCCCTATACCCTCTGTACCTTATTAAGGTGTGATTAGAGCCTCAATTCCCAATGACATTGTAGTCTTTCATGGCAAGCACTCAAAAATTTGGGTGTGCATTGCTCATTTAATAAATTAATTAGCAATTTGATCAACAGCCATTTATTAAGTGCCCAGTATATATCAGGCACTTGAAACTGTCTTTGCCCTCAATGACTTTACCTTCTAATGAGGGAGAAAACTTTACTTTCAATAATCAGCCAAAATTGATATAATCATCTCAAAGAAAAACATTTCCTGAAATGCTATAACATGAACAGTAGTAACAAAATATTCTCCCTATAAACCTGAGGCATATTTCCCCACAAATATCCCAGTATCAGTGGGAAGAGAGGATACTCAATAAGACAGTTAACAATGCTTACTTTGCTAAGTTCTTAAAATATACCCAGCATTGTGCTGAGCTTTGTGAAACACACATGCACACACACATACACTATGGAAAACAAATTACTTCCTTCCCTCAGAGAGGTAATGTTCTACTGGGAAATATGATAGCTAAAATATGTGCATGGGAAATGAAAGTTAATCCCATAGGAGAAGACACTAGAAGCTGGTTGGACAAGGGAAAATCTCTTATAGATCTTGCTATTTGAACTGAATCTCGAATGAAGCCAGAGATTCTAAGAGGAAGAGGAAGGAAGAAGAACCTTCTAATCATGGGTGACAGCTAAAACAAAGGTACAGATATGTGATGTGGAGTGGCATTATGTTGGAATGTCAAGTAGACCATATGTTTTCACTGTTACAGTATAGGGAAAGAAGCAAAAATTAGGTAGAATGGAAAAGTAGGAAAGTGATAGGTTATGAAGATTTTTAAATGCCAAATAGATGAGTTAATATAGGCTCCTAGAGGTTGTTGTTTAGTTATGTCTAACTTTTTGTGACCACATTTAGGGTTTTCTTGAATAGTTTGCCATTTCCTTCTCCAGCTTATTTTACAAATGAGGATACTGAGGAAAACAGAGTTAAATGACTTATCAGGGTCACAAAGCTAGTAAGCATCTAAGGCCAGATTCGAAATCTGGAAGATGAGTCTTCCTGACTTCAAGCCGAACATCCTATCCACTCTGCCATTTAGTCACCATGCACCCATAGAGGTAAAAGGAAGCACTTGAAATTTCTTGAGTGAAGAGTAGGTAGGAAGAGTGTAGCATGGTCAGAAATAAATTTTAGGGAGATCACTTTGGAAACTGAGTGCATTGGGATCAGGAAGCACTCAAAGCTGGGAAAATGATTTGAAGACAGTTGTAAAGGACAAGTCAAGAAACTATGAAGACTTGAATTAGTGTGATGAAAGATGAATAGAGAAGGGGACTTATATGAGACATAAAGGTAGAAATGACAAGATTTGGCAATTCATTAGATACATTGGATGAGTGTGAATGATTGAAGACTTAAAGATTACACAGAAGTGATGAGGTTGGAAGACTGGGGAAATTGTAGAACCTTTAACAGAAATAGGGAATTTTGAAAAGGGAGAAATTTTGGGGGAAAAGAAAATGACTTCTCCTGTGGGCATGTTTAGTTGGAAACATGGGACATGAAGCTGGGAATGTCCATGAAGCAGTTAATAATCTAAGACTGTAGCTCAGGAGAGACACTAAGGCTAAACTTATAGACCTGGGAATCACTGGAAGAGATAATAATTGAACTCATGGGAGCTATTAAAATCATCAAGTAAGATTGTAGAACAGGGTCCAGGAAATAGACTTGGAAGATACTAATAATTATGGATCATGATATAAATCCAACAAAGGAGAGTGAGAAATAGTAGTCATACAGAAAGACCATGAACCAGGGGAAAAAAATGTTCCATGAAGATATAGGATAAAGAATATCCAGGAAGAGGTTATCAATGGTATTAAATGCTACAAAAACCTTCAAAAAGGATGCATATAAAACAGTGGTTCTCAACCTTTCTAATGCCACCACCCTTTAATACTGTTCCTCATGTTGTGGTGACCCCCAACCATAAAATTATTTTCATTGCTACTTCATAACTGTAATTTTGCTACTATTATGAATAGTAATGTAAATATCTGATATACAGGATATATTTAAATTGAACATAACCTAGAGGTTGAGAACCACTGATACAGAATAAAGGACACTGGATTTGGCAATTAAAAGAATATTATTAACTTTTATTACTCTGAGACCCAGAAACTAGATTGCACAAGGTATAGAAAAGAATGAGAAGAGAGGAATTGGAGTTATTTTATGGAGATGATTTTCTCAAACATTTGCTTAAAAAAAGAGGAAAAGAAGAATAGAGTGATACCTAATGGAGATCGTGGGAACAAGTGAGGGTCTTTTTAAAAAGAAACATGTTTTTATGCAACAAAGTAAGGTGCCTATAGATAGAGACTGAAGAGAAGATTGAGAGTAAAGGTAATAGTGAGTATAATTTCATGGAGATGAGAGGAAATTGGAGAAATGATGTATTGTAAGGGGGTCAAAGGAGGGTTATCTCTTCAGGGGAGACTACAGTGAAGGAGGAGATGGTGGGTAAAGGTCTCATATGAGATAAGGGGGAGGGGGAAAGTCACTTTCAGAATATATTCTTTTTGAAAAAGTATTTGACAGGCTTTAGCTGAGAGGGTATAGGGATGAGGTTCCACGGAAACTGTAAAGTTTGAACTAGCTGTTGTACGTGGAATAGTGAATTGATTATGAAGGAGTAGAATGATTGATCTGCTACAGTGAGGACCCTGTTACAATTGGATGGCAAATGTATCATGAAAACAATCTGCATGGCTTTATTATTTTCTCAAGGTTAATAGAGTACATTAGTAGAGTACTAAATACTTAAGAATATATATGGCCAAAGCTACTCCTGCTTCTGATACTGAACAGTTAGTCTTTTTTTTTTTTCTGTGCTTGAGATGTCCTTTCACTGATATTCCCTAGGTAGAGTGTCTTTGTTGGGCAGAACTTCAACTCTTCTATCTAGGCATGCTGCTCTCAGTTCAATCCCTGGTGTCTGTAAAGAGATCTTGCGTACCTGCTATCTGCTTGGTATGACATCTCCTGGATGAATGAATGGCAAGGTGTCATTGCTGAGGGGGCATGGAGGAAAGGGAAATCTCCCCTTATCTACTAATGAATTTGCAAGAGAGGTGTAAAGTGAAAGGCAAAGATGGTTTTTCTCTTAAGAACTAGGTTCTTCTTACACAATTGATTCTTTTCTTGATCATAATCAAAGAAAAAGGGGGAAAAGATCCATAGCTATCTCTTTCCTTGTCTAGCATGATGACTTTACTACCAAACAATTTCTTAAGTGAGTACCCCCCTGTTTCATAAAATGAGTACTTTTGAGGGCAACTGGATAACTGGGTGTAGTGGTGGTGATGTTGCTGACTCTTCAGCCAACCAGTGTCTCAACACTTTATATTTATGTCAAACTGATTAAAGAATTTCTTCCCTCTTGTTACATGTGCCACAATATGTAAAGAATTCTTTACACTTCCTTTAAGATCTCGACACCTCTCTTGTCCCTATTACCTTACCATTATATCTTTTTATTAGATTTTTTTCCTGCACATTGTAGCTTATAATTTCATCAAATAGGCTGGGACAAACTCAACTGATCAGAACTTCCTTCCCTACCCTCACCTTACACATTTATACATACATCATATAGTTAACTGAGATTTTATTGGCAGAGTAATGATATAGGTGGTTATAATTAGTACGACTTAGGTACCTGATGCTCAGAGAAGTTAGGTGACCTTTCCACAATTACACAGCTGGGGTCATAGGGGAGATATGAACCCAGATCTTCCTGATTCCAAATCCAACACTCTCTTTACCACATCACAATGTTCCTCCATTTATTAAAAAAAAACAAACACAAAATACTTTTATAATGTAATTTATTTTTAAAAATAAATGTATTAAATTTTCAGGAATATCACTATTGCATAAATAAAATTATCTTTGAATTAAAATGCATTTAATCAATAAGAAAAACCAATGGAGATTTGATTCATGTCTTCCCTCCACTCCCTTTTTCTTGAAAGTCCAAAGAAGAGATAGCTTTATGGTTTCAGTGTTGAATTCCATACTATTTTTTGTGTATAATGTTTTACTTAAATGAGCTTGGTGGAAATACCTTTCAACCTATGCTTTGGCTGAAATGACATAAGCTGTGAATTTCACGTGACTTTTCCAATTCAGTCCCTATTGATGGCTTCAGTCATATAGAATGAATTAAAAATGGTAGAATCACCCTCAAAGTCATTTCTTGTGTTATTTCAGCCATGGCCGGATTGAATCCCAGCTCAAATTGTTTCCAATATTGCCTTCAAAATTGGATTTCAATTTTCTGGTACGTGTGAGTACACCTGTGCTCAAAGAATGCCATGTTTTTCTTTCTAAGGACTGTTATAATTTGGTATCTCGAAAGTACTCTTTCAGGTAGAGCATTTAAAAGCTTAAAATGCTTTTAGGCCTAATATTTCTGATGGATTGGATATATAATAGGAAAAATGATAATCCAAAAATCTACCATTTCACAAGATTGCTTATTATGTTTTTAAATAACTTTGGTTTAAAATAAAATTAAAAACTCACACAAGCTATAGTACCTTACAGATAATTATTCCCAATTGAGACACATTAGAACCAGTCCAATCTGACTGGGCTTGCAATGATTTCAAAGATGTCTGATTGGTTCCTTATACTGAAATATTAATGCTGTGCCTTGAACAATTTACTTCATTTTTAGTGCAAAATTAGACCTGCCATAAACTGCAACTCTTTTAGGAAGAAGGAAGAAAATTATTTGTAAGGGGGTAGGGTGGGAATTATCTAATGAGGCTGCAATCTGGGAAGCAGGCTATAAAATAGAGAAGTAGCCTCACCACACATTCATGTTCCCTATTAGAGCCTGATTCTGAGAGCATAGATATACAATAAACCTGTTTCTGGAAGCTTACAATGACATGGAATGGAGGAGCTCTCCATTTCAGAGCATGCTCCCAGGATTAAATTCTGATCCCTCCCTTACATATTCTTATTTTGCTTCTCTTTTTCTCTGCCATGGAGAATAGTCCCTAGGTGTGAAATGATAGGGGAAAATGGTAACAAGAACTGAAACCAAAATGTAGGGAAAGAATAAGAGAACACCTAGTTGACACCAATGGGTTCAAGTTACCAGTAGACTCAGTGGAATTATATCCAGGGAATTGAAAAACTTGATAGATATTGATCACTGAAATATTATTTGAGATCTTTGAGAGATTTTAAAGAACAATACTTCAGAACTAGGGAAAAGAATGTGTGGTCACATATTCAAATCACAGGAAAGGTAGATTCAATGACTCTAAACTAGTCATCTTGATTTTAGTTTCTCACAGTATTCTGAAAGATAGCTAGTGAGTATTTAGAATGGGAAGAGATAATCAAAAGCTACCTTAGCTTCATCAAGAACAAATTACACCAGATTTCAGTAAAACATTAGTAAAAGTTTCTTAAGCTATGTTTACATAAAATGGAAGATTAAATTTTATAGTTTCTGAAAAAAAATAGCCCCCTAAAGTGATCATTAACCAAACAATGTTAACTTGGATAAATATCACTAGTGGAGTCTTCCAGAAATATGCCTTTGGTTCTGTGCTGTTGAATCATTTCAGTTGTGCCTAACTCTTCTTCATGATCACATTTGAGGTTTTCTTGGCAAAGATACTGGAGTGATTTGCCATTTTTGTTTGGAGAAAAGCGGGTTAAAATGAACGTCTGAGAAAGGCAAGACTAAAAGAAGAAATATATAGAATATAAACTCCTTGAAGGCAGGGAATACCCATTATTCTCAATGTGTTCCCAGTGCCTATCACAGATCTTGGCACATTTTTGTTCAGTCTTTAAGTCTTGTCTGCCTCTTCATGACACCATTTGGGATTTTCTTTTTCTTTTAAAATAATTTTATTTATTTATTTTTATTTTTCAACCTTCATTTCTACAAGATTTTGAGTTACAAATTTTCTCCCCATCTCTTCCCTACCCCCCACCCCAAGATAGCAAGCATACTGAATATCTCTTCCCCCAATCTGTTCTCTCTCATGTCTTCTTCCATCCCCCCCTTACTTTTTTGTAGGGCAAGATGGATTTCTATACCCCATTGCCTGTATATCTTATTTCCCAGTTACATGTAAAGAATAACTTTTAACATTTGTTTTTAAAACTTTGATTTCTAGATTCTTTCCCTTCTCTCTTCCTCCACCCCCACTGGGAAGACAAGCAATTCAACATAGGTTGTGCATGTGTAGTTATGCAAAACATTTCCATAGTAGTTATATTGTGAAAGACTAGCTATATTTCCCTCAATCCTATCCTGCTCCCCCCCCCATTTATTCCATTTTCTCCTTTCACCTTGTCCCTTTTCAAAAGTATTTGTTTCTAACTAACTACCCTCACCCCTAATCTGCCCTCACTTTTATCATCCCCTTTCTTATCCCTTTCCCCCCTACTTTCCTGTATGGTAAAACACCCAGTTGAGTGTGTATGTTATCCCCCTCCTTAAGTCAAATCCAATGTGAGTAAGATTGCCTCATTCCCTTTCACCATTCTACTCTTCCCCTCCATTGTAACACGTTTCTCTTGCCTCTTTAATATGAGATAATTTACTCTATTCTATCTCTGTTTTTCTCCTTTTCCCAACATATTTCTCTCTCACCTCTTAATTTTATTTTTTATATATCATCTCTTCATATTTAACTCATCTTGTGCCCTCTATCTATGTATTTATGTACATGTAGCACCATACATGAGCAGCTTTCCAGTAGAATGCCACTGTGAACAGCTTTTAAGGTTCTGATTATACACCATAGTGGAACACCATTTATTCATGAACAAATCAAAGGGAAACATTCCCAACAAATCAAGATACAGTATTCATAACATTACATCTTATCACAGAAAATCACAATATAGTGTTCACAACAGCTTATCATTAAAATGGCCATGTAGTTTTCACCAAAGTGGTCACAGTATTTAGAACAAAGAACAAAAGAACAATCATCTGGCATTCCTAAGGAGGTTTGCCTCCTTACTTGGTCATTCAATCATCTCAGAATACAAGTCAGTCTTCCACTCTTGGGGCAACTAGGTTAACTTAATCAATCATTTATTTAGCAATCAGTTACTAAGTATCACTAATCACAAAATACAATCATTAGAAAATACACAAACTTTCCACCAGTTAACTCTATCAGTCACTTATTCAGATTCACAATTACTAAGTATCATTAATCACTAAGTACAATCATTAGAAA
The DNA here is from genome assembly GCA_028627135.1 of Pseudochirops cupreus. Taxonomy (NCBI): domain Eukaryota; kingdom Metazoa; phylum Chordata; class Mammalia; order Diprotodontia; family Pseudocheiridae; genus Pseudochirops; species Pseudochirops cupreus. Next base: position 162,268,117 of record CM053581.1, read on the forward strand.
ATACACAAAGCCTCCACCCTTAGGTCTGTACAAAACTCCTACATGAATCCACCAAACAGTCACCTGGATTCAGAGGCAGACAGGTGCCAGGTCTTTGTCCAGTCCTCCGGGAAATTCCTGCTCCACGCTGAACTTCACAGGGTCCAGTACATCTCCAGTACATCTGTTTTGGGGAATTAAAAGATCAACCAAGCCACAAACAAACAAAGTCTTAGCTTCTGGGTCATGCTTCCTCAGTCCTTTGGCATTTTGGCTGGCCCCAGGACTCAGAAGAAATCTTAGCCTTCCAGGCAGCAGCAACAACTTTGGCCTTCCAGGCAGCTTTCCTGGCAGCAACTCCAGCCTTCACCCAATCTCTCAGCAGAACAGCTTCTTCCACCAGGATCTTGTCAGGAGAAAATTTTGAATGTGCCTCTCGGGGGCTTTTCTTATATACACACACAGAGCACTGGCTTCCTGATTCAGCCAAACCCTTCCTGTTATGTCAGCAACAGGAGGCAGAGTTCACATCTTCTGTTTCTTTCCTAGAGGTTTGATTAAATGTTACTAAGGGCTAAGTACCTGCTTGCTTGACATAACAAAAAGGAGTCTTCAAATTTAAATTAATTACCATTACAGTACACACACACACACACACACACACACACACACACACACATATACACACACGCACACAGGTATTCCCTCCTATACTTAGACATGTATGTGTCCATTTATATATATGTGTCTATATATATATATATACATGTCTCTCTCTCTATATTTATATACATACATATATGTGTATATGTATGTGTGTATATATATACATATATATGTATATATATATTCCCTTCAACTATCCTCATACTGAGAAAAGTCTCATGAGTTACAATTATTGTTTTTCCATGTAGGAACGTAAATAGTTCAACTTTAATAATTTCCTTATGATTTCTCTTTCCTGTTTACCTTCTCATGCTTCTCTTCCTTCTTGTATTTGAAAGTCAAATATTCTGTTCAACTCTGGTCTTTTCATCAGAAATGCTTGAAAGTCTTCTATTTCATTAAATGTCCATATTTTCCCCTGAAGTATTATACTCAGTTCATTTGGGGTTTTCTTGGCAAAGATATTAATGCTCTTTCTCCAGCTAATTTTACAGGTAAGAAAACTGAAGCAAATAGTATTAAGTGACTTTCTCAGGGTCACAAAGCTACTGTCTGAGGCCAGACTTGAATTCAGGAAGATTAGTCTTCCTGACCCTAGGTCTGGAACTCTATTAACTCTAATTCCTATTTGCCTTGACTTTGTACTGACAAATACTTGTTTTTCAAAGCCTTAGATTAATAAATGCTTAACAAATTTGCAGATATTATGAAGGTGAGTGAGATAAAAAAGACAGTATTTGACTGAAAAATATCTGTAAAGAATTTAACAGAATAGAATGCTGGACAAGACTTAGTAAGAAGGAATTTAATAATTATAAAAGTAAAATCCTATATTTGGGTTTCAAAAATTGTCAAAAATATAAGATGGGGGATATTGTTAGATAGCTATTCTGGGTTCAGAAATTAACATGAAAAAGCATGGAATAGAAAGCAAAACTCTTAATGCAATCCTGGCCATCATAAAAAGGTCAAGAATGAGATTATAGTCCTAGTATATTCTCATACTTGATATGATCATTTCTGGATTATGTCATTCAGTTCTAGCCTCCTCATCTTAGGAAAATCAGTGATAAACTGATTGCGAGAAAAGCATATTGTTGAGGACTGGGTTGAATGAAATGGGAATGAATGTTAGGAATATGATAACATTATAAAGAAAAACAACTTAGTCATTGTGACTGTGATCAATGCAATGGCAAACTGCTGGGGAATCAATGATGATACATGTCAATGAAAAAGCCACAGCTTCTGAAGACCCAGAAAACAATACCGTGACCACCAAATTCTTTGGCACTATGAAATGGTTCCAAAACTGATATTCTTTTATCAGTGGGAATGATCTTAAAGAGTAGATATCATTATCATGTATTTTGCCTCTGAACATTAAAGGAACATGGAACTTTTATGTCTGACTTAGAGCTAAAATCTTCTACATATATTGACTCCCTCCTTCAGAATGGGAGCTTTTGGAGCTTCAGACTCTTATTTTTCTATTGGCATCCCTACATCTCTTTTTTTTTAAAGATTAAATTTATTTTTAAAAAATCCACATTAGTCATGTTTTGAAAGAAGAATCAGACTGAAAGCGAAGAACCATAAGAAAGAAAAAACAGTATGCTTTGATCTGCATTCAGAGTCCACAAGATCTTTCTCTGAACATGCATAGCATTTTCCATCATGAGTCTTTTGGAATTGTCTTAGATCATTGCTTTGCTGAGAAGGGCTAATTCTATCAAACTTGGTCAGCTTGCAATGTTGCTGTTACTGTTTACAATGTTCTCCTGGTTATGCTCACTTCACTCAGCATCAGTTCATGTAAGTCTTACCAGGTTTTTCTGAAATCTTCCTGCTTATCATTTCTTATAGCACAACAGTATTCCATTACATTCATATACCACAACTTGTTCAGCCATTCCCCAATTGATGGACATCCCCTCAGTTTCCTATTCTTTGCCACCACAAAAAGAGCTGCTATGAATATTTTTGTACATGTAGGTCCTTTTCCCTTTTTTAAAATGATCTCTTTGGCATACAAACCTAGTAGTGATATTGCACAGTTTTAGAGCCCTTTGGGTATAGTTTCAAATTTTTCTCTAGAATGCATGGATCAGTTCACAAGTCCACCAATAATTGCATCTCTAGCTCTGAACATAATTCTTTGTATATAGTAACCACTTAATACATCCTTAATTTATTATTGTCACCCTGAGAGTCGATAGTTTTGAAATGCAGAATGATACATCCATTTTAGATCAAGACCAATGAAGGAATTTCCTTTTTCTGCATATGGATATTTTCAATGAGAAATTCTCTCTCTCTCTCTCTCTCTCTCTCTCTGTCTCTCTCTCTCTCTCTCTCTGACTTCTCGCCCTCTTCCTCCTCCTTTTCCTCCTTCTCAGTCTCTTCCTCTCCCTCACCTGCCTTCTCCTCCTCTTCCTCCTTCTCTATTTCCTCCTCTTCTTTCTTCCTCTGTCTCTCCCCTTCCTTTCTCTTTGCTTCTTTGTCTCTGTTTCTTTCTTTCTTTCTGTCTCTGTTCCCCCTCCCCAATCTTTGTTCAACTGGTTTAGAGATATGAGAGTGAGAGAAAAATAAATGTTTCATTAAAAAAATTAAAAATAGTAAAAATTAATTTATTTTCTCTAAAGAAGGGAGATATTTAACTTGGAGAAGAGAAGCCACTGGAAAGGAAAGGAGAGATGAGACCTTCATTCAAGTGTTTGAGGCGTTGTCATGTGGATGAGAAACTAGATTAGTTCTGATGAGCCTCAAAGGGCAGATTTCTAGAGCAATGGATGGATATTGCAAAGAAGTTAATTTAGACTTGACGTCAAGAGAAATTCCTTGTCATTTTGAACTGTTACTCTATCAATCAGTCAAACAACAACAAACATGTAACAATTGCTATGTGCTTAGCACTATGCAGAATGCTGGCAAAAGTACAGAAAGCTATCTTGAGATGTGATGAGTTCTACCTCCTTGAAATCTTCAAACAGAGCTAGTGGCAATCTTTATATTGTATTGGGGATCACTTTTGTGTGTAAATTAGACTAAATGGATGCTGATGTTCCTTACAGCCCTCAAATTCTATGGATTTGTGTATACAAGTTATGATTATGCAATTGTAAGATAGTGTAGCATTGGAAATCAGAGGGCTTAGGTTCAAAATCTAGCTCCCCTGTTCTCCTACCTGCGGTACTTTGAACAAGTAACAACCTCTCGGGGTCTCAGTAACTTACCTCTAAAATGATGGGGTATACTAGGTGATTTCTCATTTTTTTGTTTCTAAATTGGTGACCCTATGACCATTCCCTCTAAAGAATTCCTATTAATACTTTAAATTCCATTTCAACAACTGCTATTTCAGGGAGGCTTTGCCTAGGCCCTCTCATTTTTCATATAGAACATTCTTTGTAAGTCTCCAATATACTCATCTATTATTTTGCAGAACAATTATGTATACGTATCATATCCCCCTTCCAACTTATATTCATGAGTGCATGAATTACGTGCACTTCAATTTCATGTTGAAATGAAGTGTACCTTTTGAATTCTTGGAATAGTAGATTTCCTACTAATTAAATACTTAGTTATTGTGGAAATAAAATTATTTACTCTAATTTGAGTTGAACTAGGTTATGCGTTCCTTTCAGGCAAAAATGAGGTCTTCATTTCAAACATTTCTTATACCCTAGCACTAGACATTCAATAGATACTTTATCATCATCTTCCTTCTCAGTGGATGCTGATGTTGTTGACTACTACCTGTGGTATTATGAAGGAAGCCAGGCAGTTTTCACTCATATTTATTTCCCATCTTATCTCATTAATCTCTTTCTGCCCTAAAAAATTTGAAATAGGGAGATGTTTTGTGCATGTCTGCACAAATGCTAAGTGCTCTGTTGTCCTTAGACTTGGAAATATAATTGTAGGGGTTGTCTGTGCCCAGAGGACATTAAAATAATGAAAACAATCTGTAGATATAATCATAAAATTCGGTATTTGGTAAAAATGACCAACTTTCATTTCTTCACAGCTTTGGAGTCCAGTGGGAGCAAAGATGTGAAATAAATAAAAGATGTTGATGTGAGTATTAGACAGTGAGTCATAGTGTTTATATGACAAAGGAGAAGGTAAAATGAAGGATTTTTCTCCCCTTCAACTAAGAAAGCTTTACAAAATTAATTCCGGTACTTAATCATTATACCTTAAGCAAATTTGATTTGGATTAAAATATTGTTTTTGGTTCAAGTTCCATCATTATTTTTTGTACCCAATAATTAAAAATAGGACATTAGTACCTAAATTCTCAGCCACTGAATCACAAAAGTCAACACAACACATAGGAGATAAACTTTTGGTTTGATTTAACATGCTAGAGATACTTTTATAATGTATAGTATACATGTATAATTGACTTATGGTTAATTATACTAACTGGAGGATGGAAACACTTATAAATTTCCATTTCTCAATGTATATAATCAATTCCTCAAAGTGTACAAAGAATAATCTTTATAAACAAACCACCAACATGTGTCTTAGAGACTTGGATAACCTTGTTTTCTGTTGAACTTGGAACAAGTTTCTCTCCCTGTTCAGACAAAAGTCATGTGTCTCCCTCTAAGGTGGTCATCTGGCAAGTCTCTGTCAGTCAGCACTGTCCTCGAGTCAATATAGCTGCTTGAGTACCTAGTGTAGGGAAGGAGTCAGTCTGAGGTAAGCTCTTAGAATAGAGTGATGGCTGGTTTTGCTGGTGGGTATTAACATTTTACTTAGGGTTGTTCCTAAAGTAATTTGGTAGTTTACCTCAAAATTACTGATAACGTTTTAAAATATTTTTCTTCATTATTGGTCTTTCTTACCAGAGGGATCATGTATAGTTATCAGTTGATTAAGAATACACCCATCCTCCTTCCTGTGTTATACCACAAAACATCTTATTATTGAAAAGCAATTTAGAGAAAAACAACTTACTCTCAATTGCTTAATCACAAAATGGAGGTTTGAAAGAAATGCAGTCAGTTATGCTAAATTGTAAAACTTATTCTTACTATTTTGTTAAGGTACTTAAACTTATTCTCATTACACGTAACTTTTTAAATACAGTCTACCTTTCAGCTCATGGTATAAGCAAATCACCTAATTGTTGGGAAAAATGTTTGTTCTTTGCGGCTAAATGGTCTCATCAATATAGGTACTTTCTCTACTGGTATAAGTGAGAATCTATCCATCCATCCAATCTATACTCTTTTTATAATCTTCTATAAATGATCTATTCAATAAGTCAGATGTTCCTCTGGAACTTTAAAATTCTGTGAATGCAGGAATGCAATACGGAGCCTAAGGATCTGTTTCCTTTTTCTCTGACCATTGACTAGTCTACTCTTTCTCAATCAGCTTGTCAGTTAACAAGTATTTATTAAGTACGTAATATGTTTCAGATACTCTGCTAAGCTCTGGTGGTCCAAAGAAAGACAAAGAAAAAAAACCACAACAGTTTTGGCATTAACATTCTAATAGGTATTACAGTGGATAGAATGCTGGACCTGGAGTCAGGAAGCCCTGACATGAAATTTGGACTCAGACACTAACTACTTGTGTCACCTGGGCAAATCACTTAGTCTCTCTCTGCCTCTATTTCCTCATCTATAAAATTCAGATAATAATAACACCTACCTCTGAAAGTGGTAGTGAGGATAAAATGAATTTTTTAAGTGTGCTTTGCAATCCTTAAAGTACTACATTAATGCTACCTATTATTGTTGGTTTTATTTTTATTATCATTATTACTTGAAGATATGAACTACATATATTTTGTGTGCATATAAACTTATATTTGTGCATATATATATATATATACATACATACATATATATATATATACATATATATATATATATATTTGTGTGTGTGTGTGTGTGTGTGTGTGTGTGTGTGTGGGTATGTGTGTGTGAAGAGTCTACCAAAATTCTTACAGGTTTTCCCTTGCCTTCTACAGTCTTGGGATAAAGCCATGGAGCTGGTGTTTGGTGTCAGTTCAGAACAACCCCCTTCCATCCAGTCATCGTCATCATCATCACCATCATCACCATCATCACCATCATCACCATCATCACCAGTCATTACCTAGCTCTCAGAATTGTCAAAGATACTGAGGCTCAGAAAGTTGGACACATAGGTAGGGCTTATTACAGAGAGGAGAGGGGGCAGATAAGTGATAATAGAATGCTGGAACATTAGCTCAGAACATCCTTTTTCCATGTAGGAATTCCTTTTAATCCTGAACAGCTAGGTAGTATAGAAGAAAGAGTGCTGGATAGAAGGCCTGGAGTCAGAAAGACCTGAGTTCAAATATTGCCTCAGAAATGAACTAATTGTAAAACTCTGGACAACTCCCTTGACTTCTCTAAATTTCTCTTTCCTCATTTAAAGTGAGAGAGTTGGATTGGATGGCATGTGAGGACCTTTCATCCCTAAATCTATGATCCTAACCTATTCACTAACCTAGGTGCAAGACTTCACCCCCAGCTCCCTTGAATTGAAAGGGGCAAGCGATGGAAACTGTCACCCTCTCCTAGCCACCCAAAATTTACAGTGCTTAGTTATCAGGACTCTAAAATATTGGGGGTCCTAAAATCCTGGTTTACCCTCTACTCCATGTCTGGTAAATTATTATCAATTCTTTTTATCTCCATTTTTCAAAGTAGTTATCTGCTCAGATAAAGATATTTTTCTCCACTACCTCTCCTTACACTCTTATTCCTATCTATGTTAGAGTAGCCTTCCATGGTGCCTGTTTTTTGCCCCCCCCCCCCAATCCTTTCTGCCCTCTGAAATCCTCCTTTTTTACAGAAACTCATTTTTACCATTGATTATTAAATCAGCAAACATCTATTAAGCACTGACTATGTGCTGGGGGAAGGTAGCATAGAGTGCTGGGTCAGGAGTTGGGAAGATTCCTCTTCCTGAGTTCAAATCTGGTCTCAAAAATGAGCTCTGTGACTCTGGGCAAGACACTTAACCCTGTTTGCCTCAGTTTTCTTATTTGTTAAATCAGTTGGAGAAGGAAATGGCAAACCACTCCAGTATCTTTGCCATGAAAACCTCAAATGGAGTCATAAAGGACTGAAACAATTGAACAACAAAATATGCACTAAGATCTCTGCTAGGCACTAGGGGATGCAATGAGAAAAATGAATATTCCCTGACTTCAAGAAGTTAATATTCTATATACTTCCTCTTTCAGTTTTTCCATCCTCTGAAATTTATGATAACCTTCTTTTCTCAAAACAAAACAAAAACAAATTAATATACAAATGAATGAACAAACACCATATCCTGTACAACATTGTTGCATAGTATAGACCATTCCTTGTCTCAAGTCTTCTGATGGGAGGGTCCAGGAAGAGGAAGTGCCCTTCAACTAGTTCCCAACAAGACTCCCAGATCATTCCTTTGCCACAATCTCTATGTAATCTCTTCTCCTTTGGGGTTCACTCCATTCCTTTCCCTTGTTTCCTAAATAATACAGTACTTGAATAACTTAAAAAAAAAAACTTGCCTTCATTCATTTCAATTCAATAAGTAGTCATTAAACTGCTACTGTGCACAGGGCACTGTATTAGGTAGGAGGGGGTTGGGCATGGGAAGGGGATACAAAAAAAAATCCAAGTCTCAAGGAACCTATATTTAAAAAAACACTTATGTTTTGTGTGTTTTATATCACCTCTATTTCCCAACATAACCCTCTCCTTTCCCAGAGAGCAATGCCTTCTAACAAAGAATAAACATTTTTTTTAGCAAATCTAACTCACAGAACAAAAAAGTCTTCTAATTTTTTTTTACAATACTGTGCTCCCACTGCCCCTCACGTCTGCCGTCTGATATCTTTTCTTCTATGTCTTCTTCAGAATCAAGTTTGATCGTTATAATTTCACAGCATAAAGTTTCCATTGTTTTGTTCTTATTGTTCTTTCCAAGTGTATATATTCTATCCAGTACCATTTTCTTTATCTCAAATGCTGAAGTTCTCCTCTCTATTATGATTTCCTTTCTTTCCCTCTCTTCAATATTGCTCCTAAACCTATTATTCTTTCTCATTGCAAACTCTAGCCCTTTCCTGTGTTTTTCAAACCATATTATGGTCTAGTTTTCCTCTCATACAGACTTGTAACTCTATTTTTCAAATTTATTTATATGCTATCCACTTTTGAATCAATTGTGTCCATTTTATATTGCTATCCTGAATTTTCCAGTCTTCCACTCTCACTCACCCTACCATCCACCTTCTCCGTTTATGTATCTATGTGACTGAACAGTATTAAAGATGTTCTACTACCTTGCTAAGAGGGTCCACTGACATCTCATGACTGCATAGTAATTCCTTTTATTCATCCTCATACTCCACAATATTACCACAGTGAATGTTGTGAATCTTCTCTACTTTCTTCAAGCCCCAGGTACCATATCTACCCATCTTTCTCAGCAGATGCCCTGTTTTTCTAATTTATACAATCAAGCCTATCTATGTGGAGCTGTTTTATCTTCTTAATCTACACCTCAAAACACCTCTTCATCTTCACCTTTTTTTTTCTTGCCTAGCCTTAATCAGCTAGGAGGAGGTTATCTTTTCCCTTGCAAAGTAAACTTATCTATTCCAGCCTTTGATTACATAGATTTCCCCACTCATAAGGAACTTTCCCCATCTCTATTTCTCATTTTCCTGCTGCTTACAAACATTCTCAGGTTTTTTTTTTCTCTCCTTAAAATAAAAAAAAAAATCAAATGAAAACTTATACTTGACTTTGCCTATCAAGCTACTATTTTATATATTTTTTTCCATTTAATTTGCAAACTTTTGAAAAATGCTATCTCCTAATGATGCCAATACTTCCTCATTGCCCACTCCATTTTTCCACACCTTACAACCAGACTCTCAGCTTTCCCACTAAACTGAAACAGCTCTTTCCAATATCATCAATAATTTCTAAATTGTTCAGTGCAATGACCCTATCTCAGTCTTCCTTCATGACTTCTCTGCAGTTTTTGCAATATTTCAGCATCATATCTTTGTGTAGATCCTTTCTCTTCCTTTGATTTCTCTGACAATACACTCTCCTCATTCTTGTCCTATTTTTCTGGCCACCTCTTTTTAGTTTACTTTGCTAGATCATCATCCATCTTGTCCTTTAAGTGTAGATGTCTCCCAAGGCTCTGTTTTGAGTTTCTTAAATTAAAAGCAATAAAAAAAAATTGCTAGACGCTATGTAGTCAATACTGTGCTAGACATACCAGACATACAAAGATAAAGAGTCTGTTCCCACTAGGAACTTGTGTTCTTTTGAAAAAGGAGAGCATATATACAGAAGAATAAATAGAAAATATATATGAAGTGAATACAATATATTTTCTGGGAAATGACAGTACCAACTGGAGGGGGCAAACTGATTAGGAAATGAAGGAAACAAGCATTTATTACATGCTTGGTATATGCTAAATGTCATACTAATATTATCTTATTTGATCCTCAAACAATGCTGGGAGAAAGGTTTTTACAGTTGAGAAAACTGAGGCAGACAGAGGTTGTGACTTGGCCAGCATCATACTGCTAATAAATATTTGAGGCTGATTGAATTCAAGCCTTTCCAATTCCAAGTCCAGTGGTCTATCCATTGTATCACTTAGCTGCTTCTAAAAGGAGCTGATATTTAAATTAAGCTCTCTCGGTGATCTAATCTACTGCCATTAGCTTAATTATAATTTCTATGCCTCTGACTCCGTATCTCTAGTCTCACATATCCAACTGCTTGCTGGGTGTCTCTCCTGGATATCCCAACAACAATTCAAATTTATCATGTTATAAAAATATATAACTTTTCCTCTTAAATCTACTCTCCAATGCCAAAATCCCCTTTTCCTCTTAAGAATAAAACCATCTGAGTCACCAAAGTTCATAATTTTTGAATGATCTTTGATTCATTCCTCTTTCCCTCCATCATATCTTTACCTTTTTTCTTCTTTCTATCCACACAGTCTCTGTGGCTCTCTTCTCCCTGTTCCTAGAATTCTTCCAATGTCCTCCTCACTGATCATCTTGCTTTGAATCTGTCCCCCATTGAATCTATTCTTCACAGAGCTGAAAAATTTATATTCCTAAAGCTTAGGTCTGACCTTGTCATCCCCCTACTTAACACCATCATTGATGGCTTTTTTTTTTTTGCAGTAAGAAATAATGCAAATTCCTCATTTTAGTATTTTAAACCCTCCATAATCTGACTCCAATCTCCCTTTCTGAATTTAATCATCTCACTTCCTTTAATCAACCAAGTTATACAACTAGCTGTTTCTCAAAGTGGACATTTCATTACTTATCTCTGTATATTAGCAAGTCTGCCTTTCTCAATATTTATCTCCTTTCAAAGCTGATCTAATGTACCACAGTCCCTGTGAGGCATTCCCTTTTTGCCTCAGTTTTCAATGCTTTGTCCCTTATTAAGTTTCTGGATTACCTTGAATTTTTCTATATGTATATGGGCAGTTGTCACAGTAGATAGAGTGCCAGATCTGGAGTCAGGAAGACTACCTGAGTTCAAATCTAGCCTCAGAAACTTACTAGCTGTGTGACCCTGGTCAAATCATTTAACTCTGCTTGCCTCATCTGTAAAAATAGTGCACACTTCTATTATTTTTGTCAAGAAAAAACCAAATGGGGTCATAAAGAGTCAGACTGACTACAAATGACTACACAAACAATATGTGTACTTTTCTATTTTCCTGGTATTGTGGAAGTTATTTAAAGTCAAAAGCTATTTTACTTTTTGTCTTTTTATTCCCATTCTTTACCTATGCCAAAGTGCCTCAAACGCAAGTGATAATACACACAAACACACATGTGCGTGCACACACGTATATACACACACATACACATGCAATTTAATTAAATAAGAAGCATTTATTATCCCTTGTATCTAAGATGGGGGAGTTAGGTGTCACAGTGGATAAAGTACTAAGGCTGGAATCAGAAAGACTCATCTTCCCCACTTCAAATCTGGCCTCAGACACTTACTACCAGTGTGACCCTGGGCAAGCCACATAACCCTGTAGGTCTTAGTTCCTCATTTTAAAATGAGCTAGAGAAGGAGCTGGTAAACCATTCCAGTATCTTTGCCAAGAAAACCTCAAATGGGTACATTTTCCAGACACTTTGTCAAACTTGTTGATACGATGACAAAAGTGAAAGGCTCCTGTCCCTAAGAAGTTTGCATTTGAAGGAAAGGCAACCTCCATATAAAATGGTTTTATTGTTGTTTGTTTCTCCTCCTCCCAGAACTGTGAGTTCCTGGGGATAAGGAGTTAACTGTATGAATGTGGAAGTTTCTCAGGGCAGTTAGAGGTCAAATAACTTGCCCAAGATAATACAGCCCATGGTTGTCAGAGTTGGAATTTAAAATCAAGTCTTTCTGACTGAAGATCAGTCCTCTATCCATTACAATAGCTATTTTCTGAATACAAAATTAATGCATTGTAATTTTGTATGGTAGGGCACTAATAGCTGGGAGGATAAGAAAAAGGATTAATTGCAAAGCAGTGCTTAAGCTGGGTTTTGAAAGAAATAGGGAATTCCTAGAGGTAATCGAGGTTCTGCATTACAAGCAGAGTTGAAAGAGGTTGGAGGCAGCAGCCAGTGGCATGTGGAGAGAGGAGATGAAATGTAATATATGAGGAAGAGCAATTAGATCAGTATGGTTGATTAATATTCTATTACCAATTGGAATATTTGACCTTTGAGATCTTTTCTCACTCTGATATTGTGGTTTTATCAATCTATGAATAAGAAAAAGTCTCAAGAGGCAGAATGGCTCACCAGAAAGAGAGATGGATTTGGCCTTAGAAGACCTGAGTCTGATTTCTGGCTCTCCCAGTTACTCTGCTTGACCTTGGGCAACTCACAGACCCTCTTTGGACCTTAGTTTTCTCTTCTATAAATGAGTGGATGGTTGGACTAGATGACATACATGTAAGGTCTCTTCTGTCTTTAAATCTATGTCCTGATGATCTGATTGCCTTTAAGTTACCTTTCTAGCAATAAATCTAATCTCCTGCAATCTTAAAATTACCTGGGTAATTTAGATATACTAGTAGCATCCTCGAAGGCATGTAGCCTACAAATTACAAAACACAGTAGTGTCTACATAAAAATGAACTACATTCTTTCAAAGAGTCTAAACAATTCACATTCTCAGTAGTGTCCCCTGGGAATTTCTGTCCTATAAATATGTAATTACAAGATCATTGACTCTGCTTCCCTCAGTAAAGTAGCTGTAAATCTAGTAGGTTCTTCTTACTGGACAAACTAATTTGCTAAAGGGGATTATAATAAGTTTTGCATAATGTGAGCTATCACATTTTTTTGCTTGTGTGTGTGTGTACGCACGTGCACGCGTGCACTGGAAGTACATTTTCCAACAATTGTTTTACTTGTAACAAAAAGCTTTTCACTTTGTCAAGACACTAAGTCCTATTAGTCTATTGTTGCCTATTACTTTGAAGTTCCCTAAGACCAACAGTTTGGTGGGCTATGTCATACTGTATTTAATGAAGGATAATGGCTGCAAAGATAATGATGTAGTTAAATAGCATTTCATATTTATAACAGCCTTACACTGATGTTTATATGCAATTGCTTTCCAAAGCCTTTTTAGAGCCCACGTACGTATGCCTGCTTTGTAAATAAGGACCCCAAGATGGAAGGCAATTAAATGATTCACTCTGGGTCATGGGAATCTGTACAACAATATGAAATATTTCAGATTATTTACTATACTGTAGTTCAAATCACAGTCCTTCCCACCTTTAGGAATACACAGGAAGTTAAACTTCTTTCTGGACCTCTGAAACAATTTTACAATTTGTAATCTATTGAATTTTCCAAAGATAGTTTTTCAAGGGTCAAATAACTGGAACAAAGATATTTAATTTTTTAACTAGACAGAATTTATACTACATTCTCTGTCCCGTGAAGAAGAGGCTGAATGGATACTTTACAGTTTCTATTAAAAAGATTGGTTGCTTAAAAAAAAAAAAGGCTTAGGTGCAAGCAAATAGTCTTTAAATTCCTCTGCAGAGGCAGCTATGGATTCTATCATTCTTTAAGATTAATCCAAATGATTGCTAAGATCATAGTTTGTAGAGATGAGAGGGATTCCAATGTCCTCCTAGTGTCTAAAACCTTTTTTATAGTTGCACAAATATAGGGCCAGAGAAGGTATATGGTTTACCCAATTTCGTTAAAAACACAGTAGATAGTAGACGCAAGACTCGAAACCCAAACCTTTAATTAAAATCTAATGCTCTTTTCATAATACCACACTGCTCTTATTTATGAAAAAAATTGATTTTCCTAAACTAATAGAGCAATCTCCATCTTTCCTGTCATCTATGCAATTTAAAGTATTGAAAATAATCAAAAGCCAGTTCATTTAAAGCTCTTTATAACTTAAATTTTTAAATAATAATAATAATAATAAATAGCAACAATAAGAGCTGGCAGTTATACTGTACTATGTTCAGGCACTGTGTTAAGTGCTTTATTAATATGTTGTCTAACACAACTCTGGGAAGTAGGTGCTGTTAACCTCATTTTACACTGGAAACAGAGGCAGAGAAAAGTTGAATGCTTTGCCCAAGGTCACATTTAGAAAGTGTTTCAGGCCATATTTGAACTTAAAACTTCCTGATTCAAGGCTCAGAGATCTAATCATTGTACCCATCTAGCTATTATACTTGGGTAATGGAGCTTTGAAATATTCTGATTATTCATAATTTCAATTTCAAATTGTGTGGGAACCTGGCTAATAGGGAAACATGATTTTCATGACTTCATATGTATAATCCATTTCATATTGCTTGCCTTCTTAAGAGGTAGGGGAGACAGATGAGAGGCAGATAATCACTAACCTAAAATTATCAAAAAATTTTAAATTTTTTCACATGCAATTGGGTATTATTTAATAAAACAAATAGGTATATTTAAAAAAATGCAATTATACAAGAAAGGTAACTAAACTTTCCATATTTTGTAGCCTAGTGATCATGCTACTAGTCATAGACTCTAAAGAAATCAAAGATACAAAAAAAAGTCTTACATGGGCTTACTATGTTATAGACACTGCTAATCACTAGGAATATAAGTGCAGTATGAAGCAAAAAGAACTGTAGTGCCTTTCATTAAGGAATTTATATTCATTCTAATAGGAAAAGGGGGATCTTAAAAGTATATATGGTTTGGAGGAGGGGGCAGGGAGAATAAGATATAGGGCACCTGTGTGCAAACATGATGCAAAAGCCCATAGACTCTGGAGAGGATCCAGGAGAGGAGTGAAGTGAATTTGGAATGCGAATGTCCTCAAAATTGAGGTTCTGGGAATACTTACCAATGGGAGTGTGAGAAATGTTAGTAGTTTGGTTTCCACAGATTCTATAGGAACAATGGATGTTCAAAAAACCAGATATTGCACAGGACATTCAGGAATGTGTAAATTAGGATGAGGACAGGGAGGGCAGAGCAACCCTATCCAATCATATAGCTGGAAGAAATCTGTAAGTTTACTCTTGGAAGGGACCTGGGCTAAACTGGCTCAGACAGGCAAGGGTCAAAGAATGTCACCAATTTTTCGTTAACAGGCATGCTTAACTAGCCTTATGCATAGTAAGGCACACACCATGAATAGAATTAGATCTCATTATCTGATCATCGGATGTCTATAGCTCATGTTGGTGGGAGGAAGGAACATATAAGTAATGGACAGGTCAGAAAGATTGTAACCTAGAAGAGCTGGAACTAATCCCAGTTCTGAAGGGAGGAACAAAACAGGAAATTTGAATGAAAGTAGCATAAAAGGGCTTGTATTTTGTAATTCTCTGTAGTCGTTTGAAGAGGCTACCCATTTCTTCAGGAAAGAATAAATGTGAAATAAAGATAATGAAAACTTTCTTGGCTTTCCAACAAATATTGCTTATTCCTAGACTAGATATGTTTATGACAGAAAGACTACAAGGGGAAGAGATTTTCCAGGATAAGAATACTACAGTAATGGATCTTCTAGGATGAGAAGGAACCAAAAGAAAAAGAGGAAAAAAATGCACAGTACCTACTGAACAAAACACTAAAAAATAGCTGAACTTAGAAATTATGTTGAAACTTTGAGATTATGGTGACAGAAACAGAAGCTGATGGAAATGATGAATATGATAATGATAACAATAGGTACCATTAGCAAAGAGCTTAAAGTTTTACAAAGGCTTTACATACTATAATTGCTTTTATCCTCACATCATTTATCCCTATTTTACAGATGAAAAAACCAAGGCAGAATGAAGATAAGTGACTTGCCCAGGATCATGCATGCAATGTTAAGGAAATTTGCAGATCTTCCCTGCTCATTAAAAGGAACATAGAGCCCTACCCAGAGATAATCAGGCTCTGGGCTATGGGGAGTTCCCCATTAAGTGCTGGGGAATGAGGGTTTTCAAGCTTCTTGGCACTTAGCCAGTCAGATGCCTAGTCTTTGTTATATATTTTTGGAGGCTGGTATTCTGTTTTGAGGGTTCACTCATGAGAAGGATCTTTTGATTTCTTGGTCGAGACTCTAAGTAGTTGTATTTTCAGAGCATCCAACTGCTTAGATTTCTGTTTTCCCTGGATCCAGCAATGTATGTAAAGTATATAGCAATATTGCTTACTCAGACAGTTGGAGCCCTGTTGATCCTTGTGCTAATTTCTCTGTTTGTATTTTCTCCAAGTTCAGGGTGTTGATCTTTCCCTTGAACTAGTGAATGTAATTAAAAATAGGATTGTTGACTCCTTTTTGAGCAGTCTTTCCTTTAAAAGCAGATCAAAGAACCTGTGCTAGCAGGCCATCCTGGGTGTGCTCCTGTGCTTGCTAATGCAATACAATAGGAAATATTTAGGCAGGATTTGATCTCAGGTCTTCCCAACCCTAGGTCCAGCATCCTTTTTACTGACACATTACTCTAATTTTATGTCAGAGAACTTAGAACCTACTACAGACTGCTATATACTCAGTCAGATATGGTCACTGTAATGGTTCTGGTTTTTTGTTTTTGTTTTTGCTGAATTTGTCTTCTTTTATTTATTTTTATTTATTATTTTCAAACTGTAGGTAGAGTAGCACACTCAGTTGTTTCATCTAAAAATTACAATTTAAAAGGAAAACAATAAAATCTATTTTTGAAAAGCAATCATCTAACAAAATAAATAGTACATGCATCTTTACAAGGGAAGATATTTTTCTTGCTCTGAGCCACAAGACCCAACCCACATGTTGGGGTCTCCCTTTCTAGTCTATGAAAATTGAACTAGGATTTGAGGAAGTACTAGGAAAGATTTTTTTTCTTCTACCTCAATTGATTTTTTATATTTACACTTTTTTACATCAGAATAAAATGTATTTTTTTCTACTCTCTCCTTTAATGATTTAATCAATTTCCATGGACTCAAGTCTATGCCAATGACTCCCAAATCAATATATCAAGGTCTAATCTCTGTCTTCTGAACTCTTATGCCATATTATACTTTTCTAAAAATCCCATCAATTCTTCCAATATCCCATTTCTGTTTATAGAACCACCATATTAGTCCCATCAATTAGATTTTATCCTTAAAAATATCCTTGACTAAACCCTCTTTTGTAACCCTCACATCCAATTAGTTGCTGAGTCTCATTTATTCTATACCCCAAACATCTCCTGTATCTGTCACCTTCTTTCTGTTCACATGATGTCTGTCTTAGTTCAGGTCCAAATCATTGTTGACCTGCACTCTTGTAGTAATCTCCTAACTCATACTTTCACTTCCAGTTTCTTCCCTACCCAATTATCCTACAAACAACTACCACATTGAAATTCCTAAAATGCAATTGTATCATGTTATCTCTCCCCTCAAAAAATCTTTAGTGGCTTCCTATTGCCCCCAGGGCAAAAATATACAGTCATCTGCCTGGCATTTAAAGTGCTTCACAATATGGTTTTCACCTACTTTTCAAATTGTATTTCATAATATTCTCCTTCATTAATCTTGCTTCCCTGGTAACTGGTATGACGTCTGTTTTCTGAACAAAGCATTCTACCTCCTCTTCCCATGACTTTTTTTTAGGTGTTTCTCCATATCTATAATTACTGCCCCTTTGTCTTGACTTCATAATATCTCTAGCTTCCATCATACTACAAACCAAATGTTTATACCTTCTTATATGACTATAGGCTTTTTGAGGGAAGGTTTTGTTTCTTTTTTATTTCCTGGAACACATTAGAATTTTAAAATGTTCATTGAAGTAAAATATTCTCTTAATATGTCCTCCACTTAATTCTTCATGGCAATAGAGAATATGGTAAGCAACACTTCACCAACAAATCAACAAGACTAAGTGATTTATGCAAAATTCCTTATTCATAGGAGCCAACCTCTTTGCAGAGAGGAAAGAAATGTAAGTTTCTTTTTTTGCTCAGGTCAATATTTGTAATTCATCTCTTCTGGCACATTGCAGTGTTGTTTGCATTTACATGACTATATTCGTTAGGCACATCATTCCTTTTTGTCAAAGCTCAAAGCTGGAAAAGGAAGGAAAGAAAGAAGGCAGAGAAGCAGATAGATAGGAAGGAGGGAAGGAAGGAACACATGAAGAAATGGAGGGAGAGAAGGAGAAAGAAAGAAAAACATAGGAGAGGGAAGGAGGGAGGAGGGAAGGAAGTGAGAAAAGAGAAAGAAGAGAGAAAGAAAGGAAGAAAAAAGAAAGGTAGGAAGGAGGAAGAAAAGGAAACAAAGAAGAAAGAACAAAGGAAGGAAGGGAGAAAAAACATACAACTATTATGTGCCAGGAATTGTAATAAGCAATTTATAAATTCATTCATTTGTTCCTTAGAATAATAGCCCTGGAAGAGAGGAGCTATTATTATTCCCGTTCTATAGTAGAAGAAAATGAGGAAAGCAGAAATTAAGTGACTTCTGCAAGACCATAAGTATGCTATCTACTTACTATTATAATAATAGCTAGAATTTATATGACACTATAAAATTTCCAAAGTGATTTACAAATACTATCTCATTTTCTACTCATGGCAGTTATGTACTATTACCCTATTAGATACTATTACCCCCATTTTAGAGATAAGGGAACTGAGACAAAAAGAGGTTAAGTGATTTGTCCAGGGTCAGAGTCAGAGGTAATAAAGAGAGGTAATAAACAGTTATTAAGCACCTACTCTGTGCCAGACACTGTTAAGCAGTGGAGATAAAAAGAAAGGTATGGTAGACCCTGTCCTCTAAGAGCTCCCTATCAAATTGGGGAAGACAACTCATAAAGAGAAGCTAAAAAAGGCAGGAGGAGGATCTGAAAAGAGGAAGGAATAGAGCCATGATAAAGTCATATAAACAGGAAGCAAAGGTGGGAAATGATCTGAGGAAGTGAGAATTCTAGAATTAATTTCATCTTGTAGTTTGTTGGAGACAAAGAGAATCATATTCTATGTCATAACAATCTGATTTTGATGTAGTGAATTATAATTCTGTAGTGTAGAGTCATATTAGAAATCATTTAAAAATTAATGTCATAAAAATTAATAAGTACTTCACATGACCATCTGGGAGGATTTCCTTCTTGATTGATATCTATGAAGAATAAATCATGGCGACATATGATAGCCTATGGTGTCTACCACGGCTGGGGAGTTCTGATATTGAGTTAGTTCAAGGAGGAATTCAGTGTTTATGATCAGGTTCTCTGATGGGGATGACATTGTGCTGCTTTCATCAAGTATCAGAACACTTCAGAGCCTCCTTAATGAAATCAAGGATTGTTTTACAGTTTGGTCTGACTATCCATAAAAAAAAAAAAGAAAAGACATGAGGAGCAGACAGACTTCATATTTACCTGGAGAGACTTATATGAACTGGTGCTGAGTGAGAAGAGCAGAACCAGGAGAAATCTGTACACAATTACAGACACAACATATGTATGGTGACCAACTTTGATAGACTGGACTCTTCTCAAAAGAGTCATGATGGAAGGAGATGTCTACATTCAAAGAAAGATCTAGAAAGAAAGAACAGAGTTTAAATGCAGACTGAAGCAAACTACCTGCTCTCTTTCTTTTTCTTGTTTGGTTTTGTTTCCTCTTTCCCATTGTTCATTCCAGTGATAACAACCCTTCTTTACAACCTGACTAATGTGTAATGTAGAAGTATTTGCAGATCCTATACTTGATTGCATGCTACTATGGGTCAGGGGGAGGGGAGAAAACTTGAAATTCAAGGGATTGTGGAACTGAATCTCATAAAGTAAAAGTAAAGAAGTAAATCAATAAAAAAGAAAAAAAACAAATAAACACAAATAAATCTGAAAAAAAAAGTGGATAAATAATGCCTATAGTCTAGATTATATTATTCAGTTGAATGGACCAATAAGACAAACTATGGAGTTTCTGTCAGGGGTATTGCAGGGCCCAAATTGAACTGGATCATAAGAACCATTATTTTTTTAAATTTCCAGTGTGAGCTTTTATACCTTGGAAATCAACAAATATTACAAATCTGGGTTAATCAACTTATTCTTTTGTTGACTCTCTGGAATGAAGTGACACTGAAAATGTTAACAATGAAGACTAAATTTAAAAGTGTGTGGTACATACAGTTTTTTAGACTTGTTATTAAACATTACCTCACACTCTCTTCTTTATCTGCCTATGAGTCTGACTTTTTGCCTTTTGGTCTGTCTCTATATACACATTATATGCATACATACATATATACATGTATATATACAAATGCATATGTATGAAATTATGCACATAAACATATACACAGAGCAAATCAACAATGAACTGGATTTAGAATATGATAGGAGAAAGGTGGCAAGCTAGATATCTTTTGAAATAAGGAAGGGACTTTTTGGTGACCTCCACGCTTTACTCAGAAACAAAGGTGATTTTTAATGTAAATGTTTTTCATGATGTTATCTGACTGTGATCCATAGAACAATATATTCTCCAAAGCATTGGAGTTGAAGATCTCCCAAAGGCCAAAGGTGAAGTTCATGGCATTTATGAACAAGTTGCAATAAATTATAAATAATGAATGATGAAAAAGAAGCAGTTTCAAGGGCAGCATCAAAAAAAATGTCTGATTAAAAGGATTGGCTCCCCATCTGGTCATAGCATGGTTTAATCAATGGCATATATATTCTATTGGTATCCTTGAAAAATCAGGGGAACTAAAAAAAATAAGTCATGAGTTCCTTAGGTAGAATCCCTTTGGAAAACTTATGGAAGGATTTAGATATGAGATATTTGGAATGGTGTGGAATTGATGAATTTTGAACTGGAGGAAATGCTCATATTGATGAGATCATGGATGGACTGGCGTAATGTGATATTGATAAGCTGGAGAGCATCCATATGAATATCCTCAAATTCATGAATATATTTTTTAATCTAGAGAAAAAGAAGAGTCAGAGAGATGCTTGATAGTTTTGTTGAAACATCTGAAAAGTTAACATATGAAAGAAGGAATGATCTCATCATATTTGGTCACAAAAAGGAGAAGAACACGTGGAAAAATCAGAGAGTGAAATTTTGATTTGATATGAGGAAAATCCTCTTGAAAATGTTATCAACCCAAAAGTATAAGAATTTTCCTCTAAAAGCAATGGTTTTCTTATCATTAACTATTCAGACAAAAGTTGGATAGTTCTTTCCTGTTTAGGTTGAAAGAGGAATTCTTCTCCAGACATGAATAAGACTATCTTTATAGATTTGAACTCTTGTAGGGCAAAGGCTATCCATTGCCTTTTTTTGCACCCCCAGCACTTAGTGCAGTGACTGGCATAAAGTATATGCTTCGGAAATGCTTATTGACTTGCTGATTGACTTTTGAGGTTTTTTTCTCAGTGAAACTTTAAGATTTATGGGAGGAAAACTTGGACAAGTCTTGCGAAGATGGTTATGGATGGGTTGTGATTTTTACCGGTGAAAGGAATATTTACATTGATAAGATCACAGATCCATTGAAGTATCAAAGTCTTTTATTCGTGTGTATACACACAAACATACACACAATTCACAAGTACTTTTTCTAAGTAAGCTATCTAATCATGTAACTTCTGTTACAGACATAAACTTGATTATTCATGATTTTGATTATTCCCCAAAGACATGGCACTTCTCTGAGAATCCCAAAACTCTTTATTAGAAGCCTCTAAATATGTTTCAGAAATCTCCAAGGTGATACATTTTCTCTTTAATTTATCAGGTAGGAATGGTGGAAGAGAGGTTTAAGTGAACTATGTTCCACAGTAGTACCTTGCATTTTTAAAAGTCTGCAAAAAATGGAAAACATATCTTCACTCTTGACTGTCACAGGGACCTGCTAGCCCCTAGAATAAGTGTATATATTTTCCCATTCAATTTCTTCTTATCTATGTATTTACTGCATGAATGGATTGTTGATTAGTGAGGGAAATTGTTCTGTATGCCTCTGAATGATCTGCTACGAATGGTCCAGCGAAGGATTAGTCAGTCACCTCACCTCTAAATGCCAATGTTTGTGTTTCTGTCAGGGTTTCATCATCATTGTTTAATGTTGCATCTCCTCTGGTTTTCAGTAAGAGTAAATAGAAGGAAAGTAAGGATGATTTCACTTGACATTTTAATAGTAGCTGCCTTGACATTATGACAACATATTGAGAAAAATGAGTGAAATCCTTTCATGGGAGGGGAAGAAAGGCAGTTCCTTGCACTGACATCTCTGAAGCTGTGTCTACACATATTGAAAGACGGAGCAAATTGAGGAAATATTCTGTATCATGAAGGCCAAACTACTCTACTGAAATGTAGAATGGCAGTGATCTGTGTCTGTGAGGGTGCCTGTATTGATGAAATCATGGCTATATTTCAATATAAAATATTTTAATTTGATGAAAGTTGAGAGGCAGTGCATTGGATTGGGTTTTACTGCTTATAACCTGAGTGTCCTTTGGTGAATCACCTTTCCAGGCTTCTTATACATCACTTACTACATCCATACATTCTATGATCCAGCTGTACAGGCCTTTTTGCAGTTATTCATACATGATATGCCATCTCCCATCTCTTTCCTACTGCTCTGGTGACCCATGTCATACATCTATATCTTAGAATCTGAGGTTTCTTAAAAGACTGCGATAGAGTTACATCCTTCTGCACAAGGATTTTGAGGTTTTCCCCAGTTTTTAGTACTTTTTCCCACTCAGATTTACTTTGTATCAGCTTTGTAGATCTTGTATATTAAATGACATATTTTTAAAGTGCTTGACATAGTACTTGGCACATGGTAGGCACTATATAAATGTTTGCTATTATTATTACTACCCTAATGTGGGTAGTATGTATACTTATGTATTTGCATATTTTCTCTCCCATTATAAGCTAAGATCCTTGTGGGTAGTTTTGTCTTTTTTTTTTATTTTTTATCTTTACCACCTAACACAGTGCTTGGAGAATAATAAATGCTTAATAAAAGATTTAATTGATGGATTGATTGCTTAATTTTTTACTCTTTTCACCTATGGATATAGTTATTTACTAGAATGAAGAAGCTAGTCATTCTAGATGAATTACAGGGTCTCTTTTAAGTCAAATAATATCACTAATCATAGATCATATTTATATAGTTTTTTGATTTGAGCCCCATAACAACTAGGGGAGGTAATTATTATTATTTTTGCTTTTTTTTTTTTTGGAAGAGGGAAGGCAGGGCAATTGGGGTTGTGACTTGTCCAAGGTCACATGGCTAGTAAGTGTTACTTGTCTGAGGCCTGATTTGAAATCATGTCCTTCTGACTCTAGGTCCAGTGCTCTATTTACTGTGCTACCTAGCCACTCCTGTAGTTATTATTAATATCCCCATTTTATAGATGAAGAAACTGAAGGTCTTGGAGGTTAAGGATCATACAGCTAATAAAAGTCTGAGTCACAATTCAAAGCCAGCCCAACCTCAAGTCCAATCTACTTTTCTTCAACTTTGCCCCCAGCAAAAAAAAAAGGCATCTATTTAGAGAGAGATTTAAAGTTTGTGAAACACTCTATAAAGATGATCATATTTGAATCTTATGATAATCATGTGAATAAGGAAGTATGTTTATAATAATAATCATATCTCCACTTTACAGAAGAAGAAAATGAAGACCTACCTATAAATGGGAAAGAGGATGTAGAAACCTGTCTAAAGTCACCCAAGATTAAGTAATAAGTGACAGAACTGAGATTTTAATACTGGATCTGTTAATCCAGGATTAAATCTTTCTATGTAAAAAGAACTACAATATTGCTACAATAATGAATAATAAAATAAATAATTTAAAAAATCAATACCATTAGGTAACCTTACTTCAATACTCTGACCTTACAAGACTAAGATGATTTACTCTTATGAAATGTATATATGTTAGTTTAGAATGTCTTCACCTTTGCGTTCCAAAAATAAAAACAAATATTATTTCACTTTTACACAGTATTCAACAGCTTTTTAGGACTGAATGAGGGGGAAAAGATACGAAAACATTTGGTCATCTTAAAGCATTCTAACAGTATTAAGTGTTATTAGAATCAAATTTTCCAGTTTGTTTTCTCTCCCTTGAGGATGATCAGTTTTAAATTCCTGAAAAGTTGGTTTTAAAGGCTGCTTCTTGACCTTGAGCTCTAGAAGTTAATTTCTCTACTTTATTTCACTTGCCTAAAAGGTCCTTATAACTTTTTGGACACTAATACAGAGGATATTCTATCCTTTTTTTGATCTTAAAATCTCAAAAGATGGAAAATGTGCTCAAGATTCTGGGGGAATGCATTATCTTATAAGACATACATGGAGCAGGACTTACAAGAAAGGAAGATGTGTGTTCAATTATTTGGGTACAGTCAAATAGACTGTGGTATGTATTGGTATAGTAAACTGTCATGGTATTTTCAAAAAATGGAGTTGATCACAGATGCAGGAAAATTCCATGAGCTCCCCCCATAACCACCTCAAATATCTAGAAAATATGATTCTAAACAAATTTTTAGAGCTCCAGAACCCACAAAGTGACAGAGAAACAAATCTCTCGCTTAAGGTAATCTGGTTTGCAGACAGGAAGGGTTCATTGCAGCATGCTGGGAGCTGAGCTCAGCCCACATGAACCCATGGTTTTAGTCCCAGAGTGGCCAGGACCAGCTGTGGCTGGAGCATTCAGGAGAGTGGATCACTGGCAGATGTGGTGGTTTCCAGAATTATAAACCCATAAATGCCAAAAACAAGGTAAAAGGTCAGTGGAACTTGGCTGAATCTGGGGAGGATGGAGAAGTGAGTCTGGCTCTCTGACTTCCCTGTGGCTGCTTCAGAGCTCCCAGCCTGCAGATTGCAGGGGGGTCAAGTGACTATTTAGAGGCTAAGTGTTCTTGCCTTAACCTGTCTGGATTGGGATCATGGTCTTGGGTGGTGGTTCTGAGGTGTGTGACCAGTGAGCCAAAGCTGGTGGAGGTTGTAGATACGGCAGCCTCATTATAGGATGGAGGGAAATATAGTCAGTTTTTCACAATATGTCTATTGTGGAGATGTTTTGTGTACCTACACATATACAGCCTGTATTGAATTGCTTGTCTTCCCAATGAGGGTGGAGGATGGGGGAGGAAGGGAAAGAATCTAGAATTTAAAGTTTTAAAATCAAATGTTATATATATGTGTGTGTGTGTGTGTGTGTGTGTGTGTGTGTGTAATTATTATTATTATGTACATGCAACTGGGAAATAAGATATATAGACACTGGCATAGGGAGCTCCATCTTGCCCTAATGGAAAGTCAGAGGGGTGATGGGGAAGGATATAGGAGAGAGCAGATTGGAGGAGTGGGTATACAGTGGGATCAATGTTTTGGAGTGTGGGTAGGGGAAAGATGGGGAGAAAATTTGTAACTCAAAATCTTGTGGAAATGAATGATGTAAACTAAAAAGAAACAAAAGTTAATTATATAAAAAAAAGAAATGAGGAGCAGATGGACTTTATAATAATCTCGAGAGATTTATATAAACTAATACTGATTGAGGAGAGCAGAACCAGGAGAACTATGTACACAATTACAGACACATCTTATGTGTGATGACTAACTTTGAT
>CM053581.1:162294455-162312984 GCA_028627135.1 Pseudochirops cupreus
CCTCCCTTCCAACCTCCCCCCCCCCATTTCGTGGCCCTTCCACCCTCCTACTGACTGTAGGATATGATTGATTTTTATACTCAATGTCATATATTATTTCTTCCTCGAACCAAGATTGACGAGAATAGATCCCATGCAGTGCTCCTCTCCCTCCCCTCTTTCCCTCTATTATGATAAGTTTTATGTCTCTTCTCAATAGAGTCCTATAATACTTAACTGGTTGTGTTATTCTCTCCTTGCACCAGAACCAGTGAGGGAGTAGCTCATATAATGGTCGTGTCCCTCCCTTCTTTCCCTCTACTGTATTGTTTTTATGCCTCTTTGTGTAGCATAATTTACCCTTTTCTGCTTCATTCTTTCCTCTTCTCCTGTTGCAGTTCCTTAATAAGGATTTTTATCATCACTTTGCATAATTTATACCCACACCCTCTATTTATCTATGTCACTTTTAGATGTTGCCGTAGGTGTAGAGTTCACGATATTAACAGGTATCAGCTTCCCATATGGGGATAATTGTATTTCAGTATAATCAGCTTCCTGTATAGTTTCATGGATTTTATTTTTTTGCATTTAAAGCATTATTTTGAGAGATTCTATAAGTTTTACCAGACAAAGCAGTACATGAAACAAATGTTAAGAAGCCTTGCATTAGACGGTCTTCTCAATAATTCTCTACTTTTATTCTCTTTGACAATCATAATAGGGTAGTTGGTGGTACATTGTTCTATGTGGAGTCAGAAAAACCTGAGTTCAAAACCTACCTCAACAGTTACTGTGTGACCACAGGCAAGTCATTTAGTATCTGCCTCATTTTCCTCAACTGGAAAATGAGGAGAATAATAGCACTTAGCTTGTTGTGAGAATCAAGTGACAAATTATCTATAAAGTACTTAGCACAGTACATGACATATATTAGGTGCTATATGTTTGCTATCATTATTGTTATTGTTGTTCATAGTCTAGGTATCTTTTTATAAGTTCCATTATGGCAATAGATGATTCTGCACTAGAAAAAAAATGGATTTGTTGTCACAAGACATGGGTTCAGGTCTGGCATCTGTTTCTCCCTATGTGACCTTGGGCAAGTCACTTAACTTTAGTTTCCTCATTTGTAAAATTAGGGTAATGGACTAAATGACCTTGAAGATCCTTTGTATACCTAAATATATGATCTGATTAAGTTATAAAGCCTTTGAATAAATGGGTCATAATGCTATTCATCATTTTATCCTCAAGCCTTAGCTGATAGTCATTGCTGAATATATATATTTTTTAATGAAGCCTAGAGATCAAAAGTCTATCTGTAATCATATCTTTGCATTAAATTAAGCATGTCAATCCTACACTTCTTTTTGTAGGTACAGGAAAAAAAAGGGTTAGATAAGTACCTTTTTTTTTTGTCTGCCAAGGTCATACTTCCTGAATCATAGATTGGTAAAGAGGAATAGAAGAGGCCCAGACGACATCTAGGAATATGGAACTCAGTATGTCCCAAAGCCAACCTTTTCATTTTAAAATAGTTCTAATTGGTAGGTAGTTGTTTTTCTTTATACTGAGCTAAATTCCATAACATAATTTCCAATTTTAGGCCCTTTTTCTACTCTTTAGCATCAAGCAGAATGGGTCAAATGTTTATTATACCTTAAGCTCTTCTTAAATCTTTAACATATCTACCACAACCACCTAAATATTCTCTTCTCTAGGTAAAACATCATTAGTTGCTTCAACATAATCCTTGTATGGCTTGGTTTCTAGTTCTCTTGCTATCCATTTCGTTCTCCTCTGGACCTATTCTGCATATAAAAATATTAAAGTCAGAACTCTGTTATTGAGAATCACCTGCATGGGGCAAGTAGTTTCCTTTCTCTAATCCTGTTTTCTTATTTAGGAGTAGTGAAGTAGTGAAGTGCATAGAGTATTGAGGCTGGAGTCAAGAAGACTTGATTTGAAATCTAGCCTCAGACGCTTAATAACTGCATGGTCCTGGTCAAATCACTTAATCTGGATCTGCTTCAGTTTCCTCAGTTGTGAGATAAGGATAATAATAACACACCTTCTAGAGTTGTTATGAGGATTAAATTAGATAATATTTGTAAAAAGCTTAGCACAGTATCTGGCATGAAATAGGTCCATAATAAATGTTTGTTCCCTTCCTCCCCATAAAATTAGGTATTGGCCTAATTGAGTTTTATATTCTCTTCAGCTCTGAATTCTATGATCCTCAAAGGAGTTTACAATTAGATGCAATATTCAATATAAAATTTGCTTTTATATGGATACAGTATTATGATTGAGGAATCCATGTCCCTGTACAGCAAAATCTTCCCTTTAGTTCAAGACACTAGACTTCTGTTGAAATATTCTAAAACTGTATTCATTTTCATTGCTACCACATGTGACCCTCATTAGTTTTATCATTCTCCTCTCCAGTTGTACTGTTGTATAAAAATCTAATTCTGAAACCTTTGTTTCTCTTTGCCCTAAGTTCTTTGGTCATGTCTAGATGTATCCTGACAATACTTTGATTTTCAGGATTATTAGCCTACAGAGCTATCAGTCTTTGGAAGGCAAATCAAAGCCACTAGTATTCTCATATTGGGTGACTCTAGTGTTAGTAGACTTTTCTACTAATGGGAAAGCTATAAGAAAAAAAAAAGAGACAGGGAAGGAGAAGAGAGAACACTGACTCATGCTCCCAGAGCACACAAATCTCATTAAAAAAATAATAATAATCAAAAGACTTTGGGAAGAATTCTTGGTCTATCAAAATGAGGACTCCATTCCCATAAGCCTTGAAGGAATTCACATAATAAGCCTGTAATAGGCTTTACATGGCAAAAATGTAATATGTTTTGCTTCTAATTGTCCCCATGGACTCATCTCATCTAGTACCCTGCTATGAAGTCGAATTAACATGACCGAGTATTCCAGGTTAATGTTTTATTAGATTTTTACACTAGAAAATGGAATGCTTTATAAGATCCTCTCTCCCACCATGGAGTTCTGGTATTCAGCTTTTGGCATGGGAAATTAAAATAGAACCTTCCTATTCTACACGTGTACATGTAGAATCTACATGTTTCAATAGATGGAAGGAGGATTCGAACTCAAATTTAAGGGTTCTAATAAAAAAATCATATAACATTGTTTCAAAATTAGCAGAATATTTTAAAGATTTTATCATTTAAATAACATTTCTGGACTCTTTTGCAATTTTCCCCTTCACAAAAATGACTTTCCAACTAAACTTGACTATCAAGTGTTTCCCTAATTTCACTCTGCCAACTGCCACCTCTGTGTCTTTGGACCTAGCAACCTATGTCTCCTCAACTCTGGCTAACCTCTATATATCTACTTGTTGAAATCATTATTTTCTTTAATTCCCAGATTGAGAGGATTTCTCTTGTCTTATTCCCACATCTAGATGTGATCCCACTTTTAGTTGCTATGCTCCTTGAGAGCAGGAATTTATCTTTTTCTCTCTTTTATCATCAACGCCCATCATAGTATCCTATAAATGAATGAGTGAATCAATCAAAAAGGTATTTATTAAATACTATGTACAAAGTACAGTACGTTATCATTATTTGTTGTTGAGTTGAAGACATAAAATGAAAACAGATAGCAAAATCTATATGTAGTCTCTTCGTTGATGATCTTCCCCTTCCTACGGATGGTGACATTTTATTTTCACCATCCTTATAGCAGTACATCCCATTTAAAGATGACCATTAGAGTCTAAAATTATTTTCAAGTGTTTAGAAATGTCAAGAGAGAAAAAAAAATTCTCATTGAAATGGGTCTCTTTTAAAGGTTATAGATGGGCCTGCAAAATATAAGGATTGTGCCAGTGCCCACACATGCTCTTTTGCAACCTAAATCTACTTCCCAAAGAGCCAATTAGGAAGTAAAAAAGCATTGTCTTTGTCAGAGGGAGACAGGCGAAAGATAGAGAGCTTTTGTAGTTGTATGTAAGTCTTTTTAAAGCCTTATTTTCTGCCCTCCAATCACTTTAAGACTCAATAAGAAAAAAAAAGACTCACTAAGAGAAAGTGACTTGCCTAATGTCACACTTAATAAATAACTGAGCTGGGATTCAATCCAAATTCAGGTCTTTACATTTCATTTTTTTGACCTGAACTTTTCCTTGCCTACAAACCCTTCTCTTCAAATCTGAGAAAAACAATTATAAAAAACAGAATCAGAGATTTTCATATTTGAAAGTGATCTCAGAGGTCACAATGTCCTACCCATTCTCGAATAATAATTCCCCCTACATTACACCCGACAATAATTCAACCACTGACTGAAGATTCAAATAAAAAGGACACCACTACATATCAAAGCAT
This sequence comes from Pseudochirops cupreus, assembly GCA_028627135.1. Lineage (NCBI taxonomy): Eukaryota > Metazoa > Chordata > Mammalia > Diprotodontia > Pseudocheiridae > Pseudochirops > Pseudochirops cupreus. Next base: position 162,298,805 of record CM053581.1, read on the forward strand.
CCCATGCTTCTTTTGGATAATTCAAAGTGTTAGTGAGTTCTTCCTGAAATTGAGCTAACTTTGTCTTGTGGTAGCTTCTACCCATTGCTATCACTTCTGAGCTCTGCAGTCTTCTTTTCTATTGTATGGACCTTCCTTAAATATCTAAATTTCTTGAGAAGCTGCATAAAGTTCAAACCTATAGAACATTGTTTATGATCAAACCAAAGTATATTTGAGAGAAGCAAAAGAAATATATGTTTTGTTTCTAAGCCCTAGAACTTAAAGATTTACATTTGACAAATGCTTTCTTAACTTGAAACTTTTTGGCAAGAACAGTAAAAAAGAAAAATGCATTGGATTACAGAGGTATTTTCCTCACACTGAGAACAGAAACCACATAAATTCATCTGCAATATTAAGCATTCATTCTACAATTAAAATCAAGTAGGAATTCATCATGTGGGTCCTTTTATAAAAAAGTAATAATAATTGAGAGTTTTAGTCCTACAGCAATCAAACTACCAAGTAGTTGCTTTAAAACAAGATGAGATAATCACAAAATTCATTTGAAGGAACAAAAGGCCAAGAATTTCAAGAGATATATATCTTTTTAGGCAGATATGAAAGGAAAGAAGGATGAGTCTTACTAGATCTCAAACTATATTATGAAATAAATGCCATCAACTTTATTTGGTCCTTTTTAAAAACAAATACAAAAACATACCACGGGAATAGACTATGCCCAGAAAGACCTAAGAGAAAGCAAAAAAAAAAAGTAGTTCAGTGTTTGGTAAAGCCAAAACAGACTCCTGGCAAGGACTCCTTTTTCAACAAAAAACTGCTGATGAAACTAGGAAACAGTTCGGGAGAAAGTGGTTTCACACTAGCATTATATACTATATAATATGCCAAATTCCAAAATCTAAATCTAAATGTATAAAAGTAAAAGCAAATGGAAAGAAGTTCATGTCACAAGTATGGTTGGGAAAATAGAGGGAGTGAAAAAGGCAAAATAAACAACTTGGATTAAGAAGAAAAAAAATGCTCAAGCATGTTCATGTGTTTCTGCAAGCACCCCTTACAAAAGTCTGATACACAAGACACTTGGGTAAGTGACATGAACAACTATAACTGAAAAATAATCCTTGTAAATAAATGTCTGGTTAGCTTTTTGTTTCAATTGTTCTGGAAATACATTTGGAAGGTCAGAAAAGTTTCTCAATTGGTGACCTTGGACCCAACAATGCTACTCCTGGGATGTAACCCAGTGACAGAAAGAAAAGTTACAAAATATTGATAGGAATATTTTTGTAATAGGAATGGTTGGATAAAGTGATGTAGATGAATATTAAAATGATTCTACTATACCAGAAGCAAAAGAAAATTTTAAAAAAATGTTTAAACTAATGCAGAGTTAAGAAAGCAGAATCAAGTACACAAGATACAAAATCATAATGATTATATAAATGATAATAATGGAATATGGGACAAAGACGGTAATTAAATGAAACTCAGATTACTGATCTCAATAATATTATACCTTCACTTCAGTAGAGAAATTGTGGTACATGTGTGCAAAGTATTGTATATATAAATTGTTGAAGTTGCTGTTAACTTTTGTTTACCTATTTGGTTTTTCTCTAATAAGGAAGACTGATTTTGGAGAGGAAACTATTCAGACTTGAATATTGGACAAATTAATCAATTAATTAAGATGTAAATCATTTTTAAAATCACCAAGTAATAACACAGATAATATTTATAAATAATATTATCAAAGATACAATAATATTATTCTTCCAGGCAATACAGTGATGATGATGAGGAGGAGGAGCAGAAGAAGGATAAAAATTCAATGAAACTTCAAAACTTATGGAATATTTTCCCCACATTAACCCCATAAGGTAAGTAGTACCCAGGCTATTATTCTCATTTTGCATATAGAGAAGCTAGGGCTGAGAAAGGTGAAGTAACTTGCCCAAGATGAAGAGAAAATGGGAGTCCAAATCTCTCTCATTGAATTGCATTTTCCACTCTACCACACTATCTTCATAATGGTACAAACAGTAATCTTAAATTCTAGCTTGATGGAAGCATTTTTATGCAGGACTAAAATTAAGTGAGACATGAACTTTGCTTTTTGATGTTTAATGATACTAAAAGACAGGATAGGGGAAAAAAAACGACGAGTGTTCATTATGCTTTATTTGATTGTTCCATTAAACTTTCAAATGTCATAACACCACCTTTGGATGGGTGCTGGTGTCATTTTTTATCAAGTCCTAAGGCAAGAGCCTATAATGTTATGCATTCTATGCTTTATTAAAATCAGTTGTATGCTTTGTAGACTCTTAGACCAAGCTGGTATGCCTCTGTTACATAAGTGTAAGGCTTATTTTCTTGCTCAAGGGAAAACCAAGAAACTTTGGGACAATTACTAACAATAGAAGTACTTATAGAGTTAATGTATTTATTTTTTCCAAGAAGGATATTCCTATCTTTAAAATTCTCCAACTGGTGATTAAAACTTTGACATAACCCATATGACTTGGAATAGATAAACTTAGCCTGAATCCATTTTGAGAATAGTCATTTATTTATTAAGCAGCTATTACTTGAGAGGGATTGAACTAACTATATGGGATACTGATACCCAGGTACTCTCTCGCTCTCCCCCTCTCTCTCTCTTTCTCTAGCCCATTCTCACAAGGAACTTACATTCCATTGGCAGATACAAACTAGTAAGTTGAAGATGATTTGAGATGGAAGAGAACACAAACAATAAGATTTAGGAAAGGTTTCTAGCAGGAAGTTCAAACTTGTTTTGATTTTTGAAAGATGATAAACATTTTTAAAGGACAGAGGTCACTAAGGAGTGCATCCTGGTAAATAGAATCAAACTTGTTCCAAAGCACAGTGATAAGAAATTTAAAGTTTAGGAAACAAATGGGTCACTTTGACTGGAATGTACAGCAAATGAATGTAAGTAATCTGAAACAAATCTAGTTTTAACTAATTGTACAGCTTTCTAATTAAAAAAAAACTTAAATTTTGTGTAGCCCAATTTATATCTCATATCTAAAAGAACTATATCCTTGGGGTGGCTAGGTGGCGCAGTGAATAGAGTACTGGCCCTGGAGTCAGGAGGACCCGAGTTCAAATTCGGCCTCAGAGACTTAACACTTACTAGCTGTGTGACCTTGGGCAAGTCACTTGACCCCAACTGCCCAGCCTTCCCCTTCCAAAAGCAAAAAAAACCACACAACTATGTCCTTTGGAGTTTTCTAGGAAAACCTAACCATGAGACAATAAATTTAAATAGTTAAAATTGTTAAATTATTTACTATTTTGGAGACTATTGTTTAAGATTGGACACCTCAAAATGGACACATGCCTATCAGGTTCAACTTCTTAGGAACATCCATTTAGAGCTGGAAGGTAAATTAGAGATCTACTCTAATGCCTTCATTTTAAAAATGAGGAAAGTGAGACTCTAGAGGTTAAATGGCATTTTTCAGCTGTATCACATAGATATGCCCCCATCTGTGCCATTTTAGCCAAACTCCTCCTGAAAATGACATATTTTCTCATTCCAATGTCCTTACTCATAACATTTCCTATGCCTGCCTTTCTTTACCATTCCCCCTAATTCTCTTTTAAATTTTATCCCATCCTTTGAAATACAACTCACATATTACCTCCTATAAGAAGCTTTCTCTAATTATTCCCTAACTAACCACCCCTACTCCTAGTTTCCTATCTGGACTTCATATAAAATTTGGTTTGTACCTATGCTGCAGATCTATCTATTTATCTATCTATCTACAGCTAGACTTTTGATTTTGTTGGTACTAGATCACCAATTCAATTCAGTAAACATTTATTAAACACCTGCAATTTGTCAGGCACTATTCTATATACTGGAGATACAAATAAGAAAATCCCTGCCCTCAAGGAGCTTACAATTTAATGAGGAAGATGACATACCAAAGAAGAGATTAGGAGAAATTAATTATTCCACCTTCCAAACCTCCATTCAGAGAGCAGAGGCAATTGGAGGAAACTGAGAAGGTGTTAAGTGTCAAAAACTGAGTGAATCTTCGTGGTTATGAGGTTTCAAGTGATCAGCTTATCCTGGAGGAGACCTGATATTCCATGGAGTGGAAACTAAGCAAAGTTGCTGATATAATGCTATTATATATTGCTATGGAAACTTGCTTAATGTATGTATGCCATGAATTCATCTAACTTATTGCCTTAGAGAGGTACTTAGAGGTTAAATGACTTGCCCATGATCACAAGAGCTAGTATGTTTCAGAATTCTCCAACGTCATTTCTCAATCCACTAGTTAATGTTGTATCTTTTGTAATGTAATACAATATATTTTTAAAAATCATCTGTGCCTTTGTCATATTCTGTTATTAGCATCAAGAGGTCAGTGATTGTCATATAAACTTTGTAGCCCAGTACAAGTTCTGCAAATAATATGGAATATAAATGTCTAAAATACAACTCATTATCTTTCCCAAAATATTCACCCTTCTTCCTATGTAACTTCCTATATAATTTTCATATAGACATTGAGAGCACACCATTTTTCAATCACCCAGGTTCACCTAGATTCATCCTCCACTCTTCTCTCACTTTCAGTAGCTATATCAAAACAGTTGCCAAGTTGGATCAGTTTAATTTTCACAGTACCTTTTACATCTACTCCCCTCTCTCTACCTACATGTTTTCTAACATATAGCCTCCTAATTAGTCACTTTGCTCCCAGTGTCTCCTGCAATTCATCCTGCATGCAACCACCACATCAAAATTCCTAAAGGATAGGTTTGGCAATGTCATACCTCTCCCTAAGAAGAGTCAATGGCTCCTTCTTGTCTCAAAAACAAAACAAAACTTGGACTCTTCCATTTTTCTCTTACACCCTTTTGTAATCTTTCTAAAGTATTTCACATTACCCCCTCACCCACTCTGTTTCAGTTGAATGTGTCCCATTTTTTGCAGCATTTAATTTTCTTCCTTTCCCCATGATTTTCTTCAAGCTCTTTCTCTTGGTTTTTAAATTCTCCCTCCTCAACTTCCCAATTGGTAATCTCTATCTTACTTCAAGGCTAAACTTAAACAGACTTTTGCCAATTCCATTCCACTTGCTAGTGTTCTTCTCTCTTTACAATGCCTAACATTAATAGATAGTATTTATTTAGTGCTTTATGATTTGCAAATGCTTTAAAATAAATAGGAATTATATAGTTCTTTATGGTTTGCAAAGCACTTTACACCTATAATCTAATTATCTTCATAACAACCCCATGAGATAGATGCTTTTATTGTCTTCATTTTAATGAAATGATGAGACTGAGGCTGGGAAAGGTTAAATTTCTTGCCAAGGGGTATACAGCTAGTGTTCGAGTTAGGATTTGAACTCAGGTCTTCTTGACAATAAGTGTAGTTCTTTATGTATCGTACTATCTAACTGGCTTACTGAGACTGAACTGTGCTGGCAGGGCCTGTGTTATAGCCTTTCATTGTTGAGAGAAGCCCAGTCTATCAGTTAGTCATCATAGATACAATGTGTCTGTAATTGTAATGTTCTCCTGGTTCTGCTCCCCTCACTTGGCATCAGTTTATATAAGTCTCTCCAGCTTATTATGAAGTTCATCTGCTCCTCATTTCTTATAGCACAATAATTAGAGTCATTTAAAAAATGTTTTTGGAGAGATTTGAGGGAGAGCTCAGGTGAGTCCCTGTCTTTACTCCACCATCTTGGTTACATCTCTTGTCTGAACTATTTCTTTTGGATATAAACATAAATCTATTCATGAATCTATTGCCCCCAATAAAATGTAGTTTTTTTCCCTTTTCCTTTATAGTACATCATTTAACCTTAAACTCATTGTAGTAATAAAAAAGCGTCTTTATCAGTGACATTGAATTAGTTAAGATAGATACACACATATGTATGTATGTGTATACCAATATATTCCCAGATCTTTCATATTTCCTAAGACCTTTTTCCCCCCTAGTGTGCCCTGGGAATGAAGGCAGTATCCTATACACTAATATAGTTGACTAAGTGTGCTCTGCACCATCCCAACATCTCAACCCTGAAATCTCACTAGCTGCTTCTCTGTACTCTTCAGAGACATTCGATGATGATCAAGTGGCTAATAGTAAATAAAGATACACAGGGGTGGGGAACCTGTGGCCTTGAGACACATGTGGTCTTCTAGATCCTTATGTATGTATATATGCATGCATGCATCTATCTGTGTGTATATATAAATATAGCTATAGATATTAATAGGTATGTAACTATATAAATTCCAAGGCACTGTTGAGAGAGAGAGAGAGAGAGAGAAAGAGAGAGAGACAGAGGGGGGGGGGGGTAGAGATTGCTTCACAGTAAGATGAGTCTATTTTTATAGTTCCTTTTTGGCAATGTAGTTAAGTGCCTAATTTTTATTTCAAAGAAGCCTATAATAGTATAAATATCTTTAAAAAAAAATAATCTGCCCCTTCTCAGTATCTCCCCATTGAACAAATTTAGAAAACACAATTCTGAAAAAAAAATGAGGCCCTCAATATACAGCTGCCTAGTCCAGAAAAAAAAATCCCTCACTGACCCTGTCAAAAATGTGTATCTCATAGAGAACGTTATGGAATACAAAATGGATAATTCTGATTACATTAAACTGAAAAGGTTTTGTACACATAAAGTCAATGGAACAAAGATTAAGAGGGAAGTGGAAAATTGGGAAAGAATTTTTACAACCGGTGTCTCTGATAAAGGCCTCATTTCTAAAATAAACAGAGGACTGAGTCAGATTTATAAGGATACAAGTAATTCTCCAATTGACAAATGGTCAAAAGATATGAAGAGGCAGTTTTCAGAGGAAGAAATTAAAGATACCTGTTAGCATATGAAAAAATTCTCTAAATCTCTATTGAACAGAGAAATGGAAATCAAAACAACTCTGAGATACCACATCTCACAGATACCACCACCACAGTCAGATTGACTAAGATGGCAAAACGGGAAAATGATAAGTGCTGGAGAGGTTGTGGAAAAATTGGAACACTACTGCATTTTTGGTGGAGCTGTGAACCACTCTGGAGAGCAATTTAGAATTATGCTCAAAGTGCTATAAAAAAGTTCATACCCTTTGACCCAGCAATATCACTTCTAAGGCTGTATCCCAAAGAGTTCATACAAGTGGGAGGAGGACCCATATGTACAAAAATATTTATAGCAGTTCTTTTTATGGTGGCTAAGAAATAGAAATCAAGGGGATGCTCAGCAATTAGGAAATGGCTAAACAAGTTGTGGTATATAAATGTAATGGAATACTACTGTGCTATAAGAAACAAAGAGCAGATAGACTTCATAAAAACCTGGAGAGACTTATATAAACTTATGCTGAGTGAGGAGAGTAGAACCAGGAGAACTTTGTACACAATTAAAGACACATTATGTCTGTGATGACTAACTTTGATAGACTGGGCTCCTTTCAGTAATGAAAGATTATAAGACAACTCCAAAAGACTCTTGATGGAAAAGGCTATCCATATCCAGAGAAAAGAACTAGAGAGTCTTAATGCAGATTGAAGCAAACTACTTGCTCTCTCTCTTTTGTGTTTTGTTTTGTTTCATTCCTTCTTTCTCATTGATCACTCCTTTGGTTATAACTCTTCTTTTCAACTTAACTAATGTTTAATGCAAAGGTATTTGTAGAATCTATATCGGATTCCATGCCACATTAGGGTGGGAGGGGGGAAGAAAGGGAGTGGGAGAAAATTTGGAACTCAAGGGATTGTGAAACTGATTGTTGTAAACTAAAAGTAAATAAATTAAATTTAAAAATGTGTATCTCAGTAAGGAATTGAGTGGTCTTTCATTCTCATTCTTTTAGATAATTGGTTTGTCATTTGGATGATCAGAGCTGTGAAGTCTTTTGAAGTTTTTTTCTCTATTATCATTGCATGAACTCATTTCCTGGTTGTGCTCACTTTATTCTGTAACAGTTCACAGAAGTCTTTCCTGTTTTTAAGTATAAAATTCATTGTAGATATACTCAACATTAATTGAACATTTATTGTTTTCCCCATTTTATAGAGGATGTAAATGAGGCTAGCAGAAGTTATTATTTTCCCAAAGGAGAAGTACTGATAGACTTCTGATGGATCTTCTGACTCCAAATCAGGAGTTCCCTTTTTGTTATAATAGATCATATATTTGGGCACTGTGTCCTTAGCCCTTCTATACTAGTTTGTAGAAATAATTTGAATTTATTTTAACTTCAAACTTCTTCTGCAGAGATAATAGAATTTCACCACCACAATCCAGAAATCACACTTTTATCTTGCCCATATAAACTTTACTTTCAGCCTACATCTTTGCAGCACAATTTTAAAGTTTTTTTTCCTCTCTCAGCATCACAGATAGGGGGAAGGGATTTTTTAAGCTGAATAGTTCAACATCTTCATTTTTATGAATGAGGAAATTGAGATCCACAGAATTTGTGACTTCCTTGAATTCACATAGGCTACACATAGCAGATATGAATCCAGGTTCTCTGATTCCATATTAAAACTTCCTTTCATCTGAACCATGTTGCCTCCTTTATCCAGCTGGTTTGGGTATTTAATATATATGTTTGATAAGTAATGTTGAGTATGCTCATACCCAACATTAGACCACCCATATAAGCATCCAGCTCTTTCCAAAGCGTTAGTGTGACTTATAATTGTTCTCAGCTGGTCATTCAATTCCCTTGGACAGGTGGAGCCTTCCAATGGGCCAACTTATCCATCTGCCTTTGTAGCTTTATTAGGATTCTTAAGTTTGAGAGCTCATGAATTTTATGAAAAATGACTCAATGTTCTCTACAATTAAATAGATCCTAAGAGCACAATAAAAGCAGACAGATACTGATTCAACTTAATGCATGGATCACTTGCAGATGAATATTCCAGTTGAAATGAAAAATATTGTTCCTGGTAAGAAAACAAAACATAATTGATGTATTTCAAGATGTTATATATATACACATACATACACACATACATACATATATATGTATATATATGTATATATATATATATACATATATAAAAGTATGTATGTATTGTCGTTATGATGGAAAAGAAGTAGGCAATTTATTTCTCCTTCTTTCCACCCTTCCTTCTTTCCTTCTTTTCCTCCTTCCTTCCTTCCTACCTTCTTCCTTCCCTTCCTTCTTTCTCTATTTATGCAACTGTTCAAGTCATCATCATTTTTCATCTGCAAAGCGGAAATAACCTCCATCATAATCTCATTGTCTCAGGTTTCTCTTCTCTCAATGAAAACTCCATGTAAGTATCAAGATGTTTTTAACTATAGCACATATATGATTACATCACTTTCCAATTTGGTAATTTCCAATGGATTTCTATTGACTCTAGGTTGAATTTTTTCACCTTATTTCATCCCTATTTAATTTCTTTCTTGTAAATTGTTTGACCTATATAATGTATTTTTAAAAAGTAAATGCAAGTATTGGTTATATGTGCTCTTTTAAATAATAAAAACAAACACCTGAAATAGTTCAATGATTGAATCAGGAAATTAGAATTAATGCTAAAAGATAGAGTGCAAGTTCCTAATTTTAACTTTTAAAGCCCTTCATAATCCAGCCCCTATCTCACTTGCAGGGTTATTTTACACAACTACTCATCACAAAATCTATGAATAGAAATTCAATTTGAAATACTTCCAGTTTTCAGAACTCAAAATTCCATCATCCACCTGTATCAATAAGGCAGTATTCACAATGCCCACAGTAACTATAAATAGGCTGATATGGTTATTAATGACAAAATGTAACAGGCTCTCTACATGGGTGACATGCCTAGAACATTTATTCAAATACCAGAAACCTGTATCCCCAAACCAGAAAGTCAAAGCCATCATAGTAGCCACAGAGTTGGCACACATAGTCAATGCAGTAAACACTCACATTCTCAAGTCTTCGAAACAGAACAGGCTACCTCAGGCAAAGATCCTCCTCTCCTCACTCACAGCAAATGCTCAGCCTCCATGCAGCTCACTCCCAGCAGCTCCAGCCCCCTGCAGTACCCTTCCCAGCAGTCCCCAGCAGGAGTCCTTAGCAGAAGTTCTGTCTGCTTCAAAAAAATAAAAGAGTTTGCACCACTGCTGCTGCCACTTCCTGACATGGCACTGGCTCCAGCCTGGCTCCTATTTGTCTCTGGCTTCTTCCTGCCCCACCCCTTCCTGCTATGTCAGCAAATTCAAGAGGGATGGAAGATCTTCAAATCCCATTGCCATTATACCACCTTAGGTCCTTGCCATGGGCTATTCCCTCGTGCCTGCAATGTACTTTTTAAGCTGAGAGTATGTTCATTGAAAATGTCCATTGGGCATAAACAGGCTAGTGAATATAAGTGATGTCTAAGAGTAATCCATATCTTTTTTAAATAAAAATGTACTATCATGTTTGTATGGTTGTAAGCTATGGAATACTGCAGTCTATGATTATGCCAGAAGGTATCAAGGGCTGAGGAGGGCCATAGTAGCCTACTATGTTTCTGGTGGATCTGGTAAGGGATCAGGGAGTTTAGATAGGAAAGGAACTAGTTGCCATGGTTTTCAAGACATGTTTCATTGAAAAGGAGTCAGTTCCTCACCTGGCTACACTCCCTTGAATTTCTCAGGAAACTCATCAACAGGAAATCTCATCCTGAAGACAGACTCAGCCTTAGTGCTCACTTCATCAGTACCCTTGCCCATTAGGAATTAGGTATAAGGAATCTTATGCCTCACACCTTTTCAGATTACTTTTTTCTCTGTTGTTTCCCGCCCCCCCCCCCACCTTAGAGTGCAATCTCCTTAAGGGCAGGGACTTTCTTTTTGCTTATTTTTATCTCCAGCACTTAACACTGTACCTGGCACATAGTAGGCACTTAATATATGTTTATTGACTGATAAGCTAACGGCTACCACCTCCTCATAAATTACAGCTACTGAAGATCTACAGAAGAAAGTTGTCATCAACAAAATCCTCTGATGCTTTTGAAAGGTTTACCATCAGAAATTAGTAGATTCATATTAATAGGAAATAACATTTAAAAAATACATTGGGAGGAAGAGCCAAGATAGTAGAGATAAAGCAGCAGCTCACTTGAACTCTCTCCAAAACTTCTCTGAATGATTTTGAATAATACCATAAAACAATTCCTTGAGCAGCCAAACTCACAAAAGGATGGTGTAAAATAATTATCTAACCGAATACAGCTTAAAATGTCAACAGGAAAGATTTGTCACATCTGGGTGAGAGTGAAGCACAGTCTAGCAAAAGCTATAACAACACTGGCCCAGGCCCAGCAAACCAGGAGCAGGGGCTTGGGAGCCACTGAATGCTGGCAGTGGATGGTAACAGGGTTGAACAACTGGTCAGAAGGAGATCACAGGGGTCTCTTTCCTAGCATTCTAAGGGAGGATTCTGTTGTTTTGCCCATAAATGGATCTGGGTCACAGTCTTGCATGGTAGCCCAAGGGCAAGGAGGAACACTAGCACACTAGAACTTGTGGATTGCAGTAGTCACAGTTCTAGGGCAGAAAAGACTGATTGTGGTCACTCACAGACCAGAGCACAAGACAAAAGAGTAGTAAACACACATCTCTTTAAATCATAAATCCTTGGAAGAAATGAAAACTTAAAGGTCTCTAGAAGTATCTCTGAAAATAGCTATACAAAACTCCTGTATCTTGAGACAGTGTACTCTCTACCCAGAGTGCTACTTTAACAAGGAGTTAAAAGTCAACAAATAGGCTGGGAAAATGTGCAAACAACAGAAAAAAAAATTATGACCACTTATCAAAATTCCTGTGGTGACAAGGAATATCAAAACACTCAGAAGAAAGTGACTAAGTCAAAACCTCTTAGATCCAAAACCTCTAAAAAAATATGAATTGATCTCAGGTCATAGAAGAGCTCAAAAAGATTTTGAAAATCAAATGCAAAAAGTAGAGGAAAAATTGGGAAGAGAAATGAAAGAGCTGCAAGAAAATCATGAAAAATGGAGAGGGAGTCAAGATGGAGGCTTAAAGGCAGGAGAACTCCATGGGTCCCCCCATAACCACCTCAAATACCTATGAAATATGATGCTAAGCAAATTTTAGAGCTCCAGAACATGCAAAATTATGGAGTAACAAAGCTCCCACTGAAGGTAGCCCAGCAGGCTGTTGGAAAGGGCTCATTGCAGTGTGCTGGGAGCCCAGACCAGCATCTCATGAACCCATGGCTCTAGCCCTAGGGTGGCCAGAACAAGTCGAGGCTGGAGCTTTCAGGAGAGCAGATCACTGGCAGCTGTGGCAGTTTCCAGAATTATCAACCCATAAGAAACAAGGACTAAGTGAAAGGTCAGTGGAACTCAGCTAAATTTGGGGGAGAGAGTCCACCCATCTGCCTCCAGATTGCAGGGGGGGTCAAGTGATCATTCAGAGGCTAAGTGCTCTTGCCTAAACCACCCTGGATCAGGATCACAGTCTTGGGTGGTGGTCCTGAGGTGTGTGATAAGTAAGCAAAAGCTGGTGGGGGCTACAGAGACGGCAGCCTCCTAATAGCCCAGGCAGCTGAGAAAACCCCAGTGATTTGGGACAAAGCTCTCCCTTCTGGAAGCAGAGTTCTACTGAGCCCAAAAGTCAAGTAATTGATTGGCAACATGAGCAGGCAAAGGAAGCAAAGCAAGTCCAGCAATCCCACTTTAAATTCCTTTTTGGGGGACAAAAAGGATCAAAGCATGGGATGGTAGGAAGACAACACAGTCAGAACTCCTGCAACCAAAGCTTCCAAGAAAAATGTAGACTGGTTACAAACCGTAGAGGAGCTTAAGAAAGATTTTGAAAACCAAATAAGAATAGTGGAGGAAAAATTGGGAAGAGAAATGAGAATGATGCAAGAAAATCATGAAAAGAGAGTCAACAACCTGACTGAAGAAAATAACATCTTACAAAATAGGTTAACTGAAATGGCAAAAGAGGCCCAAAAACCAATGAGGAGAAGAATGCCTTAAAAAGTTGAATTTGCCTGGTGGAAAAAGAATCTCAAAACTTTCTGAAGAGAATAATTCCTTTGGAATTAGGGTGGAACAAATGGAAGCAAATGGCTTTATGAAAAATCAAGATACTATCTAACAGATCCAAAGATGAAAAAATAGAAGGCAATGTGAAATATCTCCTTGAAAAAACCACTGACCTGGAAAATAGATCCAGGAGAGCCAACTTAAAAATTATTAGACTACCTGAAAGCCAGAATCAAAAAAAGGAACTTAGAAAGCATCCTTCAAGAAATTCTCAAGGAAAATTGCCCTGATATTTTAGAACCAGAGGGCAAAATAGAACTTGAAAGAATTCACCAATCACCTCTTGAAAAAGATCCCAAAAAGAAAACTCCTAGGAATGTTATAGCCAGGCTCTGGAGTCCCCAGATCAAGGAGAAAATATTACAAGCTGCCAAGAAGAAACAATTTGAATACTGTGGAAACACAATTAGGATAACCCAGGATCTAGCGGCTTCTGCATTAAGGGACTGAAGGTCCTGGAATATGATATTCTGGATATCAAGAGAACTAGGATTAAAACCAAAAATCACCTATCCAGCAAAATTGAATATAATGTTCCAGAGCAAAATATGGCCATTCAATGAGGTAGAGGACTTTCAAGCATTCTTGCTGAAAAAACCAAAACTGAAAAGAAAATTTGACACTCAAATACAAGAAGCATGAGAAGGTAAACATGGAAAAGAAATCATAAGGAACTTATCAAAGTTGAACTATTTACATGCCAACATGGAAAAACGATAATTGTAACTTATGAAACTTTTCTCAGTATGAGGACAGGTGAAGGGAATACAAATGTGTGTGTGTGTGTGTGTATACATATATGTGTGTATGTGTGTGTGTATACATACACATATGTCTATATAGGAGGGTATATATGCATATAAATACATATCTGAGTATGTGTATATATGTGTACATAGAGAGCACAGGTTCAGTTGAATAGAAAGGGACAATACTTTAAAAGGTGAAATTTAGAGGTGGTAGTGGAATAGAATGAGAGGAGACAGGGAGAGACAGAATGGGGTTAATCATCTCATATAGAAGAGGCAAAGGATAACTGTTACAATGGAGG
>CM053581.1:162313484-162379865 GCA_028627135.1 Pseudochirops cupreus
TTGAATAGAAAGGGACAATACTTTAAAAGGTGAAATTTAGAGGTGGTAGTGGAATAGAATGAGAGGAGACAGGGAGAGACAGAATGGGGTTAATCATCTCATATAGAAGAGGCAAAGGATAACTGTTACAATGGAGGGGAAGAATAGGAAGGCAAAAAGGAAATGGGTCCACCTTACTCTCCTTTAATTTGGCATAGGGAGGGAACAACATACACTCTAAATTAGGTATCTTGCCCTGAAGGAGAGTAGAGATGAAGAGGGTGAGAGGAAGGATGATAGAGGGGAGGGCAGGTTGTGAGGGGAGGGGTGTTAGAAGCACACACTTCTGTAAAGGGACAAGGACAAAGTAAAGAATAGAACAAGTGGAGGGTGGGATAGAAAGGAGGGAAATATAGTCAGTGTTACACAATATGTCCATTGTGAAGATGTTCTGAGTAACTACACATGTGTGGCCTGTATTGAATTGCTTGTCTTTCCGGTGGGGGTGGGTGACAACGGAGGAAGGGAAAGGATCTAGAATTTAAAGTTCTAATATCAAATGTTAAATAATGACTATTATTTACATGTACCTGGGAAATAAGATATATAGGCACTGGTGTAGGGAGATCCATCTTGCCCTACCAGAAAGTCAGAAGGGTGATGGGGGAGGATGTAGAAGAGAGAAGACTGGGGAAGGGGTTATACAGTGGGATCACTATTTTGGGGTGGTGGGTAGGGAAAATATGGGGAGAAAATTTGTAACTCAAAATCTTGTGGAAATCAATGATGTAAACTAAAAAACAAACAAAAGTTAATTAAAGGAAAAAATATGTTCATTGTGGAGATGTTCTGTTTAATGACACATGTACAGCCTGTATTGAATTGCTTGTCTTTCCAGTGGTGGTGTGTGATGACAGAGGAAGGGAAAGAATCTAGAATCTAAAGTTCTAAAATCAAGTGTTATAAAAAATATATGTATGTATATTATTATTATTATTATTATTTACTTGCAAGTGGGTAATAAGATATACAGGCTCTGGTATAGAGAGATCTATCTTGCCCTACTGGAAAGTCAGAGGGGTGATTGGGGAGGACATAGGAGAGAGCAAATTGGGGGAGGAGATATACAGTGAGATAGCTGTTTTGGGGTGGTGGGCAGAGGAAAGATGGGGAGAAAATTTGTAACTCATAATCTTGTGGGAATGATGTAAAAGAAACAAGCAAAAGTTAATATAAAAAAAAAAGAATCTACTGTCCTGGAGAATATACCCAGTTTAAGACAGGTCATATTTTAGAATTCATTTACCTTATATATGTTTCTTCATTTAAATTAATCAGAATTACTAGAGCTAAAACCCTGAATTCATGTTTACTTACTGTATCAAACTTATTTTAACTAGTTTTTTCTCCAATTTCAAAAATAAAAGAATTAAAAACAAAAAAAGCTCACCTGTTCTTAGGAGACCTACTAATCCCATAATTTTGTTTTATTTCACTGAGCTATCTGATATGGCTTGCTTCAGAGAGATTTAGCAGATGGTTTGGAATTAGACCTGAAAGAAGAGCTTAAAAGAAGAAAAAGATGTATGTCATCAGAGAAGAAAATTTTATTTACTCACATTACAGATTTGTTAATTGATGGTTTTTGAGAAACTATCTTTTCATCAGTTCTCTTCTTTTCTTCTTACATTCTCAAAGTGCCTATTGTACTTTTTAATCAAGTCTGTTTTAAGAAGTGTATTGTTCCTGAGGTTTAGCAAATGTGCTATTCTGGGTACGATAGAGATGAGCATTTCACCATCAAAACTGTGCCAGCTGAATTTCTACATGTGGTCCCTTCAGATTGAAGCTACAGCAACAGTCGTGGGTTTCAACCTTCTTAGGGTTTATCAATGCTTTGCAGCTGTTGCCTTGACTGGAGGAAGTGCCAACGAGACATAATGAGGTTACAGTGAACTCCAGAAAACTTAAAAAAAAGAAAAAGTTTCAAAGCAAAAATCACACAGCAAATAAAAAAGAGCCAAAGCCTCACTCAGTCCTACTGCTTATTTACATAACATTACTCTAAATGCTTTGCATTAAGATTTTGCTTTGAAAAATTGCCCTCTCTGGGATACATCATAACACTGTGTCTCTGTTTCTCTTTGGAACTGGCACCATGCTGATAAGTTCTAAGTACAAAATACATGACTGTAATTCCAGCTTCACCCTGGGCATAAAAATAAGAAAAACTTTGATTGGCATGAAAGTGATGCATGGTGCCAACCTAAAAAAACCCACTAAAGAGCAGAGGGGCAAAAACAAACAAAATAAATCAGTTCTAACAATTATCCTTCAATTACTAGATAAATATATCATTCAGGGTGTCTTAGAGCCAACTGATTTCAGAATAGTTCATTTATCTTTTCTCCAAATTAAAAAAAAGATATGAAAATATATGTTTAAGTTCACACTATTAACACAATTCTGTTACTCCTATTTTCATCTATTAGAGCTTTTAAAAAAACATTTTGAATTTTTTAAAAAATTTGTTTTAAGAATGGACTTCTGGCAAGTCTTTAAAATGGCCTTTGCTCATATCCACTGTTCTGGCATAGGCAATATTTTTGCAAATAATTGCATAATCTCTGAGATTTAAGATCCCACAAAGGTTGCTTGTCACACATATTTAAACAAGACTCCTTTCTACCACATCTCCTACAAATAATTATACAGGCCAATTGAAGAACTCTTGTAAATGGAAAACAACTATTTCTAAATAACCACATCTAACTTCTGCATATCACTAATATTTTTATTTTTCTCACATCATGCCAAAAATGTATCTCTCTATAACTTCTAACTATTATTCTATTTCTCTCCTCTGCAACCAAGCAGAACAATTTTAATGACTGTTCAACATGATTGCCCTTCAAATAACTGAAGAGTCATAATATTACATATCTAAAGCTAGAAGGACCTCAGAAGTCATGAATCCAAAGCCCTCATTTTAGAGATGAGTTATCTGAGGTTCAGGGAATTTAAGGAGGAATTCATCAAAATTCATATAGGTGTGTAAGGGTAATTAATTTGAATTTGAAGACCCCTTTTTATATTGGCAAGTAAGCAGGGACTTAGCACCTTGTTTTGTTGAGCAGAAAAATGTGAGGCAAGACCTGGTTATAAATTTAATGTGGATTTATTGAAGCACACAACTGTTTGGAGTGAAGACTCAAATTGAACAGCCCAGAGCAGGGGCAGAGCCAGAGTATTTAAAGGCAAAAACCACAAAGTAATGGTCTGATCTATATGAAAGCAGGAACTTACAGAAGCAGAGGAATGGAATTGGTTAAAACTTAGTTTAGGACCTTATATGGAATATGGAAATCATTAAGTTTCAATTTCCCAGAACAGAATGGGTGACTATGCCTTGGGCATTTTCTGAGAAATATACAGGACTTCACCTCCGTAAAGAAGGGAGCACAAAATGGTAGGGACTGGGACAAGATGGAGTGTGACTCAGGGCCCAGTACAACAGTTTCAAGTTAAGTAAAGGTAGCAGGTACTTAGCACTTAGTAATTGATCAAGTCACTGTTAGGGAGACAGAAGATATGAACACCTGTCTCCTGTTACTGACATAACAGGAAGGAGTTGGCTGAAACAGGAAGCTAATGCTATCTGTATATAGGGAAAGCCCCAGGGAGGGACAGTCAGAATTTATTGGGACAAGAATCTGGTGGCAGAAGATGAATTTCCTGAGAACTTATGGTGGTTTCTTCTGAAGAAGAGCCCAAGAGGCCAGGAGCCCAGAAACCCTCCACCATACCTCCCCCACCTCCACACACTCTGGATAAGGTGATTCTCATTTTTTGAGGTGCAGAAGACTGAGGAAGCATGAGCCCAGGATGCTGAGACTTTGTCTGTTTGTGGCTTCATTGAGCCTTGAATTCCCAGGAATAGAAACTGTGAAGGATTTGAGATGGACTGGACTTTGTAACTTCAGTGTAGATCAGGACCTATATGGAGAGCTGGACAAGGACCTGGGAGCTGTCTGCCTTTGAGCTGAGGTGACAGTTTGGTGAATCCAGGTAGGATCTGGGACCATGGAAGGGGATCCAGGGAATCTGAGAAACCACCCTGAGTCATGCTGAAAGAAGACTTTACTTGGATACTGTATACTGACTGAGGAATTACTAGTGACCTAGGGGTGAATGGTCTGTGTATTTTCTAATGATTGTACTTAGTGATTAATGATACTTACTAATTGATTGCTGAATTAGCAACTGATTGAGTTAACTTAGTGTACCCCATGAGTGGAAGACTTTGACTACTGTACTTTGAAATGACTGAATGACTGAATAAGGAGGCAAACCTCCTTAAGGATACCAGATGGTTGTTTTTTGTTCAAAACTTTATGGCCACTGTGGTGGAAACTATGGAAACTATAAACTATTGTGAATACTATATTGTGATTTTCTGTGATAAGTTGTAATGTTGTGAATACTGTACCATGATTTTCTGTGAAGGTTTTGCTTTGATTTGTTATGGAATAAATAGAGTGTTTACTATACTGTGTAATCAGAACCTTAAAAGCTGTTCACAGTAGCATTCTTCTGGAAAGCTGCTCGTGCATGGCATTACAAGGTGATACAATAAGTCTTAGGATTTCAACCCAGGTCTCCACTCCAGAGTTGGTGAACTTTCCATCATACTACACTCATATCCCATCTAAATATCTTCTTCTTGACTGTAAACATCCTAATTTTTTTTTATTCTTTCATTTTTTCATTCACTTTTCATTTTTTTAATTGATATTTCTAGGGCATGTTCCCTAATATTCTCTACATAGTAAGTATGCTGGGATTGAATTCTATTGACTTATAGTCAGAAAGACCAGAGTTTGAATCCCAACTCAGACATTTACCAGCTGCAAGACTCTCTGGATGAGTCAATTTCCCTGAGTTTGTTTCCTCACATGTAAAATTGATATAATAATTATGTTGATTTCATAAGGTTATCACATGATTCTAATAATAATATGCAAGGCATCTTTAGTAACATAAAGCAGATTTCTCACTTTGCATAATTTCACACTAAAAAAAAAAACACCTATGCTAACTTTTCTGTATAGTTCTGTCTTCCCTCTCCACATCTACCTCTCTCACTGGCAATTTGCACCACCACCACCAGCTGTGCCCCTCCCCCCCCCAAAAAATCCTCCCAGTGAAAACAGAAGAATGGATTCATGGAGAGACTACCACCACATCTACTGCAGATAACTTGGCTTAAGACCTCCTATAGAGAGAGGAGACCTTTCTCTTGCTCTGCCCAACTATCCATTGACTATACTGGGGTAACCTGTATCTGTCCCTGGCCCCTGCATGTCACCTTTCCTCTTCTGTCTTTGTCCCATGTCCAGACCCCATATGTCTTCCGCACTCCCAAACCCCGTGTTCTTTTTCCTGTTTCTGCTTTTCTGTCCCCAAGCCTGAAGTTGTCCTCTGACCCATGTACTGGCCGCCTGTATCCACAGGCTTGTGGTCTACTTCTTTCCTTCTTATCTCCCTCTCTTTCTCATTTCTGTTGTCAAATTTGCATTATACATAAATTACTTTACATAGACTCTGTTTAAAGTACCCACTTACAAGTAAAGTAAGAACTGACTATATGAATACTATTATTTTTTTTTATTAACTCTATAGGTAAAAGATTTAGAGTTATATAATCATATGCAACTTTCACTGTTAGTATTTCCTGAAACCTTCTCTTTGTTTTGTTTTTCAGTCATGCCTGACTCTTCCTGACCTCATTTGGTGTTTTCTTGGCAAATATACCAGAGTGGTTTGCCATTTACTTCTCCAGCCCAATTTACAGATGAGGGTCTGAGGCAAACCAGGTTAAGTGACTTGCCCAGGGTCACATAGCTGGTAAGTTTCTGAGGGTGAAATTGAACTCAGATCTTCTTGACTCCAGCTCCAGAGCCCTATCCAGTGGGTCACCAAGCTGCCCAAAGTCTTCACTGATGTTTTACCAAAGTACTATTATACTTTCCCAAACTCCTCCCCCCAAAACATCAGAAAACAGGAAATAGTAGTTAAAATTATCTCTAATTTAAACATAAATTTTTTACCAAAATAACTTTATGGTTCCTAAAAGCTATATTAATGAAAAGCTCAAAGGGGGAGAGAGAAAATAGAGGAGACTTGGAGCAAAGGGATGGGGTAGGTACTCTGATCAGATCCTCTGTGGCCTTGGGCTTCCCCAACATAGATGCTATACCAGGCAATAATAAATACCATCCTTTCCTCTTGTATTTTTCCCTCTTCCTCAAATGGTTAGACTGAGTTCATATTTGCTTCTTGTTGCTACAGGATGAAAAAAGAAGGGCAGTGGGGGTATGTGCCAACAGGATCTTTGCAGAAAAATGTAATTTCCTGAATGGTTTCCAAAGCAAAATCCCTTGATCATTTTATGTGCCCGGTTAGAGAGTGGAAGATGGTGAGGAAAGGATACTATGTGATGTGCTATGGTTAAGTATTCTCCATTTTTTATTCAATAAGACTTTAACTGTGTTATGCTTCTTTATTTCTGATTTTGTGAATATAGCTATAAAAACTCTATATTTGGCACACACAATTCCTTTATTTTTAATTATTATTTTTTTATAATAAGTAGTTACTAGAAAAAATGTGTAGTCTTCCATCTTTCTGGTCATACAATCCGAAGATCTAACTATATTATCTAGCCAATGTCTTTTTCTTAAGTATAGGAAGATACAATATGAAATTCTTTACTAAAATCAGGTTGTAATATATGGTTGCCTATATATGTTTCTCTTGAGTCTTCTGTTTGAAAACCAAATTTTCTCTTCACCTCTGGTCTTTTCATGAGGAATGCTTGAAAGTTCTCTATTTAATTAAATATCTAATTCTCCCAAAGTATTGCACTCAGTTTTGCTTGGTAGAGTATTTTTCTGTTGTGGTCCTATCTCTTTTTCCTTCTAAAATATTATAATCCAAGCCCTGTGTTACTTTAAAGTAGAAGTCACTGAATCCTGTATGATACTAACTGTGGCTCCATGATGTTTGAATTATTTCTTTCCAGGTGCTTCATGTATTTCCTCTTTGACCTGTGATCTCTGGAATTTGGCTGTAATATTCCTTGGCAGTTTTCATTTTGAGATCTCTCTCAGAAGGTGAACTGTGGATTTTTTTCAATTTTTATTTTACTCTCTTGATCCAAGATCTCAGCCAGTCTTCCCTGAAAATTTAAGATATGTTTTGACCGTGACTTTCAAGTTGTATCTCTCCTTGATCTATTTTCCATCTCACTTGTTTTTCCAGTGAGACATTTTGCAATTCTTTCTATTTTTTCCATTATTGGGCTTTGTCTTATTGTTTTTTGATGTCTTATGGAGTCAGTCAGTAGCTTCCATTTGCCCAATTTTAAATTTAAAGGAATTATTTTTTTTTAATATTTGTTTTAAAAACTTTGAGTTCCAGATTTTTTTTCCCTTCTTCCCTCCTCACCAACCCCCACTGGGAAGATAAGCAATTCAATATACGTTGTATATGTATAATTAATGCAAAACATTTCTGTAGTAGTTATATTGCGGAAGACTAACTATATTTCCCTCTGCCCTTTTACTCTGTTTTCTCCTTTGAACCTATCCCTTTTCAAAAGTGATTGGTTCTAACTACCCTCTCCCCTAATCTGCCCTCCCTTCTATCATCCCTGCTCTTACCCCTTCACTCCTATTTTCCTGTAGAGTAAAATACCCAATTGAGTGAGTATGTTATTCCCTCCTTAAGCCAAATTCAATGAGAATCAGGTTGTCCCATTCCCTTTCACCTTCCTGCTCTTCCCCTCCGTTGTAACAGTTTTCTCTTACTTTGTTTATATGAGATAGTTTACCCTGATCTATATCTTCCTTTTTTCTTATCCCAATAAATTCCTCTCTCACCTCAGATTCAACTCATCCTGTGCTATCTATGTATACATGTTCATGCATATGCCCACACTCACATATATATTTATACACATGTACACCCTCCTATCTATACTTACATAAATATGTATGTGTACATGTGTGTGTACATATATATTCCCTTCAACTATCCTCATACTGAGAAAAGTTTTATGAGTTACAATTATCAGTTTTCCATGTAGGAATCTAAATAGTTCAAATTTAATAAGTTCATTTTGATTTTTTTTTCCTGTTTACATTCTCATACTTCCCTTGCTTCTTGTATTTGAAAGTCAAATTTTCTGTTCAGCTCTGGTTTTTTCATCAAGAGTGCTTGAAAATCCTCTATTTCATTGAATGACCATATTTTCCCCTGAAACATTATACTCAGTTTTGCTGAGTAGGTGATTGTTGGTTTTGGTCCTAGCTCCTTTGACCTCTGGAATATCATATTCCAAGCCTTTCAATCCCTTAATGTAGAAGCTGTTAGGTTTTGTGTTATCCTGATTATGTTTCCACAGTACTCAAATTGTTTCTTCCTTACTGCTTGCAATATTTTCTCCTTGGCCTGGGAACTCTGGAATTTGGCTATAATATTCCTTGGAGTTTGGGGCATCTTTTTCCAGAGGTGATCAGTGAATTTTTTTCAATTTCTGTTTTGCCCTCTGGTTCTAAAATATCAGGGCAATTTTGCTTGATAATTTCTTGAAAGACGGTGTTTATGTTCTTTTTTTGATCATGGCTTTCAGGTAGTCCAATAATTTTTAAATTATTTCTCCTGGATCTATTTTTCAGGTCAATGGTTTTTCAATGAGATATTTCACATTGCCTTCTATTTTTTCATTGGTTTGGATTGGTTTTATAGTATCTTGATTTCTCATGAAGTCATTAGCTTCATTTGCTCCAATCTAATTTTGAAGGAATTATACTCTTCAGTGAGTTTTTGAAATTCCTTTTCCATCAAGTAAATTTTTCTTTTTAAGGCATTTTTCTCCTCATTGGCTTTTTGGGCCTCTTTTGCCCTTTGAGTTAGTCTATTTTTAAGATATTATTTTCTTCAATATTTTTTCAGTTTCGTTTAGCAGGCTGTTGACTCATTTTCCATGATTTTCTTGCATCATTCTCATTTCTCTTCCCAATTTTTCTTCCACTTCTTTTATTTGATTTTCAAAATCCTTCTTGATCTCCTCCATGGCCTGTAATCAGTTCACATTTTTCTTGGAAGCTTTTGATGCAGGAGTTCTGACTTTATTGTCTTCCTCCTGTTTTGTGATTTGATCCTTTTTGTCCCCCCAAAAGGATTCTATGGCCTCTTTGTGCTTCCTCTGCTTGCTCATATCACCAGCCAATTACTTGACTTTTGAATTCTTTGCCACATTAGAACTTTGCTTCCAGAATGGAGAGAGCTTTGTCCCAAATCTCTGGGGTTTTTGCAGCTTCCTGAGCTATTAGGAGGGTGCCCTCTCTACAGCCTCCACAAGCTCTGGCACACTGGCCACACATCCCAGGACCACCACCCAAGACTGTGATCCAGATCCAAGCAGGTTAAAGCAAGAGTGATTACCCTCTGAATGGTTGCTTGGTTCCCCTACAATCTGCAGTCCAGGAGCTTCTGGAAGCAGCCAAAAGGCAGCCACTGCAGCCACTGCTGTGCGTCCACAACCTCTCACCCTAGGAACAGGGGCTGGACCATGCTCTTCTGTCCCCCTGCTCCAACAGAATTCCACACTAACCTTTTACTTTGTCTTTGGTGTTTATGGGTTGAGAAGTCTGGAAACCACCACAGCTGCTGGTGATTAGCTCTCCTAAAATCTGCTCCACCTATTGCTGAAAGGGGCCACATTGGGGCCAGAACTTTGTGACTCATACAGGAATATGCTTGGCTCCTAGCCCAGTGTGATAGACCCTTATCGTAGGCCTGCCAGGCTGCCTTCAGTGGGAGATTTGTTTCTCTCTGTTACTTTGTGGGTTCTGTAGCTCTAAAATTTGTTTAGCATCATTTTTTGCTTGTAGTAGAAGTGATTGGAGCTGGAGCTCACACCAAGTTTGTGCTTCTAGTCCACCATCTTGGCTCTGCCCCTGAATTATTTTCTTCAGTGAATTTTTGTTCCACCTTTTCCATTTAGGCCAAATATGCTTTTAAGAAGTTTTTCTTTTCAGAGAATTTTTTTTAAATATCCTTTTCCCCTCCAATCTGGCCAATTCTACTTTTCAAGGCATTCTTTTATTCCTTGAATTTTTATGCCTTATTCACTATTTGACCTATTCTGTTTTTAAGGTGTTATTTTCTTCATTACTGTTTTTTGCCTCCTTTGCCAAACTATTGACTCTTTCTTCATGATTTTCTTGAATTACTTTTATTTCTCTTCCCAATATTTTTCTACTTCTCTTGATTCTTAAAATTGTTTTGAACTCTTCCATGGCCTGAGGCTAATTCATACTTTTCTTTGGGGCTTAGGATGTAGGAGTTTTGCTTTTGTTTTCTTCTGAGATGTGTTTTGATCTTCCCTGTTACCACAGTAATTTTCTATTGTCTGGATATTTTCCTGATATTTGTTCAATGTTCCAGCCTGTTTCTCAACTTTTAACTCTATGTTAAAGTGCGGTTCTTGTTTCAGAGTAGAGGAGGCACTGTCCTAAGTTGCAGGAATTTTTGTGCAACTGTTTTCAGAGGTAATTCTGGGAACTTAAAAGTTTTCAGTTCTTCCAATGATCTATGGAGAGATTTGTTTACTACTCTCCTTTTCTGCGCTCTGCTCTGTGAATAACCACAAGCACTCTTTTCCACCCTTGAACTGTGACCAGAGTCTGAGCTCCTCTGAGGTCACAAGCTCTAGTGTTGCTTTTCTTCCTAGGATGGAAACCTAGAACTGCAAAACAGCTCCAATATGGAGAATGTGAAAGTCTTGCCCCTGGTACCAGTAAAGGGACCACTGTAATCTTCTTCTGACCAGTTGTCTGACCCCCTTACTATCTATTGGCTGAGAGGCTTGAAAACCACCACAGTCATTATTGATTCAATTACCCCAAGGCCTACTGCTGGTTTGCTGTAGATCAGTTTGAACAGTACTGTGCTTCACTCTCACCCTGATGCAACAGACCCTTCCTGACAATCTTCTAAGTTGTCTTGTGCAAGAGTATTGTTTCATGCCATCCTTTTGTGAATTCTTCAACTCTAGGATTTGTTTTGAGGTATTATTTAAAGGTGTATGGGGGAGAACTCAGGAGAGTTCCTGACTTTTCTCCTCCATTTTGGCTTTACCTTTTATGGTCAAATTTTGTTGTCATTGTTTGCTTGTTTTTCCAGTCTATTTCTTGACTTTGAGCTTTATGTTAAAGTTGGGCTTTGATCCTATCCCATGCTTTACACTTTTTTGGTGCTGCTATTTTCAGAGCTAGTTCTGGAGGTCTGCAAATTTTTTGGTGCTTCCAATGTGGTATAATCCTGGGAGAGGTATGGTCACTGTTCTCCTGGTCTGTACTATATTTTTTACCAAGGGAGGCTCCCAAGTCCCCTGCTGCCACAAATGCTAGTGCTCTTATTTCCTTTAAAACTGTGACCAGGTCTCCTACTCCCTTGTGACCAACCTCCCCTCCCCCCCAGCTCTCCTCTCCTTACTATATCTGCAACCCAGAACCCTGTACAGGCAATAGAATTGCCACTTAATGCCAGGTCTCCTATAACCTCTTTCTGACTAAAACAATCTATGGGTTTTCAGACTCCCAAAGTGAATACTGCTTCTGCTGTTGCTGTAGCCACTATTGCCACTGCTGCCATGTGTGGGTTCTGAACACACATCCACCCCAGTGTGATAGCATTCTTCTGCCAATTAATTAAATTTTCTTAGGCCAAAAATAGTCTTATGCTGACCTTTTCTCATCTCTGCCACTCAAAAATTTTATTTGAGGTATTATTTTAAATTTATTTGGAGGGGAATGTTGACAGAGTTGAGCTGGGTAACTGCCCCTAATCTACTATCTTGACTTTGCCTTAAACTGTGTTCCCAATGAATGTTTTCTCCAATAATATAACTCCTTAACCATCCTCATTTTCTTATCTCATGCATATCCCAATAAATCTTATGTGGGGGATACACCTATCTCATCTGGTTTATTTATCTGAATCTTCTAGCATTCTGTAAACAGTACTGAAGTGATCAATTATTTGTTACTTCTACTACAAAAACTTTTCAAGTTATATATACATATATATACATATTATATATATTATAAGTAGGCTGAAGTATATTGCAAATATATATATATTCGTTCCTTCCTTCTTTCCTTCCTTCCTCCCTCCCTTCCTTCCTTCTTTCCTTCCTTGCTTCCTTCCTTCCTTGCTTCCTTCCTTCCTTCCTGCTTTCCTTCCTTTCTTCCTTTCTTTATTTCTCTCTCCATATGTGTGTATGTGTGTTTATACTATAAACAGATGTACACAAACACAAAACCCAGCCTTTGGAAACAGAAGCTCAACACCAAGCTAAAACATGACATCAGAAGAATTCAGTACAATGCTGAATGTGTGTGCATGTTTTATGCATATCCCTATATATATAAAGGCATATAAATATGTTTGTGTCACAACTGGATGGATACACATATACAGAAATATATGTGGAGATAGATAGATAGATAGATAGATAGATAGATAGATAGATAGAAAGATAGGTAGGTAGAGAAAAAAGGGTAAACATCAGTGAGGGATAAAAAAGGCAAGGGGAACCTATCGCATTGCAACATTTATTGGATCCAATTTTTTTTTGTATTATCTGTCCTTGATTTCTGTATTCTTTGCTTATCCTTGGTAAAGATATAATTAGCATTATTATGATGCCAGAGTACTTATTCTTTTCCTAATCCTGAACCCGAGGCCTCTTATAGCTCATTTAATATCTATATGGGAATGTGTCTATACATGTGTATATGTATGTGTACATGTATGAATATAAGTGTATGCACATGCATGTGTATGCACATCTATATATGGATATATCTCTGTACCTCAACTTTGACTTAAATGAGTCACATCCAGGACTAAGACAGGTAGATACCAATTCCCAAATCTATATTCATACCTAATTTAGCATTCATCCAGACTACTTCTAGGTATATTTTATGTTTCCCCTGGAATTAATATAATAATAACAAGTTCTGAGTGAAGAAACTCACATATGCCTTCAAATTAAGCAGTTACAAAAAGCAAACAAAAAGCTAGTAAGATGTGTTGTCACTATGGTAACGAGTCTCTTTCCTCAAATTTCTTTAATAAAATTGAGATGGGGAAAGAACACTGGGGCCTTGAATAAAATCAGATATTTTTTCTTCATTTTTTAGTTTTGTAAATCTCCAATTATGGCTTCCTGCAATTAGAATTCTCTTGATCATAACCATTTTCTCTTGCTTCTTTTTTATGAGCAACTCTTGTGTTTATTGGGCCCAGATCTTAAATATTGCTTTAAGTTTAACTAATGCGAATCAGATGGAGAGTCCCCGTTCTCAGAAAACAAGAGTTGTGTTTTGTAACCTTCCTGTTCAAGGGGTCATTGCCCCTGTGGCCTCCAGAATTATGCAGGTCACTGCAGTTACTAATTTGTGATGTTCTGGTAATGAATTCTGAAGAAAATTACTTTATCTACTGCCAAGAAGATTTGAATAGTCTTCCCTCAGCAGTCACCGAGATTTACTGTTTCATTAAGGTTGAGAGGGGTTTTCCGTCACTGCTTTTGAAATCTAAGCTCCTGATTTAGACATCCAAATACAAGTGTTAAGTGGCATTTATATCATGTGAAAGGCAAGTGAAATGCAAGGGACTGAGGTATGGATAATATGGGAATGGTATGCCCGTATTACTGGCTGCTCCTACTATAGTATTTCCCAAATTCAACTCAATCACAGAATGTCAAAATTGAAGGATATCTTAAATCTCATTCCAGATCAAAGCCTGCATTTTATTTTTTGATGAAACTGAATTTAAGAAAAGGGAAACTTTGTTCAATGTCTGTCAGCAACTGAAAGGCATAGTGGAGACTTGTACTTAGGTCTTATGGCTGCTCTTTCCACTAAATTTTCTGGGAGCTCCATTCAGTATATCTGGGAGACATTCCAGGGCATGACTTGGAATGAGGATGAGGGTTCCTTATGGAGGTAAATTTGACTGAGAACCACGTATATCCATTTTAGAGAGGTAACTTTAGATTTTTTGTATTGCTTTGTTGAGAGAGAGAGACAGACAGAGACAGAGAAACATAGGGAAATAGAAGCTACTGGTGTTCTTTCAGGCAGCCAGTCAGGATAATCACTGTGATATAGTAAATAGAGTACTAGATTTGTATTTAAGAAGATCTGGGTTTGAATCTTACCTCAAGCACATATGAGCTGTGTTTCTTAGGATAAACTACTTAACCTTTCTAGATCTTAGTTTCCTCATTTGCAAAATGAGGGAATTAAACTTGATTATGTATTCGAAGGCCCATTTCAGCTCTAAATCCATTTATCATTTAAAAAAAATAAGGTCTGAGATTTTCCCCCACACCTTTGGTGTTTCCTCTCTTTCAGAAACCTTGTATGTTGATGACCAAACCATCTAATAATTGTACCACCTCTAGCACAGCTCTGTGTGTGTGTGCATATATCTATATGTATATGTATAACTATGTATATGTATACATATATGTATATGTGAATGTATATGTATATGTATATACTTGGTCTAATCTTGCTGCTTTTCTCTTGTTTGCCCCCTTTTAGTTCTATCTCTATTTTCTCTATAAGAATCTCTAAGTCTCAGAGGTGAGTTCATGTATGATGGTTACATTGACCTAGATGGAGAGCTATTCATTAAAATATTATTTTACAAACCGTTTCCATTTCCTTCTTTTAATAGTTCTATTTTCACCCATGAGTGACCCAGGAGGATTTTGTCTAGTTGGAGATCTTGACAGACTTTAAAATGGTTTGTACCTTGCACTGCTTTTCCTTCTTTATGAAATGGTATTGCTCATTTTGGAGAGTGTTTTAATTATTATCTTTGTGGAAAACAACCTGAGCAGAGTATTACTGATGGTGCCCAGCTACCATTATTACATTAGCATTTGAATGATCCATGAATTTATTTGCATGGATACTTCTCCCATCAAAGCAGTGGGCAACCATCTAAAATCTTATCCTGTCTTATTCTTTCTCATTTTCCCCATCAATCTGCCATAGAATATCTGTCCAATATGTTGCAATCCTTCATCTTATTCTTTAGTAATCTTTGGTTTAGACCTTTTTAAGGAAATATTTCCCTGCTTGTAGCAAAAAAGTTTCCCTAAAATTAGATGTTAGCCCAGGGATTTAAGGTTTAAATAAGTATTCTCAAATACATTTCAAAAAATACTTCCTTACCCCTTGTTAATTGTAAAATAGCAGGAGATAGAACTCTAGTTTCCCAGAAATGTCAAAGTTCCCCTGGTAGAGGATATTTTCTTTGATGCTTATTTTATTTTAAAAAACAATATATTTAACAACATCTGCATCAATGGACCATTGAAAGCCTCCTTAAATAATAAATTTTAAATAATTCAACCCTCTCATTCATTGAATATCAGTGACCATTCCTGATTATCAGGATAAATAAGTATTGCTTGTATCTATATCTATATCTATATCTATATATATAATGTTATATATGTAGCTTATATACATTATATAAATAAGCTGTTTCTTTTCCTTATCAATGGAATATTGTTCATTTTTACTCTATGATTAATAAAGGGAAGTCAAGAAATATACATTGGGCCCGTCTTAGGTGCGTAACATAGGAATATAGGTAAGAATTAGAAAAAAAAATAAAACAACATTGGTTTAGGAGTCTGGATTCAGTCTGTCAATGAACATTACTATGCCTTTCGTGTGCTAAGCCCCAGGGATTACAAAGATAAAAAAACAAAAAGAATTAACAGTACCTGCTTTCAAGAGGGGAATCGTACTGTGGAAAACTTGAGATCCAGAGGTACTCGTCCCTAATTTAACTCTATGACAGTGGAAAGCCTTTTTAGGCACTCAGTTTTCTATAAGATAAGATTTGACTACTGCGTCTCTAAAATTCATTCTAAAACTAATGTTTGATTCTTGTCATTGTCCTTCATTTTTCAAAGAGGATCAATGATATTACAGTTGATGTCTTGATTTGCAAATGAATTGGATTTAAATGAGGCAGAGTTCCACAAAGTCAAAAGCTTCACTCTCCCTTCCACATTCATCAAAGTTCAGTGGCAAGACAAAAGTCAAGATCACTGGAGACAGCCTGGGAAACATTGAGATAACCTTGGTCTCTTCTATATCTGACCAAGTGCTCCTCAGCACCTGCTTCAACTGCCCTCATTCTCATTGGAACAAATTCTTCTTATCTGCCTATTTCACTGGGGGAAGTTTTCACATACTTGGGGTAGACATCTCCCTAATGGATAGGCAGTTTTGAAACCTGTTTATTACCCTCAATCTGTTTTAGCCTTTCTGCCAAGACAGTTTTACTAAGTTGTGGCCACCAGACACATTACAGCTTCTTGGAGCTACGGATGAAAGCTGGGTGAACACCAAAGGTGGATGAGCAGTCCTGAAAAGGGCATGGTAAACTCTTACACCAGAGGTGCTAGTCTTCTTTGGACTTACCATATAACTCTTTTGACTCTTATAGTAGATACATGACATCTTGGAATAATGATATATGTTCTTCTTTAAGATTGTGAGCTATGATGAAAAAGAATACTAATTGTGGATTCAAAGAGCTTAGTTTAAATGTAACCTGTGCAATTCCTTACCTGGATTAGCACCGAAAATGATTTATTTGTCATTGATGTTGAACAGGTTGGCTCCCTGAGGTCCTGTCCATCTCCTATTTTTTGTTAGATATCTTTATTTCTGGGCATATAACTTAAACTCTTGAGGCCTAAAGTTTCTGCTCCACAATTCAATGGATGGAATTCAATGAGATGATGCCCAAGTTTCTTCCAGATGTAACACAAGAGATTGTTGGGAAGACCAAACAGATTTAATTCTGAATAATGTATGTTGGAAAGTCATCAATGTAGTCTCTTGGTAGTGAAGATAGGGAGGGAAGAGTAGAGCATGAGAGATGAGGCAGGCAGAGTCAAAATGGAGAACAGTGAAACCATGAGATGGGTACAAGCTATAATGAAGTTGGTGAAGAAAGAACATTTTTAAGAATAATTGCAGAATAATGTGTTTGGATTATGCTGTTTCAGGTAATTTTCCTCTTTTGTAAATTTTCATTTTGGGATATGTTACTTTGGAACAATAGTTTAAGGATGTCTCACAGAAATTTCTGAAAAAGAAGGATTTCTTGTTTATTAGGAAGTTTTTGTATGGTTTTGTATAAAATACATTGAAGTTGAGGACAACCCCAAGGAACATGGTGGACGTGAACAGATTATAGCACATTATAATCCAGCAATTTCACAGAAATAATTGTAAAGGATGTTATCAAAGAAATATATGATCCCCAAAGATGGGCCGGTCACTTGGAAACAGAGAGGGATAAACAATGTACTTCCCTCACATTCTATTTCAATGAAATCTTAATACAAAGTGGGGTGGGGTGAGGTAGTCCCAATCTTCTTGAGTGGATCCCCCGTAGTAAAAGCATAAAAGGATATGAGTGAGAGTCTCATAAGATTGGTAAAAATGGATAAAATGTGATCCATATTACTGAAGGAAATAAATATATTGACTAAATCATGCATTCCTTGGAGCATTGATAAAATTTTACAATTGCTTCTCTTTGAAGGTGACATTACTTCAGACCTTGGAATATTATAAATAAAACCTCTTAAGGCAATATGAAGTTAACAATAAGAACAAGATTGTACTTACCATCTTTGTCCAAAAACCAAAGTGAAGGAAAAATGCCCATCTTATGTCAAGAAGTTGAATCCTGTAATGTGGATTATGATGAAGTTATATAAAGGACTTTTGGAGAGGAAAAAAAGTAGGCAAGGGCTAAAAATTGGAATACGGTGGTGGTAGGTTGTATAATAGGAAACAAGAATAGAGAAAAAAAGAACTAAAATATATTTTCCTGGGTTTTCTTCTTTTGTCTTCAATAAAAGAAAGTAATTTTAAACCAAAACCAAAGCTAAAAAATATTCAAAGCAGGTAAATATTATGATACAATATCGGGAGGACCATTAGTCCTTACTACTATGCTAATGGACGCCCACCACCAACTCCATTACATCAGGCACATAAAAGCAAATATTAAAAATTGTTTTGACTAGAGAACCATTCATAGTTCTTTTTTTAAACAAAATCTGTAATAAAATTCTGCCTAAAGTGGCCAATTACTGGCTAGTAGGCAATCCCAAGACACAACCAGATGTAAGGGGAAAAATCTACTTCTGTGAAAAGACACCTCTAACTAAAGATTTGCTGGCTTCTTCAAAGTAGCAAAGGAATTGTACTATTTGAACTGGAATGAATCCAAGTGATTATGGGAAAAAGAGAGGCTTTTGTAATAATCTAAATCTGCAGATATAGGAAGTTTAACATCATCTTAGGTTAAATAGGTAAATTGGATTTACTTTGAAGACCTTAGCTTGTTCACATGACTTCATTACTATTATTATTATTATTATTTTAAAATCAATGATATTTTTATGCCATGTTAAAGATTTACAATGTGCTTTGTTCCTACAGATCTTGTTAAGTAGTTCATATATTCTTATTTCCCTCTTATCGGTGAAGGGCAGCTAAATGGTGCAGTGGATAGAGTGCTGAGCTTAGAGTTAGGAATACCAGAGTTTAAATCCTGCTTCAGACACTTACTGGTTATGTGACCTTGGGCAAGTCATTTAACCCTGTTTACCTCCGTTTCCTTATCTGTAAAATGAAGACGGAAATGACAAGCCATGTCAGTATCTTTTCCAAAGAAATCCTAAGTATGATCGCAAATAGATGTACATGACTGAAAACGATTGAACAACAATGACATCTTACAAGTGAGAAAACTGAGTTTCAGGCACACAAGCGGTCCACAGTTACATAGCTCATAAATATTAAAGTATTGCATCCCTGTCACTCAAAACATATAGGTGCCAATGCATGAGTGAATTTGGTGGTCAAGAAAAGAAAGATACACAGTTGCTACTAAGCAGTTGTTTTACTTTGGATTAATCACTTCATGTATCTAGGCCTCAGTCTCTGTATTTGTAGAATCAACAAATTGATTTTTGAATTAATTTTGAAGGAAAAAAAAACCTTTTTTCTAGCTCTGAAACTCTAAATAGTAATTTTCACAGTGTCATCTGGGACTTCCTTACTTTCTCTGATCAAAACTATGCTTATAATAATACTTAGACATTTTAATTTGTAAGATGGTAAATATCAGTATCTATAGCCCACATAAACAAAATTTTTCAAGGGTGTCCTTAATAATTTTCACATGAAAAGTTTGGTCCTAATCTAATAGTTAAAGGTTTTGAGAACCACTGGTTTATGAAAAAAGATCTTATCTAGGCAACCTGCCCAAGGATATGACATAATAAAAGGGAGGCAGGTGCAGCCCAGCTCATTTCAAGGGCCTAGAGTGAAATAGGAAAAGGAATAGCTCAGCTGGTGACATCTGCCCAAATGAATGTAGGGAACTCTCCTGGGGAGGTAAGAGGAAAAAGACCCAAGAGGGGCTTTAGAAATATATTGGGGAAAAAAAGAAGATAGATTTCAGGATATAGTAGGAGAGAAAAAAAAACAAAAACAAAAACAAAACCAGATAAAATAGCTGTCAAGAAAGTAGAGTTGGTGCAGGAATTTTTTCTTTAAATGAGAAAAAGACAGAAAACACTCAGTATAAGCACCTTTCTCTCAAATTTTCAGGGGGAAAAGCTAACGGAGGGTGGGAAAGATTTTTCATTCCAACTAATGGTGGATAAGACCAAGGGAAAAAAAAAGACTCAAGGTAGATGGAACTCAATTCTCCTAAGTTGGGGGAGGGGAGAGAGATCAGGAGAAGAGAAGGGAAGTAACAGAACTAGTGATAAAAGGGAAAATTGAAGTTTCAGGAGTCAAAGAGGGCAAGAGAAGGTAGAGTTCAAAGGAAGCCTTGGAGGCCTAAATAAAATAAGAAAAATATGGGTAAAAGAACACTTGATAAAAATAACCCAAGAACACAGGAGTAGAGAGCTAGACTGTGGGGTTCTGAAAGAAGAGAAATTGGATATAATTTTAATTTAAGAAACGAGGACAACATAGGGAATCTTCAGAATGGACAGAAGGAAGGTTACTATATAACACACATGATGTGAATGTTTTAAAGATATGTGTTGGAAAAATTCATTGCCCTTGACTAAGGGAAGGGTTTGGGAAGGAAGAAATGAGCAAACTGATAGAATGATATCCTCTTAGGAGCTTAGGCCATAAAATTATAGGAGTCTTTCTTCATAGATGATAACATTAGAAAACACCACCCACTCTTCAAACACATGACCACCACTACATACGCATATATTCACAAAACAACCTAACTTTTCAGAAAGGCAGAAAAGTTTATTTTATTTGTTAAATTAATACTTAATGTCTGTTGATCTGTATGGAGAAATTGCCATAATGGATAAAGAGATGTCCTTGAAGACAGGAAGAGTTGGATTCAAATTCAGACGTTTTTCTTCTGGGAAAGTCACAACTTCTTCATGATCTAGGCAACTCTCTAAAAATGTAGAGAAGTTGTCAATTTGTGTCGATAAAGGGAGCTTCCTCACTGGGGAGCTAGGAATACTAATGAAATCATAGGTCCAGTTCCTCCTGCCTCTTCTTTCTTTCTTTTCTTTTTAATTCCCCTGTTTCTCCTCCTTTACCATATAAGTCATATAACTCTTTCACTTCTTTGATAACATCCTTTACAATTATTTCTGTGAAGTTGCTGGGCTGGAATGTGCTATAGCCTATTCAAGTCCACCATTAGTACTGCTTTTTTATTTTTAGAATGTAACAATGACATGTTAAGTTGGAAAAGAAAAAATTGATTATGAAGACACAAAGATTGTAAATTGAATATGTCTTTAAGAAATACGAAAAATTAAACAGATCCAAGAAAAAATTGACAATAAATGAAAAGAAAAATATGTTGGGAAAATAATATATCACATAATACACACCTAGTATGGAAATATAACCATCTCATATATTAATTATAGCTATCAGAAAAGGGGAGGGGGAAAAGAAAGAAAAAGGCAATATACAAATAGTTACTTCATTACTCTGTAATGCCCTTAGTATATATCAATTTATTTGTCACCAAATTGTGGTTGGTGCATGCATGAAATTCTGTGAAATCATGTATTATATACAAATATGTTTTCATTGTCTATGGAGATATTTACCCTACAAGACTTTTAAAATTCTCTAGATATTCTTTTCTTGTCTATACTTCCTCCATGAATTTAAAGTAGACACACAAACAACTGATCACTTAGAAGCCTACCTTCTTTTTTTTTAGCTTGGAGGGGGGAAGGCAGGGCAATTGGGGTTAAGTTACTTGCCTGAGGTCACACAGTTAGTGTTAAGTGTCTGAGGCTGGATTTGAACTTAGGTCCTCCTGACTCCAGGGCTGGTGCTCTATCCATTGCATCACCTAGCCCCTAGAAGCCAAACTTCTTTACATTTAAATAGAAATCCCTAGAAGATTAACATAGTTCAACACTGGTCCATTATTAGAAACCTTTCCATGTACCTTGATAAGTTATTAGAATATACCTAAAGACATTTCACACAAATAAGGACAGATTTAAACAATTGATGAAATGTTAATTGCTCATAGGCAAGCTGAGCCAATATAATAAAAAATGACAATTTTACCTAAATTCATTTAGTGACAAACCAATTAAAATACTAAAAAAAAAAATAGAGGGCTAGAAAAAATAATGATATTTATCTGGAAGAACTAAAGGTCATGAATATCAAGGAAATAAATGAAAAATATGTGAAGATAAGTGGCCTAGCAGTACCAGAATTCAAATTATGCTACAAATTGGTAATCATCAAAATAACCTGATACTAAGAAATAGGTTGGTGGATCAGTAGGATTGATGAGATACACAATACATTGTAGTAAGTGACCATAACAATCTAGTGTTTGAGAAACCTAAAGATCCAAGCTTTTGGGACAAGAACTCACCATTTGCCAAAACTTGCTGGGAAAACAAGAAAGCAGTTCGGCAGAAACTAGGTATAAACCAACATCTCACACCATATATCAAAACAGATCAAAATTGGTATGTGATTTAGAAAAAAAGGGATGATGCAACAAGCAAATTAGGGGATCATGGAAAAATGTTTCATTTTAGATCTATGGATAAGGGAAGAATTTAGGACAAAACTAGAGATGGAAAAGATCACAGGAAGCAAAATTGAGAAATTTGATCTCATGAAATTAAAAAGGGTTATTTATTGTTTTTACAAACAAAACCAATATGCTCAAAATTAGAAGGAAAGAAGGAAACAGATCAGGGAAGAGGAGAAATTATAGCAAGTTTCTCTGAAAAAGATCATATTTTTCAAATATATAGGGAAATAAGCCAAATTTATATTCAGTGCTATATTTTCTACTTTTGTGTTTTTCTGTTAGATTTATAAAGCTCTAAGAAAGGAACATTAAAACTTCCTATAATCATTGCATATTGCTCTCTATTGAATATTTGTGCTATCTTTTAAATTCTTTTTTTCCATTTATTAATTGCACACTCTGTCATTTTAAGAATCTCTGCCTTATATTGATATTCATTCATTTTCTGTGTCCTGTTTTTGGATAATTTTCATTGATGTTGGGAATTCTAATTGTTGCTTGGTCTAATTTCAAGATTATACTGGTTTTTTTAAAATTAATCTGAGACATAGTAAATTTTGTTTTCCACTTAAAAAAAAAATCTGTTTAGCTTTGTTTTGTGTTTTTTTTGAGATATGCTTCATATAAGCAAAGCATAGTAAGGATTTATTATTCTATCTGCCACTCTTTTACATTCAATTTATTATTTAATACATTTATATATATAGTTACCATAGGCTGGGGTTTTCCCTTCCATTTGTGACATGAAACATTTAAAAATATTTTGTTCCATCCTTTACATCTTAAATTAAAAAAAAAAAAAGAATTGTCCCTATGACTAGTCTTGTTTAAACTAATTTTATGTGAGCCTATTTACATAGAGTCTTCCTCCAATTACTCTCCATTCCAATTTGTCAATCCTTTCCCATATTTTGAGGTTGTATTGCTTTGAATAATTCATTTTTTCTTTAATTTATTTATCTAGTCCTTCCTTTCTAACTTCCCTTATTTTTGTCCTCTGAGTTGGTTAATTTAAAATATCTCCTCCTTTTCTCCATTTAAGCTCATTATAATAATTATTTCTCTTTTATTCTGTGCCATTTTATAAGCTTTTTTTTGCTTTATCTCTTCCATTAATTCTGTTCCTTTTCTGTCTATTCTGAAATTTCATTTTGCAACTTACAGTCTATAACCTTATTTATTCTTTCTTTAATCTCTCAGCATTCCACATGGAATTGCATGTGAGCTACAAGTCTTAACAGAGTTCTGTTATTACCTTTATATATTTTTCTCTCTCATCCTCTTTTATTTATTTTTTCTTTCTGTTGTGCCTTACCCTTAAATGTATCAATTTCTGAGGCAGTAATAGGGATAGAAACAGTATGATATGGTACAAATCACTCTGTGCCCAAATTCTACAATGCAATTCTTTTACTATTTTCATGTTTTTAATCCTTCACAGGAAACATGCCACATCTCATCACTGGGTCCATGTCTTCTCCATCTTTGGAGATGTCATGTCTCCATTCTCCTATGGAATGATCTTTTCCATGGAGGCACAAGACTTTCTCAGAGAAGATAGTCTCCCAATACACTGATTCCCTCCATATTAAACCTATCACGAGATCCTCATCTCCCATCACAGGAATCCACTTCTTACCCCATGGTAGAACTATTCAATTCAACCCCTACCCCACTGAGTTAAGACCTTCCTCTTTCATTCCCCCAGTTTTGATCTCCACTTTGGTCATGCTGTAATTCTCCTAAAAGCACTTCTTCTTGAGATACTAAAAAAACAGTTATTTTTACCCTGTTTATCCATAGACTTGATAAGGATGCTTTCCCTCTTCCCTTTCTGTCTTCTGCCTTTCTTCTCATTTATGTGCCTCCCCATTTAACAATGTTGTCCTAAACCGCAAAGTACATTGTACAAAGTATAATGAGGATGTTATTGCAGTTCAATCCATGTTACTTCCATTTTATTTCTCCCTCTTCACACTTATTTTTTCAGCTTCTACTTATTTTAATTTCAGTGTGCTTCATAAAAATCTTGTGATAATTTCCTCCTCCTGGTCATCCTCCTCCTTGTCTTTCTCATCCTCCTCATCATTGTTATCATCATCATCATCCTTTTCCTTCATTGTCCTTCTTTCTTTCTTCTCTTTTTTATTCCCCCTCTTCCTTCCCTTTCACCACATAAGTCAATAACTCTTTAGAATAATTGCTAAGCATAAGGTGATATATTTCCTTCTTTTTTAATATATATTACTTACTAGACTTTTCTTTCTTGTGTGTTTTTTTTGCTTGAAGTGTTTGCCCAAATAGTCAGCTTGTTTCTTTTGTTTTCTTTTTCTTTCCATGAATGCCTCAAATGATTGCCCTTTGTTGAATATCCACGTTTTTCCCCTGATGATGACATTGAATGTTGAAGCTCATATCATTTGTTGTTAGAGCTTGAACTCTTTTGCTTTTCAGAATTATTCCATTTTCTACCTCAGTTTTTGGTGAGAACAGAAATGTTTCCAGGATTTGAATTTTCTTCCTTTTATATTTAGGCCTTCCTTATGGGTAAAATTTATTGTTTTTGGTCTTGTGAAACCACTGTGTATATTGAGCTGATGTTTGTTTTTTAGAAGTTCTGCCCAGTTTTCTTTTGTTACTTTCTGCAGTGCGCTGTTCATACCTTTTTTTTTATTTTTTATGTCCATGTTCTTTTGGGAGACTGGCAATTCTTAAATTGTCTGCATGCCTCTTGTATTTGAAGCTAATGACTTTGCCTTGTTTAACAACATTCTCCTCATTTAACATTGACAATTTCTGATTTCCTCTTTCCAGATTTTCTTCCCCCCTCAGTATTTTGATATTTAAATTGATTAATCTCTATTTTATGTCTTATAAGAAACATTACAACGTGCATTTATATTTTCCTAATCAGATAACTGAGGATTTTTAAAATGTATGTTCCAATGTAAGCCACAAATGCTTTAGTTTTTTTTTCTTTTTATTTATTCCATTTTTTTTTGAAGAATTATTTTTGAACAATTTTCTTTTGAACAATTTGAACAATAGGAATCTGGGTATCATCTTGTCTTCAGTTCATTTATTTAATCTAATGGTATTTGTTAAGAAAGCTTTGTAAATCTCTTTGAGGGCAATCTTAGCTTTTAGTTTTGCAGTCCTCTCTGTTAATTTATCTACTTGAGCTCTGGATCTTTATGGAGCTTTCTTCCTCTTGAAATCTTTGGCATTTTAGCCCCTATCTCCTCACTGATCCCCATTTGTAATTTTCTAACTATCTTTCACCACCTTTGCTGGTTAGTATACCTCTAAGGCTAGATTGTAAAACTACCTTCTAAGATGGAGGACTTGGGTTTTGCTGTTCTTGATGTCAGGACTAAATTACCTGTCAGGTGATAAGAATAGGTCTAGATATATTTCACTCCCTTTTCTGCAAATCTGTTGTAGGCACTCACTGTGACTACAACCCTATTTCCTCACTTGCCCTCCTTTATTTTTCTGACTATGGTAGATTTGAGGATGTGGAGGATTTTCTGGGCAATCTCTGTAGCATTCAGGATCTCCAACCCCTTCCAGGCTTCCTTATTACTGTTGAGGATACCACTGTATGTCCAGCTAAGCTGAGCTTAAGATCACCTTCTTTAGGCTCACTGAAAGGATCTTTGATGTAACTTGAGTAATTATTGGTATAATCCATGCCTAAGACTCTTCAACATAGGTTTCATCAATTCCTCACTATGTTTCCCTTAACCCCATTTCCAATCTGTTGTAACAGTCTGTCAATTTCATCTTTGAAAGATCTCTGGTCTCACAAAT
This sequence comes from Pseudochirops cupreus, assembly GCA_028627135.1. Taxonomy (NCBI): domain Eukaryota; kingdom Metazoa; phylum Chordata; class Mammalia; order Diprotodontia; family Pseudocheiridae; genus Pseudochirops; species Pseudochirops cupreus. The sequence goes on from CM053581.1 coordinate 162,339,558, forward strand.
GCATCCTCTTCTCTCTTGGAATACTGTTACTACCCCCATATAGGTCTTCTTCTCTTCATTCCTACACTGTCACAATCACCTGCTGGCTGGTTTGCCTGCTACCAATCTCTTCACCCTTTCCATCCTTCATTCACCTGCCAAAATGAACTTCATAAAATGGAGGACCTGCCATGTCACTTCTTAATAAACTCCAATGACTTCTTAAAACTTATAGGATCAAACATAAAATGATTTGTTTGATGTTTGAAGTAGTTTCTAGATAGCTACCCCTCCCATCTTTCCAGTCATCTAGCACCTTATAATCTATCCCACCTTTGTACTCTTAATCATGTAACACTGTGCTCCTTGTTGTTCTTCATATGGGACATTTAGTCTGCTGACTCCACATTTTCATTTGCTGGCCCATATTCCTGGAACATTTTCCCTCCTTATCTCTACCTTTTGGCTTCCCTGACTTCTTTTAAATCCCGGTTAAAATCTCAACTTTTATAAGAAGCCTTTCACAATCCCTCTTAAATCTAGTGCCTCCCTTTTGTTTCTTATTTCCTTTTTATCCTTAATATAGTTTATTGTCACTGTTACTGGATTGTGAGCTATTTCAGGGCAGGGACTATTTTCCCCCCTTTCTTTGTATCCCCAGCACTTAACACAGTGTCTAGTATACAGTAGGTTTTAAACAAATGTTTATTGATTAACCTATAGTCCACTCAGGCAGAAGCACTTCCTCTTCCTTTTCATGTGACTCGACAGGACCATATTATTGTATATTGGGATTACAAATGGCCAGAAAGCAATGTGGTAAAGTCATAGTAGGACAAAATTTCAGTATTGGTCTCAGACACAAGTCCAAAGCTCAGTATGTTATTCATTGTGTAGAGTTTGGAAGTTTTGGTGAGTGCTTTAAGAAGGATTAGTATTTTCTAGTATTAATTCATATGCATTTTACCTCATCACTCTTCTTTCTTTTTTTCCCCTGTGGATTCAACCTCAATCATTTTACAATGGGTAAATACTTCTTCAGGGGGTAGGATCGAGAGTGACTGGGGACAAAAAAAGGTCTACCTTGATTTTGCTCTCTGATCTGGAAATTTCTTCTTTTCTTTTTCAATGGAATTTAGATACAAACAGACTGGAAACGAATCTTTATCTATGTTAAGTGGGCTACTGCATAGATGGATAAAACACTGTTTTTTCTGTAAGTTAATAAAGTATGGAGATGTAAGATCATCTTCTTCAAGCTCACTAAAAGATTCTTTTGGATAACAACAGTTATTATCAGTGTGATAGGGATGCTATGTATACTATCATATTTCCACAAGAGTTTTTGTTTCTTTTTGTACATTTCTAAATCTTGAAAGTGTTTCATTCTACAACAATAGGAAATTATGAATATTTGGTATAGAAATATCTACTAAATGTTATTTTTAAACTGCTATGAATTTATGATTTGTCAGTGAGATTGTATATAATAGTTTTTGGTACTATATTCTACTTTCAGTATGGTTTGTTAATTCCTCAAGGATGATTTTAGGCATTTATGTAAGACAGAGAACTCCTCTTGCATAATTCCATTAATTCAATCATATCTTTTAAGGCACGCAGGAAGACAGACAGTCAATAAACACTTATTAACCAACTATGTGCCAAACATTAGGCTCAGCCCTGGGAATACAAAGCACAGTGGAAGACAATCCCTGTGTCCAAGCACCTCAGTCTAATGGGAGTAGATAGCAACTAAAAGTCTATGTACAAATAAGCAATATACAGGATAAATTGGAACTAATTAATAGTTAAGGCATTAACATGATGAAGGATGTGGAAAGATTGGACCAGGAAGAAAGACCAGGAAGCCAAGAACATAAATGAAGATGGAAAGAATTCCAGACATAGGAGTTGGCTAGTGAAAATATAGAGAATCAGGAGATGGGCCGCTGTGTAAGGAATAGAAAGGAGGCCTATGTTGCTGGATTACAGAGTATGTTGGTGAAGGTGTAAGGTGTAAGAAAATTGAAAAGTTTGAAGGGCAGCTGATGAAAGGCTTTGAACATTTAATAAAAAATTGTTTTTTTGTATAGCCACTTTCTTAATGGCTCTTATAGAAATAATTGTATACCCTTCAACCCAGTAATACCACTTCTGGGGTTGTTTCCCAAAGAGATCATAGAAATGGGAGGAAGACCCATATGTACAAAAATATTTGTTGCAGCTCTCTGTGGTGGCAAAAACCTGGAAATTAAGGGGATGCCCATCAATGGAGGAATGACTAAACAAGTTGTGGTATATGAATGTAATGGAATACTATTGTCCTATAAGAAATGAGGAGGAGATGGATCTCATATTTACTTAGAGAGGCTTATACAAACTGATGCTAAGTGAGAAGAGCAGAACCAGGAGAAATTTGTACACAATCACTGACGCATTGAATGTGTGATGACCAACTTTGATAAACTGAATTCTTCTCAACAATGCAGTTATAAGACAACTTTACAAGTCTCAAGATGGAAGGAGATGTCTACATTCAGAGAAAGATATAGAAAGAACAGGGTTTAAATGGAGAGTGAAGCAATCTACATGCTATAGCTCTTTTCCATGTTTGGCTTTGTTTCTTCTTTCCCATTGTTCACTCCATTGGTTACAACCCTTCTACACAACCAGACTAATGTCCAATGTGAAAGTATTGGCAGATCCTATACTTGATTGCATGCCAACATGGCAAAGGGTGGGGGGGAGGGAGGGGAGAAAATTTGAAACTCAAGGGATTGTGGAACTGAATCTTGTAAACTAAAAGTAAATAAACAAATCATTTAATTAAAAAAAGAAATTTTAGAGGAAGAAGAGAACTCAAAGGGGGGAAAATCATTAACTATGAAGACATAGGTTCAAATCCTAAATCTAATGATTAATAGCTGCCTCTTACAACCCCTAGCCTCAGTTTCTTCAACTAAAACAAAAAGGGTTGGACAATATGGTCTTAGAGGTCCCTTAAGATCTACTTTTATATGATTTCTGTAAACTGAGGCCTTCAATAGTGAGACGATGATTCAGATCACAATAGTAAATGACAGAATTGGTATTCCAATGCAAGTCTTTTGACTCTTAATTCAGCATTCTTTCTGCTATACCATGATGCTGTATTTTATCAATGTCCTTTTTAAATGTAGTGCCTACTAATGAACACTGTAAGGTTTCACATTGTGTTGAAATATTTCTAGGACCTATTCTTCTTTGGCTATAACTCTGCCATCAGAATACTGAATGAGAGAATAGTCATAGTCATTTTTTTTTTCTTCCATGTCCAAGCCAACTTATACCTTCTGAAATGAATATGTTTGTCTCAACATGACAGGATCATTTCTGAGAGACATGTTCATGAAAAGCGATTGAATTTCTTAAGGTAAATCCAAGTTTGGAAGAGAAAAGTTAAAGTGTAGATAGAAATATTATCTGAGCCCAAGAAGAAAGAGGATCTTATTACATTTGATGAAGTTAAAAAGTCCTGGGAATTCAAACTTCAATTGATAGTGTACTTTATATTCTGATGTATTCATATTCTATTTCTCACTTAGCTATAGGGCTCTGGCAATTTCTCTCCCCCTGAGATGGTTCTGTCTATCATGATTAGAAATACATTTCAACAGTCAGGACAGATATCAGCGAAATCAGCTGTCCATAGTTCTCAGTTTTAAAAATAGACCAACTTTAAAATGATAGGGAGTGTGGAGAATTTGCTACTATGATCTTTTTGGCATCTTGCCTGGACAAGCCACATTTAATTTCAATGTTGCTGGATTCCCATACTGCTGAAAGTATCTATTTAAGATACATTTCATGGATCATTCACCTTAAATTCTTTGTAAAAAAATAGCAAACCTGTCTAGGGTTATAATATTATTCTGACGTTTATGCAGGGTCACCCACTGGAAATTTTCATGGCCATTGACTAAAGTCAGTCTCCCAAGTTTGCTTACTTAGGCCTATTGCCAAATCATCTCTTTCCCCCTTGGCCATGAAAACTACTCTTTCAGATTACAAGAGAAAGAAAAGAGGTAATTCCTGATCCTTTGGAAGAGGTTCAGACATTGAGGGACAATTACATCATTCATTCTATGAGTCAGTTATTTTTATTCTTGGGAGACAAAACAGAACTGCTTTCCAGGATTGAATTTCTTCATCTTCTGAAACGAAACTTTGTAAATTCTTACTGGTGATGTTACCAAGTGAGGGTCATAAGTAGCATTATAGAAATTAATATGAATCCTGAGATATGTGAGTGTTGGCATTTAGTTCACTAACCTTGAAGTAGCTACCCTTCCATTGTCCAAATTGAAACATTCAGCTTTGCAGCAGAGTTATTTCAAAATGTTCTTTTTAAAAAAAATCAGCAAATGGCTGAAAGACCTTCCCTTATGTGTGACCTCTGGTTTACTTGGAATGGTGAAAAGAAAGATCCTTGGAATTGAACTCATAAGACCTGGGTTGTAGTAATGGCTTAGCCACTTACTACCTATATGACTTTAGGAAAGTCATGTAACTTTTTTTTTCTTCTGTAATATGAGGGTCATGATCCTTTGCCTTTCCACATCACAGGATTGCTGTGAGGTTCAAATGAGATCATAGGATCATAGATCTAGACCTAGTAGATTATGTAGTCTAACTTCTCATTTTGTAGATGAATAAATGACAGCCCAGGGAAGTGAATATGTAGTAAGATAATGTATGTGAAAGTGCTTTCCTATTATAAGGCATCGCGTAAGTATAATGGAACTCTCTTTCATTACTAACAAATTCTCCTTCTTCCTCAACCCCTTAGGTCAACATCTTTGAGAGTCATTATATTATATAGTCAGTAGACAGAGTACTAGATCTGAAATTAAAAACAAAGTTTAAATTTGAGCCTGGCTCTAGGCAAGGCACTTAAGTTGTCTCAGCCTCTGTTTTCTCATCTGTAAAATGTGGATAACAGGATCTATCCCGCAGGATTATTTTATGGCTTGAATGAAAAAAGGCATTCAAGTACTTTGCAAGAAAACAAAGAATTAAATAGATATTATTATTGCTATTCCTCTCCTACTTCCATCATTAAATGAAATTGGACTTTCTTCTTGGAATTCTGTATCACTATTAGTCCTTTCTAATGCTAGCTATCTCCCCCAAATCTACCTCCCCACTTCCCATTCTTCACGTAACACCAATTCCAACTGATAGAACCCTAGGGTTAGAGCTGGTTTACTCAGTCATTTCATCTTTCACCCACCACACAGGGACTGTATTCTGGGGATACAATGAAAGGCAAAAACTCAGACATTTCTCCTGGGCCTACCATATAACCAATGACTTCAAGTGCAGAGTTTCCTGGAAATAAGAGAGGAAGCCCCATATAGTGATAGCAGACATTTGTGGGGGCTCAAGGCATTGACTAGGAATATGCTAATACACCTGGACAAGGTAATCCATGCTGTCAGTTGAATAATGCAAAGTACTAGACCGTGCTTAATTTGTAAGAACTGTTCTACACAGTATCTGATAGCTAAATGACTGGGAACTTAGAAGTGGTAAACTAGTTGTGTGGATGCTAGAACAAGTGAGGGAGTGATTCAGGACTGCAGGGGAAGACAATTATGATATGGAATGTGGCTGCTGCCTTTACAGGAATTCTGAATTCCAATCACATCACTAGAACATCCACTTGATATTGTGAAATGTGTTAATGCAACGAGAAGGGAATCACGTCATCATTGCCTTTGATTAATAGATTCAGAAATAAGACCATTTTTATTCTCTATATCATTTGCAAAAACATACTTTATATTCACATGTTTATTAAGAACTTGATGTTACAAAAAAAAAAAAGACAGGGGCATTGAATATCTCTAAGTACAAAAGCTAGAAATGAACCATACACAAATGTACCAAGGATATCTTCAGGAATGTGGTGGGAGGAGTGTTGTGGCAAAAAGAAGCTGTATCAATTGGCATTAGATGGGAACATTCTCCAATACTGAATCCAATTCATCTACCCTCACTCAGGATAATAAACTGAAATAAGTCCTTTGACCTCATCTTCTGTCTCTCTTGTCCTCCTGTCCCTTTCATTCTTTGATCCCTCCCATGCCTATTGTTTTATTTTCTCTTCATTATCCCAGTCTTTAAATCTTGTTCTATTTTTCATTTCCCTTCCTACCCAAGTAATGATATGTTTAGTGACTACAGTGATACCCTCACTTTCACCCCTTAATTCTTGCGTCATTTCCCAACCACCTTTCCCATATTTCTACCCTTTAATCCTGTGTAAATCCAATCGCTTAATCCCAAACATCTGAATGTTGCTGAAGAAAATCATTAAACCATGCTGCTTGGGTACACAATGAAATTTAACCTCAAATTATACATAACCACTACACAGTGATAATATTAAGGTCTTATCAGTTCTCCACAACATTCCCCACAATAGCATAGTGGAACTTTTTCTTCTTTTTTTTCTGCCTTAATTTACCACTTTCAAACTCACTCAGCAAATTACTTCACCTCTTAATTCACTGGAGAAGATGGAAAGTTGTCTAAGATGAACTCCCTTGACTTCTACCCTCTAAACTGTGAATGTCAATAGGGTGAACTCTTCCATAAAGCAGAAACAGATATCTTCATGTCTTTTCCTTATACTCTGCAATCTCAGTACAAAACTGCCTTCCTTTTTGCCAGATTTAATTTCTGCACTTGTACTGACAATCTCATTCCTTACTGTTTATTTCGTTATATTGTCTTATCTAACATCCCTTTTTTCTTAAGTATTTTAAGTCTCTTCTCTCCTGGAACCATTTCCCTCTCCTACAAACATGTTCATATCTCCCTTTCCCCTTAAAAAAAAATCCTTTGACCCTCATAACTTATCAAGTTATTGCCTATAAAATGGGAATCACAGCATCATACATCATACTAAAGGTTTTGTAATCCATAACCTCATTTTACAAGTAAAAACAACCTCCTCACTGCTGTTTCACTTCCGATCAGTCTCCTTCAATCTGCCCTTCCTTCTATTAGCCCCCCTCCTTTTTCTTTTCCTTTACTGCTACCAATTCTGCCCCCCTTCTGATCTCCCTTCTATTTGTTCCCCCTCCTTTTTCTTTCACCTTTCTCTTCCCACTTCCCTATAGGGTGAGATAAATTTTTATGCCCACCTGAACATGTATGTTATTTCCTCTTTGAGTCAAATCCTATGAAAGTAAAGTTCAGATACTGCTCACTCCTTCCCTTCTTTCCCTCTAACTGTAACAGGTCCTTTGTGTCTCTTCATGTGATGTAATTTATCTTATTTTGCCTCTCCTATTCTCTTCCTCAGTACAATCATTTTATTTCACCTTTAATTTTTTCATATCACATCAAAGTTATATACAAACCCTCTGTCTATGTATACCCCTCCTAACTGCCATAATAAAGATACAGTTCTCAAGAGTTACAAGTATCATCTTTCTGTGTAGGGATGTAAACAAATTAATCGTAATGAATAATGTTTTTTTTCTTTGTACTTTTTTATGCTTCTCTTGAGTTTTGCATTTGAAGATTGTATTTTATGTTCACCTCTGGTCTTTTCATCAAGATTGATTGACAGTCTCCTATTTCATTGAACGTCCTTATTTTCCCTTCAAAGATTATGCCCAGTTTTTCTGGGCAGTTGATTCTTGGTTGTAATCCAAGCTCCTTTGCTTCTGGAATATCATATTCCGAGCCCTCTAATCCTTTAATGTGGATGCTGCTAAATCCTGGTTAATCCTGACTGTGGCTGCTTGATATTTGAATTGTTTCTTTCTGGATGCTTTTAGTATTTTCTCCTTGACCTCATAATTCTGGAATCTGGATGTAACATTCCTTGGAGTTTTCATTTTGAGATCTTTTTCAAGAGGTGATTGGTAGATTCTTTCAATGACTATTTTGTCCACTAGTTCTAGGATATCAGGGAAGTATTCCTTGACAATTTCTTGAAAGATGCTGTCCAGATTCCTTTTTTGGTTATGACTTTCCTTTAGTCTAGTAATTCTTAAATGATTTCTTTTGGACATATTCCCTAGCTCAGTTGTTTTTCCAGTGAGGTATTTTACATTTTCTTCTATTTTTTCATCCTTTTGATTTTATTTGAGTGATTTTTTATGTCTCATAGAGTCATTAGCTTCCACTTGTCCAGTTCTAGTTTTTAAGGAAGTATTTGGAAAAATATATGGAGTCTCACCATATTCTTTTTATGACACTAATAACATGCTGATTCCTAAACCAGGAGGAGTAAGACAGGGAAAGATTATTATAGTCCAATTTTCCTAATGAATATTGAAGCAAAAATTTTAAACACAATATTAGCAAAGAGATTACAGCAATTTTTCACTGGGATAATACATTATGATCAAGTGGGATTTTAACAGTTATGAAGGGCTGGTTCAATATTAGGAAAACTATCAGTGTAATTGACCTTATCAATATCAAAACTAACAGAAATCATATGATCATCTCAGTGAATACAGAAAATACTCTTGGCAAAATACAGCCCCCATTCTTATTTAAAACACTAGAGATTATAGGAATAAATGGAGTTTTCCTTAAAATGGTAAGAAACATCTACCTAAAACTATAAGTAAGCTTTATATGTGATGGGGATAAGTTAGAAACTTTCCCAATATAATCAAGGGTGAAACAAGGATGTCCATTGTCACCACTATCATGCAATATTTTGCTAGAAATGTTAACTTTAGCAATAAGAGAAGAAAAATAAATTGAAAGGATGAGAATAGGCAATGAGGAAACAAAACTATCACTCTTTGCAGATGATATAATGGTATACTTAGAGAATACTAGAGAATCAACTAAACAACCATTTGAAATAATAATATTAGTATAATTGAAGGATATAAAATAAACCCACACAAATCATTGGCATGTCTATATATAATTAACAAAGCCCAACAGAAAGAGTTAGAAAGATAAATTCCATTTAAACTTATTACAGACATTATAAACTATTTGCAAGTCTACCTGCCAAGACAAATCCAAGGACTATATGAACACAGTCTCAAAATACTTTTCATACAAATAAAGTCAGATCTAAATAAATGGGAAAATATCTGTTGCTTATGGGTAGGCTGAGTTAATATAACAAAAATGGCAGTTCTACCAATAATAATTCACTTATTCAGTGCCATACCAATCAAACTATCACAAATGATTTTATAGACCTAGAAAATAATAATAAAACTCATCTAGAAGAACAAAAGGTCAAAATTATCAAGGAAATTAATGACAAATTGCAAAGGAAGGTGGGTTAGTTATACCAGATCTAAAATTATATTATAAAATGGCAATGATTAAAACTATTTGATGTGGGCTAAAAAATAGAGTGGTAGATTTGTATAATCTGTTGGGTACCCAAGACACAGTAGTCAATGACTATAGTAATCTAATGTTTGATAATTTGAAAGACTCCAATTTCTGGAATAAGAACTCACTATTTGACAAAAACTGCTGGAAAAAAACTAGAAAAGAGTACAGTACAAACTAAGCATAGACCAACATCTCACACTGTAGATATATAACAAGATATGGACAAAATGGATACATGATTTAGACATAAAGGATGATAACATAAGCACATTAGGAAAAAAAGGAATAATTTCCTTTCAGATCTATGGAGAATGGAAGAATTTATGACCAAACAAGATATAGAGAACATTATGAAATGCAAAATGAATAATTTCAGTTACATTAAATTAAAAAAAAAAGTATTTGCACAAAGTCAATGCAACCAAGATTAGAAAGGAAGCAGAAAACTGGGACATGATTTTTACAGCCATTTTTTTCTAAAAAAGGTCTCATTTCTAAAATATATAGAAAAGTGAGTCAAATTTATAAGAATATACATTGTTAACCAATCGATAAATAGTCAAAGATAATATAAGCAGACAATTTGCATAGGAGGAAATTAAAGCTTTCTTTAGTCATTTAAAAGTTCTCTAAATCACTATTGATCACAGACATGCAAATTCAAACAAATTTGAGGTACCACCTCACACCTATCAAATTGGCTAATATGACACAAAAAGAAAATGATAAATGTTGGAAAAGATGTGGGAAAATTGGAACACTAATTCATTGTTGATGGAGTTATAATGTGTTCCAACCATTCTGGAGAGGTACTTGGTACCTTTAACAAAATATCAATCAAACTGCACACCCTTTGATCCAGCAATACCACTACTTAGTATGTATCTCAAAGAGATCATAAAAAAGGGAAAAGTACCCACAAGTACAAAAATATTTATAGCATCTCTTTTTGTGGTTGCAGAGAATTGGAAATTGAGGGGATACCCACCAAGTGGGGAATGGTTAAACAGATTGTGGTATATAAATGTAATGGAATACTTTTGTGCTATAAGAAATGATGAGTGGGTGAATTTCAGAAAAAAAAAACTTAGAAAAAACTTACATGAACCAATGTTGTGTCAAATGAGCAGGAGAACATTGTATACAGTAACAGCAACATTGTGTGATGATCAACTTTGACAGATGTAGCTCTTCTTAGCAATACAATGATCTTAGAGAATTCCAAAAAGACTCATGATGGAAAATGCTATCCATATCCAGAGGAAGAACCATAAAATCTGAATGCAAATCAAAACATACTATTTTCTCTCTCTTTTTTTTCTTGTGGTTTCTGCCTTTTTGTTCTGATTACTCTTTCACAACTTGACTAACATGAAAATATGATTAACAAAACTGTATATATATAACCTATATCATATTGTTGTCTTCTGGATGGGGAAGGGGAAGTAGGTAGAAAGAAAATTTGGAACTCAAAATCTTATCATGATGAACGTGAAAACTATCCTTACATGTAACAGGAAAAAAATAAAATATTGTAAGTGGGGAAAAATTTAAATGGATAAAATGTATAGGCAGAGCCATGATGGCAGTGTTGATGGAGCCAACATGATGGAGTAAAGACAAGAACTTGCCTGGGTGCTCTCCTAAGTCCCTCCAAATACCTTTAGATAATGAGTCTAAACAAATTCTAGAGCAAAAGAATCTACAAAAAAGATGGAATGAAATAACTTTCTAAACCAAGACAACTTGAAAGCTTGGCAGGAATGTTCTGTTGAACCAGGGTGAGAGAGGAGTATAGTACAAGACAGCCTATGCCAGTGAAGACTGGGCCCCAGAAAACCAGGTGCAGTACTCGGGGTGACTGAATCAGTGGCAACATTGGAGGTTTCCAGAGCTTTCAGCCCACAAACATAAAAAGACAACTTAGAAGGGTTGCAGGAAATGTCTGTTGAACCTGAATGAGAGTGGGGCACAATCCAACACAGTCTGTGCCAATATAGCCCTGGATATAGCAAACCAGGAACAGGTCTTCTAAGCCACTGAATCAGCAGTTACAGTGGCTCCTTGTAGAGTTCTCAATCCACAGATGGTGAGGAGGTTCAACAATTGATCCGAAGGAGACCATAGGGGTCTCTGCTAGCACTGAGGCAGGACTGTTATTTGCTATGCTCATACTCTGATTGACTTGCAGTCCTGGGTGGCAGTCCCAGAATGAACAGGAGTGCTAGAACATTAGAGTTTGCTGCCACAGTGAAGAGGAGACCCTCTGCACAGTTACAGGGCAGAAGAATGTGCTTGTGGTCACTCAGACCAGAACACAGACCAGGAGAGTAGTAAACACACCTCTTCTTATACCATCTTGGAAGAACTGAAAATTTACAGGTCCCTAAAAGTATCTCTGAAAACAGCTGCTCAAAACCCCTGAAGCTTGGCACAGTGGGCACAGCCCTGGATGCAGAACCCTACTTTAACAAAGAGTCAAAAGTCAAACAATGGCCTTGGAAAATGAGCCAGCCACAGGAAAAAATTCTGATCATAGAAAGTTACTATGGTGACAAGGAAGATCAAAACACTCACTCAGAAGAAGCTCCTTCATCTAAAGCCTTCAAGAAAAATAATAATTGGTCTCAGGTAAAGGAAGACCTCAAAAAGATTTTGAAAATCAAGTAAGAGAGGTAGAGAAAAAATTAGGAAAAGAAATGAGAGGAATACAAGAAAATAATGAAAAATGAGTCAACAGTTTGATAAAGTAGACACAAAAAATACTGAAGAAAATCACACCTTAAAAAACAGACTAGGCCAAATAGCTAATGAGGAGAAGAATGTCTTACAAAGCAGAATTGGCCAAATGGAAAAGGAAGTTCTGAAGCTCACTGAAGGAAAGAGTTCCTTAAAACTTAGAATTGAGGAAATGAAAGCTAATGACTTTGAAACCAAGAAACAATAAAACAAAACTAAAAGAATGAAAAAAAAGAAGACAATATGAAATATTTCAGTGGAAAAAACTAGTGATTTGGATAATAGATGCAGAAGAGATAACTTAAAATTATTGGAGTACCTGAAAGCCACAAAAAAAAAAAAATCATAGACATCATCTTTCAGGAAATTATCAAGGAAAAGAGCCTTGATATTCTAAAACAAGAGGAAAATATAGAAATTGAAAGAATCAACCAATCACCTCCTGAAAGAGATCCCAAAATGAAAACTGCTAGAAATATTATAGTCAAATTCTAAAGCTTCCAGGTCAAGGAGAAGGTATTGCAAGCAATTAGAAATAAAAACAAAATCAAGTATTATGCTGCCATACTCAATATAACAAAAGATTTATTAACTTTTATATTAAAAGACAGGAGGACTTGGAATATTATATTCTTGAGGGCAAAGGAGCTAAGATTACAACCAAGAATCACCTAGCCAGCAAAACAGTACAATCCTTCAGAGGAAAAAAATGGATATTCAATGAAAGAGAGGACTTGTAAGTATTCTTGATGAAAAGACTAGAGATGAATATTTGACTGTCAAACATGAGATTTAGGAGGAGCATAAAAAGGCAAACTGAAAAGGAAAATCATAGGGGATGTAATAAGGTTAAACTGTCTGCATCCCTACATGGGAAAATGATACTTTTAATTCATGGGAATTTTCTCACTATTAGGGCAGATAGAAGGAGTATATACAGACAGACAGTACACATGTGAGTTGAATATGAAGGGATGATATCTAAAAAAACAAAACTGATGGGAAAGAAATGTACTGGGACAAAGGAAAATGGAGAAGTACAATGGGGTAAATTCTCTCTCATAAAAGAGGCAGTAAAAGGCTTTTACAATGGAGGCAAAGAGTGTAAAGGTGAAGGGAAATGACAGAAGGGAGAGCAGATTGGGGAAGGGAGTAGTCAGAAGCAAAACACTTTTGAGGAGGGATAGGGAGAAAGGAGAAAGAACAGAATAAACTGGGTGGGGAATAGGATGGAGGGAAATACACCTAGCAATAGTAACTGTGAAAAAGAAATTGAAACAAATTTATCTGATAAAGGCCTTATTTCTCAAACATATAGAGAACAGAGTCAAATTCATAAAAATAAGAGCCATTCTCCAACTGTTAAATGATGAAAAGATATGAAAAGTTTTCAGATGAAATGAAGAAATATTCTACTTACTATTAATTGGGGGAATACAAATTAAAACCATTCTGAGGTACTACATCATGACTATTAGATTGGATAATAGGACAGAAAAGGAAAATGGCAAATGTTGGAGGAATGTAGGGAAAATGAGACTTTCATGAATTTTTGATGGAGTTGTAAATTGATTCAATCATTCTGTAGAGCAATTTGGAACTAAGCTGAAAGGGCAATAAAAAACATGCATACCCTTTCACCTAGCAATAACACGACTAGTTCTTTGAGATACACAGGCACTGTGGTTGGGAGATCCATCCTGCCCTACTGGAAAGTCAGAGGGGTGAGGGGGAAAGACATATGAGAGAATAGATTGGGGGAGGGAGGATGCACTGGGATGGCTGTTTTGGGGCAGTGGTAGGGGAAAGATGGGGAGAAAATTTGTAACTCAAAATTTTGTGGAAACAAATGATGTAAACTAAAATAAAATTTAAAACAAAAAAAACCCAAAAAACAAACAAATGAACAAACAAAAAAACACTACTAGTTCTGTATACCCAAAGAAGTAACAAACAAAAAGGAAAGGGATCTATATGTAAAAAAACATATTTATAGCAGCTCTTTTCTGGAGGTAAAGACTTGGAAATTGAGGAGATGTCCTTAAATTGGGGAATGGCTGAACAAATTAGGGTATGTGATTGTGATGGAATACTATAATGCTATACAAAATGCTGAACAGAATACTCTTAGAAAAATCTGGATAGTCTTACATGAACTGATTCAAAGTGAAATGTATTGTGTACAAATTATTAGCAATTTTGTAAGATTTGAATGACACCTGTCTTCAGCAATACCAATCTGAAGAACATATGATGAAAAATGCTATCTATCCCTGGAGAAAAAAAAATGACAGTGTCTGAATATAGACTGAAAATATATTTTGTGCTTTATTTTTTTGGGGGGCTCTTCTTTGTTTTTGGTATGTTTTCTGTCACAACATGACTATTATGGAAAAGCTTTGTATGACTACAAATGTATAACCTTTATCAAAATGCTTCTCTTTTCAGTGAGGGGAGTGTGGAGGAGGAAGGAAGAGAATTCAGAATTCAAAGTTTTAAAAACAAATGTTAAAAATTATTTTACATGGAAATGGAGAAAAATAAAATCCTAAATAAAGAAAATATACAAACACACTTACAGAAACACACACATATTAATATATATGCTGAAGAAGTGTTTTTGGTTTGGTAATACATGGTGACATTGAGTGAGATAATAGGAAATATGAATTGACATGGCAATTTCAAAATAGAAGGGGGTAGGGAAAGTACAATATTGTAGTAGTGTGAAAAATGACTGGGGCAATCCTAGGTTTGAAGCTAGAGAGGAGTGTCTTAGCTCCTTTTGTGTCATGATTCCTGGAAGGGTGGTTTGGAAGGTGGAGAAGTAGCAGTGGTAAGATAGAAAATGGCTGGTATAAAAAAAAAAAGCTTGGTAACAGGGAAGGAGAAAGAATTCAGGAATTTAGCTAGTACTGTTTTTCACACAAGACTAATATTGGGTTTTAGCACATACAGTATGTTGAGCCACAGGATCTAAGAGTTGGAAAAGACTAAGAAGTCCTCTAAGTCTAGTCCAACCAGCATAATATAGTGGAAAGATTATTATTCTTACAGTCAAAAGAACTGAGTTAAAGTTCCATCTTTTTTTACTGTAAAATCCTGAGAAAATAAATAATAAGCTCCTTTGAACTTCAGTTCATGTGTGAAATTAGGGAAATATCTTTTTCCATTACAAATATCTTACCCTAAGGACATGTTTGGAGAATTCAAGAACCATCCTGGGTTGCAAAAGAATATAAGGTCCCTTTCTGCTACCTCTACTTCATAAACTTTCTTCCTTGTCTATAGGCACTTGTTATAACTGAGACAAGTGTAAGTTACTTTGTCTCTCTGTGTTTTTCCATCTCCATCTTTCTGCACGCCTTCCTCCCTGCCTTTATCCCTCCCTCCCTCCTTCCTTCCTTCCTTCTTTGCTTCCTTCTTTCTTTCCTTCCTCTTCTCTCTGTTTCTCTTTCTATGACTGTGTCTCTCTGTGTCTGTGTCTCTCATTTGAGTTACAATCCCTTTAAATGGGTTTTCTCCAAAATCAGAAGTTTTCATTTTTTCTGATAATCTATTAGTAAAAAAAAAATTCTAAAAATATTGTATATGAAAAAGTTATACATTCATGTAATTTTCCTTCATTATCTCAAAATAGTTAGATTGTACAACATGCACACACACACACACACACTAAAAAGAGAAAGGAATAGAAGATACAGAACTTTAAAAATACAACAAAATGATGACAACAGGTCAGATGTATATATATATTTTTTAATGGATGTAGAAAACAGAGCATAGAGATAGAATCAAAAAAAAAATACTAACACTCTAGTTTGTAATTGAAGCAAATTATTGAAGAAAAATGAAGCAAAAATCTAAATACTAATTTTTAGGAAATCATGAAATAATATTTCTCATAAGTATTGCTGCAAGAAGACAATGTTCAAATTGATTGAATCTACAAGATACCCCCTCTAGAGGAATCAAAAGCTTAATTCACCAAGAAATTGTGTTGCTAATTTCCGAAGCTCCCAGATCAAAGCTGAAATTTTGCATGTAGCCATGAAAAGACTGATTTAACAATAATCATAGTCAGACTCTCACAAGGCTCATCACCACCAATATGAAAACATATCTTACAAAGGAAAAGTATTTCTTCCCCAAAACAGATTATTAAAGACAGTTATGCATAGTCGACTACTACAAGAAATAAAAATTGACTTTTAACTGATTTAATTACCTAGTCTTTTTTGAAAAAAATGCTTTATATGCATTAAATTTATGAACAGGTGTTTAAATAAATAAAAGAAGTCCTAATATATGTTGGAAGTATTAAATGTTACTGGCTAGAGACACGGATATTAAAAAAATGATAATCTACAGAATTAACCTCCTGTTAATTTCAAAAGTAATATGTCATAAAACTAGAGGAAAAACAACAAACATCAATGAAGAAACAAAACATGAAGCATTTCTTTTCTTTTTTTAACTTGTTTTTAATATTTTTTCACAGTTACATATTAAATAATTTTTAAAATTCATTTTAAAACTTTGTGCTACAATTTATCTCTCTTCCTCCCTCTTCATTGCCTTTCATTGAGAAGACAAGCATATATGATATAGGTTTTATATGTGTAGTCATGCAAAACATATCCATATTTGTCATGTCATGTCAAGAGAACATAGACAAAAAAGACCTCAAAAAAATTAAAGTAAAAAAACCATATATGCTTCAATCTATATCAAGACCCATCAGTTCTATCTCTGGGTATGGATGGTAGTTTTCAGAGGTGTCTTAGACAGCCGATTATCTTACAATATTGCTATTACTTTCTACATAGTACACTTCACTTTTCATCAGTCTATGAAAGTCTTCCAGGTTTTTCTCAGCGCATCCAACTCATCGTTTCTTATAGCACAATAGTATTCCATCATAATCACATATCACAACTTGATCAGCCACACCCCAAATGATGGACTTCCCCTCAACTTCTAGTTCTTTGCCCCCATAAAAGAGCTGCTACAAATATTTGTACATATAGGCCTTTTCCTTTTTGATTTTTTTTTTTTTATCTCTTTTGGTATACAAACCTAGAAGTGGTATTTCTAGGTCAAAGGGTTTCGCTTTTATAGCCCTTTGGAAGTTGTTTTTTTTTTTCAAATTGCTCTACAGAATGGTTGAATTAGTTTACAATTCCACCAACAATACGTTAATGTTAGACAGGATTCTGGGAAGATGGCAGCATAGGTCAGAAAATTCCAAGCCCTCAAGATTTTCCCCCACAAAACAGTTAAAATAGCACATAATGGCAAACAAAGTGTGGGTGGAGATACATAAGAATAGGGACACAACCAGAGTCCTCCTGGGACAGTTTGAGAAGATGTGAAGAAAAATCCCAGGATGAGGTTTAGTCCCTCTCAAGAATAAACACTTCCAGGCTAGGGAAATTGTAAAGAACTAGGAATGAAGGGTATCCAGTATTACCAGATTTCAATTTATACAATAATGTTGTAATTCTATTAGAAACAACCTTGACCAAAGCTAGGTAAAACATTGAGAAGTAGACCAGTGAAACAGATGAGATATGGAAGACATACAAGCAAATGCAAATAGTAACCTAATGTTTGATTAACCCAAGAACACCAACAATCTTTAAAGACCCTCTTTAAAAAAATTCATTTTATACCAATATCTTATATCTTTACCCTAAATAAATCACAAATGAATAAATCCTGTCCTCAAAAGTCATAGCATTTTAAAAAATAGAGAATAATGAAATATCTGATCTTTCAGGACTGTAGTTAGGAAAGAACTTGCAACTGAATGAGGGATAGAGAAGATTATAAAAGTCAGAATAGACAACCCTAATTTTATAAAACATAAAAAACTTTTTGAGAGGGGAAGGCAAGGCACTTGGGGTTAAGTGACTTGCCCAAGATAAGTGTGATAAAGTATCTGGGGCTAGATTTGAACTCAGGTTCTCCTAACTCCAGCGTCAGTGCTCTATGCACTGTACCACCTAGCTGTCCCTAAAAACCTATTGCTTGGTGGAAAAAATAACTAGCATTAAAAGAAAAGTTGCAAGTTAAGAAGACTTCATACTAAATATCTGATAGTTAATAGTATCACATATTAAGACCTAGATATAGACTTCCAGATCATCAGTTCCAACCTCCTCATTTTTCAGATGAGGAAGCTAAAGCCAAGGAGTTAAAGTTACTTATCCTAGATTAAAAAGAGAGTGTGAGGCAAAATTCAGTCCCACGACCCCTTGACTCCATGTCCAGCAGAGTCTTTGCTGTATCATACTTCCTCAAGACACCAGACAGAATTTTAAAGTTGAAAGGGGTCATCAAGTTTATCTAGTTACACAAAATCATAGCATCTTTAAATTTAAAGGGAGCTTAGAGGCTGTCGAGTTCTACCAATTCCTGGTGACAAGAATACCATCTCCAATCTATTCACTATACTATGTTGTCTCTTAAACTAATAAGAAAAAATAAAAATTTATACATAGAAGTAAATATATAAGGTTTAAAATCTGGTTCCCAATAAACAAATGGCCTAAGAATGTGAACAACGATAACAAAATGTAAGCCATGGAATAGCCCCCTCAACAAAATCAATAATAATTAGAGAAATTCAAGTTAAAACAACTCTTCTGTATCATCTCACAGTCATCAGGCTACCAAAGAAACTAAAAGATTTTGGGGAAAACTCATTGTTTGAAAGTCTGTGAGAAGACAAGTATGAAAGTGTGTTTTTTATGGAGCTGTGAGTTGAAGGATATCTATAGTAAACAAATTTGAACTCTTCCAGAAAAGTTGCTTAATCATTTATAGCCTTTGATACTGAGGTTCCATTACTAAGGGGTTATTATAGCAAGGAAAAAAGTGCATTCAAAAATGTTCATAGCAGAAGTAAAGGGTAATAAGATCAATTTCTAGATGGTAATTGATTAGAATGGTCTGTTGTTTAATATCCTATAATTTTGTGCTGAATCTATTCACCCAATTCATTAAAAAAAAAAAACATTCTTACATTCTTTGACCCTGATTCTGTGACAAGTCTAAAGATGTTTGGAGATCAGACAGACTACAACATTACTGAAATAAGTCCTCCACCCTCCCCCACAAAAAAAGTATATCTTACAAATCAATCCCACTACCTGTGAGACAGAGCTAAAGACCCCTGTCTGTCTGCAATACGATTTCTAAGTGATGAGCAGAGGATCTCTGCCTCTGAAAAGAAAAGAAGGCTCCTTGATCTCTGTACTGAAAAAGGGTTTCTTCCTATTAATTGTTAGAGAACAGCAAGCTACTCATTGTAGGATCAAAGCCTATAGTGTTTATAATGGATTAATTTGAGCCATCCTGTAGTTAAGAACTATTCCCCCCCTCCAAAAAAAAAAACCAAAAAAAACCCCTACTTATAATTCCCTGGCTACAAGTCATAAACTTCTGTTTATCCCTGAAATTAACTGGGTGGTACAGGAGATTAACATAAACTTCTTTACTAGTACCTTAAGAAAGGCATGAAAAAAAAACCCACAAAATTAATAATGTGGAGTAATTGTGAACAGAAAGTTATAGACCTGGGATCTAGGGGAAGCTCTCTGTCCCATTTTGTAATTCAGAATTAAGGTTGAGCTCCTTTTCAGAAAAAAATCCAAAATTAAATGCAGCTCTAAACTAATAATATTACACAATCAATAACCTAGCATTTATTAAAGAAGGAAGGAAAGAGACATTTATTAAGCTCCTAATGAGTATTAGGCACTCTGATAAGCACTTTATAAATATCTATTCCTCACAAAAACCGTCTAAAGTATGTGCTATTATTATCATTTTACAGTTAAGGAAACTGAAGTAGACAGTGGTCAAGTGATTTGCCTGGGAAATTTATTGTGTCTGAGAGCGAATTTGAACTCAGGTCGTCCTGACATTCTGATGTATTCTCAGTATTCTCTCATTTGTACCTATCATGTGGCAGGACAAATGGTTGAACATTTGAAGTATTGACACAGCTAACTCAAAGCTAGGATTTTTGTGGCAACTTTTTGCTGATAGAATAATCTTATTATTTGGGTTTTTTTAATTAAACAACTATTTGTATTTCTTTAATTGACCAAAATGAGATGGGAGAGGAGACCAGCAAATGTCTATATGATGAAGGAAGGCAACCTTGGTTTAACAAAAATATTCTCTGGGTAATGCATAATCAGGGAATTGGAACTTTAAATTTGTGGCGCTGTTTTTAGGAGATAATAATGGTGTTTCATTACTTAGCAAGAGTGTGTACTACCGAAACAACAAAATAAAACAAAAAAAGTATCAGATCCCTTAATTAGAGCAAGTTCCTACTATACTTTCCCTAACCAGTGTATATTATGTGGTCTCAAAGGGGTGGAGGGGGAAGAGGGGAAGAGAAGCAGGCCCCAAGACCTTGAGTATGGCAGGAAAGGTTACTTTGTATTTCTTGTAAACCATTAATTTGCCAGGAACAGTGAGAAAACAAAACAGCCAATAACAACAC
The DNA here is from genome assembly GCA_028627135.1 of Pseudochirops cupreus. Classification (NCBI taxonomy): domain Eukaryota; kingdom Metazoa; phylum Chordata; class Mammalia; order Diprotodontia; family Pseudocheiridae; genus Pseudochirops; species Pseudochirops cupreus. Next base: position 162,360,181 of record CM053581.1, read on the forward strand.
AAGCATTTGAGTAAGTAGCGTGGAGTGCAGCATTAATAACTTTAATACAACAAAGTGTCTCCCATGGAAATCAGAAGGAAGGAAGGAAGGAAGGAAGGAAAGAAGGAAGGAAGGAAAGAAGGAAGGAAGGAAAGAAGGAAGGAAGGAAGGAAGGAAAGAAGGAAGGAAGGAAGGAGTAAAGGAAGGAAGGAAGGAAGTAAAACAGGAAGGAAGGAAGGAAGGAAAGAAGGAAGGAAGGAAGGAGGAAAGGAAGGAAGGAAGGAAGTAAAACAGGAAGGAGGAAAGGAAGGAAGGAAGGAAGGAAGGAAGTAAAACAGGAAGGAAAGAAGGGAGGAAGGAAGGAAAGAAGGAAGGCAGGAAGGAGGAAAGGAAGGAAGGAAGGAAGTAAAACAGGAAGGAAGGAAGGAAGAAAGGAAGGAAAGAAGGAAGGAAGGAAGGAAGAAAGGAAGGAAGGAAGTAAAACAGGAAGGAAGGAAGGAAGGAAGTAAAACAGGAAGGAAGGAAGGAAGGAAGGAAGGAAGGAAAGAAGGAAGGAAGGAAGTAAAACAGGAAGGAAGGAAAGAAGGAAGTAGAAAAAGGAAGGAGGAAAAAAGATTCAGTTAGAAACAAAGGAGATAGAAAGGCAGGAAGAAAGGGGAAGGAAAAAAGAAAAAAAAGTGTCAATGAAACATTAAAAATAAATAGCAGAATGGGCAGCTAGTTTGCACAGTGGTTAGAACACAGGCTCTGGAGTCAGGAGGACCTCAATACAAATCCGGAACTTGATACTAGCTATGTCACCTTGGGCAAGTCACTCAACTCTGATTGCCTCACACCCCGCAAAAAGGAAAAAAAAATACACAGCATATATTGTGGGGATTTTTTTCTCAATTATATAGATATGTAAAGGTTTTCTTGCTTTTTTCAATGTTTGAGGAAGGTGGAGGTCGGAGAGCAACCAAAACTGAAAATAAAATAAAAATGAATTTAAAAAATAAATATCTGAGAGAAGGAAGTTCAGCAGAGGATGCCATGTATTAAAGCTATTGTGTTACACTTAATTTAAACTAAAAAAAAATGCAATCTCTTATTTTTCTTTCTTTTTTATGATTTTTTGTAAAATGGTTAATATGGAAATATGCTTTACATGGCTACACATGCATAATAGTTATATTGCTTGCCTTCTGTATGAGTGGGAGAGGGGTAGGAGAAAGGGAGAGAATTTATAACCCAAAATTTTAAAAAAGGTTTTATATTAAAATAAGGAAATAGTTAATGAAATATGTATGTATAAATGTGTGTACATATATATACATATATGTATATATATAAATCTGTTCATAATAGAGGCAAAGATTTATATACAATAAACTTTCTGTTATATCACCTGGAAATATCAATATTTATTAAATTTATCATTTTAGAAAAGAAAATTTAAGGGAAATGCATTCAAAGGTCCTGATTTATAACAACCTCTGAAGTTCTAAAGCTAGCGACCTTTCCTGAGTCTTCAATTCACATGATTTTTTTTGAAGCCTTTTACACTGTCAACCATTTCCTGGTTGACACTTGGATGTTTCTTTTAAACATGACTTCTACGACACTGCTTTTTCTTGGTTCTCTTTCTACCTCTCTATTTTTTTTTTCTTTTCAATATCTTTTGCTGGATAATCATCCTAATCTACTTCTTAATCATAAGTATTCCCAAATGGTCTGACCTGGACCCTCTTCTCTTCTGTTTATACCCTTTCTCTTTTAATCATTAAACACAAAAGCCTTCCTGTAATAGAAAATGTCATCTTCTCTATTTTGTGAAACACTGTGATGCAGTGGAAAGAAGGCAGTGTTTGGGATAAGAAGACATAGATTTGAATCCCAGTCTGCCACCTCTGTTGCCTGTGTGATTCTGGGCAAATCAGTCAATCTCTCTCAACCTCAATTTCCTCATCTATTAAGTGACAGTCAGCATCCTACCAGACAGGATTGATCATGTCACTTCCCCCTTCAAAATTCTTCAGTTGCAATCCCCAAAGAAGAGATAAGAAAATATATCTCTTTCCTTCCCTTCTTTGCAGAGGCAGGGTACTATGACGGATATGGAATGTGTCACACTTGGTTTGTGCATATTGAATCACTTACTTTTCCTTCTTTCTGTTTGTCCTTCATTATAAGAACGGAAAAAGTGGCAAGAACATATTAAAAAATGAAGGTGATATATAACAAAAGCTTATACTAAAAACGTTAAAACATTCAGAAATCATTGCTAACTCCCTAATTCCTCTTGGATAAAATTTAAGCCAACCAACCAACAAAAGCCCTTTATTATGAATAATTCCAAGAAAGGGAACTCCCTCCACCGAGGCAAACACAAATCTTTATATTTCTTAATGGATAAATCCTATAGAGTTGCCTGAGGTATGTAAGAGATTAGGTTATAACTCATATTTTTTTTTCTGATTTTAAGTTCAATATTCTATCCTTTGACTCCTTACTCTCACTTATCCCACATATCCAATCTACTACTCAATCTTCTCCTTTTTACCTTAATAATATCTCTCCTATTCCTTTTTCTTCTCTCACACAACCATTAATCTAGTTCAGGCCCTCATTGCTTCTTCCCTGGGTGATTGCAATACCCTTTCTCTCTGCCTAAGAGAAAGTTTCTCCCCACTATAACCCATCAAATTCCAAAGTAAGTTTCCTAAAGTGTAGGCCTGCCCATGTCACCACTCTACTAAACTTCAACAGCAACATATTGCCAAATATCAAATAGTTTTATACAATTTTAGAAATGAGGAAACCTAAAGTCCACCAAAGTTCAATGATTTGCCTCTGCTCACATGGCTAGAGAACACTTCTATGACAAAATATAAAGTCCTCTGACATTAAGTGTTCTTCAGAATTTGCCCCTTTCCTGTCTTTGTAGTCTTTTCAAATTTCTTACAGTTCTCTATCATATATGATCTATGATCCAGTTACCCTGGGGTCTACTTGCTGATTTTCACATACCATACTTCATCTCCTGTATTCTACATTTCAACTGGCCATACCCAAGCGTGAAATGCTCTGCCTCCTCACCTTATTTTTTTAAACTTTCCCCAGTTTCCTTCAAAACTCAGTTGAAATTGCATCTACTACAAGAGATCCTTCCCTGTCTCTCCTGTGGTGTCTTCTCTGAAATTACCCTCCGTCTGCTCTGTATATGCCTTGTATGTACCTAGTTATTTACATGTTTCTTTGTTTTTTTCCCATTCTAATGGAAACTCCTTAGGGGTAAGGCCATCTATCATTGGTTGATATCCCTGGCATTTATCACCATGCCTTGCCCATAGTAAGCACTTAATGAACACTTGCGGATTCCTGGAACTAAATAATAATAACATTTTATTCATGCTCATTATCCAGTATTTTTTCTTTGTTGTAGTTTAGTCATTTCAGTCATGTCTGACTCTTCATGACCCCATTTGGGGTTTTCTTGGCAAAGATGCTGGAGTAGTTTGCCATTTCCTTCTCTACCTCATTTTATAGATGAGAAAACTGAGGCAAACAGGATTAAGTGACTTGCCTTGGTTTATACAGCTAGCTAGTAAATGTCTGAAGCTATATTTGAACTCAGGACTTCAGTCTTCCTGACTCCAAATCTGGCATCCTATCCACTGTACCCCCCTAGCTTCTCCATTCAATAATTATAATTGTTTAATATTAAAATTCAGTATTATGAATCAAAAATCAGATTTATTAAAGTTTTAAAAATTGTGTTGCTCATGTCAACCCAACAAGTTAGACAGTACCAAGTAGTTTTATTCTATTTTACAGACAAGGAACCAAAAGGTAAATCACAGAGGCTTGTGATTTACCCAAGCTCATATGAGTGTTAAACTAAAATCCCATTATTTCCACTTCTAGCACTCTGCTTTCTGCCAGTGATGCTTTCAGTATCTAAATAAAGTAGAACACAGCCAAGTGGCAGAACTAGAATTGGAATCTAGGTCTTTGAAATTCAAAATTTTAAAGAAAATTCAAAAGTATTCAAAACTCATTCTGCTAGACAGCTTATATCAGTCAACTAAAGTAAGGTAGGCCTGGGGATGAATGGAATTTAACTTAACAAACATTCATTAAGGACCACTAGTACAAAGTTTAAACATGGATTCTGCTATTTAGGAGGTAATAATTTTATAAGAGATTTGAACGAAAAGAGATGAATAAAAATAGGGCATTGCAGATTCAGTGCTCAATGAATAGCACAGACACTATTGGTTATAGAAGATGTAAGGAAGACAGGCAGTTGCCAGAGGAAGTTAAATAATAACTCCCAGAAGATGTATGTCAAACTGTGTTTTAAAATATGGGCAAAACTCTGTCTTATACCAATGATGAGGAACAGGGATGTCATTTTAGGTAGGAAGGATAAAATAAGCAAAGGTAGAAGTGGAAGCAATGATAAGGCAATGAGATTTGGTTGGAGCAGATTGTTCCTATAAAGAGTTAGTAGGAATGAATGAATAATGAATGGGTGAAAAAGCATTTCTTAAATACTATGCCATGCAATGTTCTAAGCAGTGAACAAAAACACAAGCAAACAAGACAATCTCTGTCTTCAAGAAGCTTACATTCTATTGGATGAAGATAACTCATAAAGGGACAATAAAACAGGAGAAAGGGGCGTGATGTCTCATGGCAGTAGACTTTGGAAATGGCCAAGAATGGTATGATACCTTGGTTCATGACAAGATAAAAGAAAAAAAAACTCATCTATCAGATGTATCCCAGAGGCCCAAGACTTTCTTATGAAAGCAGGATTAGATCATAGCTCTAAAACTAAAAGGAACTGAATAGCTCACCTAATCCAAGGCCGTTATTTTATAAATTTGGAAATAGAAGACAAGTGCTTCTAAGTGACTTGTACAAAGCAACACAGAAAATAAATATAAGAGGCTAAATTTGAACCCCATCTCCTGATGCTAGGAAGAGTATGCTTCCCATAATACTGTCTCCAGTGATATAAGTGCCATACTCCTATTGGCCACCCAATTTAATATATTACTCATTTTATTATCAACAAGTTTTCATCCTACATGCAAAAATCCTTTCTCTTTTTGTACCAATAAAATATTGAGCACCTATTTTAGATAAACCTTATGATTTGCTTAATTTTTTTTGTCACTTCCCTTTCACACATCCATTCCCACATCCTTTCCCTTGGTTTCTAAGTGCCCTACTTGCTGTCTAATCTTGCCCTTGTATGGCCGTTTTCAGGGATAAGCCAATTAAAGTATTAATGTATTTTCAAGCCAAATACAGTTATAGCAACAGTGGTTCTTGGCTTTCTTTTCAAGACTGAGGCTACAATAAAGCCGGTTTCTCAACATCTAAAGAGCAGCAGATTTGGGCTCCTGCTTTTTATAGCTCTGTTAATTGATAAGGGCCCAGAGCTTGGGGCTATATAATTAGGTTAGCTGGAAAATTAATGCAGGAAATGGCTTCTTGATTTGATTGGTTTAAAAATCTATGAATATGCTTACTTAATCCTTGCGAATTAAACTTGGTGCCAAATAATTATGTTAGCGACATCTCTGCAATTTCATATCTGCAGGGAAGTGTTCTTTTGCAGTCCTTGAAAAAAGTGTTATGTATACAAAGCAGAGTCATCTCCAGCTCTCCTGGAAAAGAGTATTCCTTGCATTGGTGGAATATGCGGGGTATATTTGTGGCACTTTTACATTCAAGGCTTATTAAGTCTTCTGCTGTATATGATGATAACTTTGGGTCATGGACTGTCATGGGGTATGTAGGTATATAGGTAGGTAGCAAAGCACAATTCAATGCCAGGTGTAATCCACTAGGAGGCAGGAAACTTAGGACTCAAGTTCAAGTTCCACCACTGCCACTCATTGGCTTTGTGACCTTGGGCAAATCACTTTCCCACTCAGGACCTCAGTTTCCTCCTTTGTAAAAATGAGTGAATTTATATGAGATGAACTTTAAAATCCCTTCTAACTCCAACATATGATAATTTGGTGACTCTAGAAGAAAGTTGAGATTTTTCCCATAGCCCTCAAGGACAAGAAAAGGAGGGAATGTTTTTCTAGCACTAAGGTGAAACCTAGGAGAATAAATCATTTATCTTGACCTCCTTCCCATCCTTTAAAACCTTACTTAAAAGTCATCTTCTCAAAGAAGATTCAGCTCATTCAAAGATGGAGGAGCCATGCATTTGGAGGCTTTGTTGACAGAATTACTAGTGTTTATTATGGTGAAGAGAAGCCACAATGGGACACATGACAGTTTTTTTCATATATTTTGAGGGCTGCCATGGGAAAGAGGAATTAGACTTTCTCTGATTAGTCCCAAGGGTCAGAACAAAGAGATAGAAACAGAAAAGGGAGATTTCAAATCTGATCAGTTGAATAATCTCTCTCCTTTAAATGTTCCTAGCTATCTATCTCTAGGGATCTCTCTTTAACCTTTAATACATTCTGACTTATTTTATATGTAACCCATGCTCTGGACTCATGTGAACTTGCTTCAGTTTTGAATGGAGTGCCCCATAAATCACATCTCTTTGTTTCATTTTGCTTCCACCAAGAATTTCTTTTTGGGAACCTCAAAATAAGTTTTATCTTCACTCATGTGGGAGATTTTATGCAAGTACCCAAGGCAACAAAGTCTATTAGGCACAGAACAGCTTTTTTTTCACCTTGCACAGAAAAAAATGCAAAACAAAGTAGCTCGTTAAACAACAGATATAATTTAATCCAGGCTTTCTTCACCTTTTTGCTAAGTGCCACCTTCCCTTCTCCTCTCATCCCAATCACTCCTCTAGCATGAGAGGCAGTCTGCTGAATAGCATAATTCAGGGTCGACCTATATAGGTTTCCAGCATTGTGATAATACTCTAAATGTGTGCATGACCTTGAAATAAAAAAAAAATAAAACTTGGACTAAAGAGCCAACCTCCTTTCATATCTGCACCATCCAGATAACATGATGATACATGGTAGTAGCAAAATGCAGAGTCTAGCTTCTTATTCCTCTATATCATAGCTTAGTACTTTGTTGCCCTTCCTGCTTGAAGGGCAAATTTTGGAGTAATAGATAAAAACTGAAGCAAAGTAGATTTAGTAGATTAGATTGGTCCAAGTGTGATCCAAAAAATAGGAGAGTCTTCCTCATCCCTATCACTCTCCCTAAATGTAGGTACTAATAAAGCAACATATCTGCAAGCATTTCTTTGGACCTACTAAATTCCAAGCATCGTGCTACGTGCTGGGGGTTCAAGCAAAAAAAAAAATGAAATAATCCTTACTCACTAGCAGTTTATAATTGGATGAGGAAGATAAATACACATATAAATATTTACAACATAAATATAAAGCAGATCAATACAAATATATAAAAAGTAGTTAAATACATTAACTGCAACACAGTCTGGGAGAGATGGCACTGAAATAGAATGTGCTGCTTAAGTTAGATTTAGAATGAAGAAAAGAACTCCGTGAGACAGAGGTAAAGAGGGAGTGAATCCCAAGAACAGGGCTAAGCTAGTAATGTGACATAGAGATAGAAATGGAGTGTTGTGTGTAAGGATCATTGAGAAAGCCATTTTGACTGGATTATAAAATTGGGGTGGGAGAAAGCATGGGAAGGAATAATGTCTAATAAGACTGGGAAGTTGGGTTGCGGTCAGGTTGCAAGGAACTTTAAAAGCTAAACAAAGCAGTTTCTTTTTGATTTTGGAAGCATTAAGGAGACATTGGTGTTGATGGAGTGGAGGATTGACATGGTCAGATCTGCCCTAAAGGAAAATTACTTTGGCAGCAATTTGGACGAAAGATTGAAGTGAGGAGAGATTTGGGGCAGAGAGGCAAATTAAGAAACTTTGGCAATCATCTAGACTAGAAGTGATGAGGGCATGAACTAAAGTGCTAGCTTCATGAGTGAAGAGAAGGGACTGAATTCGTGATATGTTATGGTGGTTAAAATAGCCAAGATCTGACAACTGACTGGATATATGAGGTAAGGGAGAATGAAAAACCAAGGGTAATTCTGAGTTTATGGACCTAAGGGACTGTAAGGATTGTGAAGCCTTTGATGGAAATAAGGAAGTCTGGAAAGGGGAAAGAGCTAGGGATAAAGAAAATAAGTTGTTTTTGACATGTTTAGTTTAGATGTCTTGAAGACATTTGGTTTCCTATTTCTAATAGGCAATTGATGTCATGGGACTGAAGCACTTTGCCCTCTTCTCTTTTCCTTTAGACACTCTCATTTGCTAATCTCAGCTCCTTTAGGTTTACCATCTCTATGCAAGTGAATTTGCATATCTGTATATGTATTTATATTTAGCCAGTCTCTCTTGAACCCCAATAATATAGCACCAACTCCCTATTGGATGCTTTAAGCTAGATGTACCAGAGATATCTCAGGCCAAATTAAACATGTCCAATATTAAACTAATTATCTTTCCCCCAAAATTTACCCCTCTCCTAACTTTTTTTATTTGTCTCAAAGGGCCCTCCCTCCTTCCAACCTTCTAGTTGTGTCATCCTAATATTAGATTCAAAGATGGCAGGTCTTGTTTCTAACTCCACATTTTCTCTTACTTATGTCCTCAACTATACACAGTCACCGCCTTCTTTCAGGCTTTTACTTGACTTACCTAGAATGTTTTTGCTAAATGTTTCCTAAGCATAGGTTTGATCACATCACTGTCTAGTTTTTTAGCCTCATTTTATAGTAATCTCCTTTCTATACTCTGTGGTCTAGTCAAACTGGTGCTCTAGGTTTTCCTCAGACACAGCAATCCATCTCTTATCTGCATTCCTTTCCATTGGCCATCCTTCAAATACATTCCTGCCTTACCTCCACTTCTACCTCATAAAATCTCCTAATTTCATTGTCATTCCCAAGCACTATCTTGCATATTAGCTTTTCTGCATTCCCCTAACTACTAGTGTCCTTCCATCATGAATCACCTTGAAATGTATGCGTGTATCATGAATATACAAGGACTAATACATAAATATAGATATATAGCTGTCTCTCTATAAATATATGTATTTATGTACAAATATTCATACATACATGTATGCATATTTATATGAACATGTACTCTCCCTAGACAAAATACAACCTCCTTGAGATCAGGGATTTTTTGTTTGTTTTTGTCTTTGTATCTCCAGCACCTATCATAATTCCTATCGTATAATAGGTGCTTAATAAATGATTACTGATTAATTGATGGATGGATGGATTGATGGTGATTTCCTCTCACTGGAGGTGTTCAAATAAAGTCTTGATGGAGATGTGGTTGAGAGTTTTCTTATTTAGATATTGTTTAGATTATCTGACCTTTGTCCTGAAGATTTCAACTCAAATTATCAGTGATTTTGTGTAATTGCATGGATTCTATACCCCCTTCAGAATGTAGTCATATGTTGTTGCTTTTGGCAATGTGTTGTAATGGTCTTAGGGCACTGGACTTGGAATGAGAAAGACCCTAGCTTGAATGCAGTCAAGTCACATAAATACTCTGAATTTCAGTTTCCCCATCTATAAAATGAGGGTGATGGAGTAAATCAGTAACCTCTGAGATCTCTTCTAACTCTAAATTGCTTAATCCTGTGTAATTATCACCATTTTATAGATATGGAAACTGAGGCTTCATTTTACATAAGAAGTCACAAAACCAGGACTCAAAATGAGGTTTTCTCACTCAAAGCCGTTTCTTCTCTCCAACTTTTACTTCCGGCATAACTTTCATTAAGAACTAAAAAGATAATGATATTTATCTCATTAGTGGTAACAACTAATAATTCAGTAGTGGAAATGTACCAATGTTGATTTGGTCAGCAATCCATGACAGAAAGTTCAGGGTGCACATCCCCACCAATGCAATCATATCTGCAGCTGCACGTCTTACTATTTTAGCTGAATGGGGGAAACATCACTTGTTTCGGCAATGAGAAGAGTAATTGCCAGTGTAGATGGTGTCAGAGGAAGAAAGAGACTAAAGGCAATGACACTATTCAGTGAAGAGGGAGATCTGAGTGGCAAATTATTTGAAGATAATTTAAATTACCCACTTAATCAATTACCTTACTTTCTGCCAACAAGTTGAGATGGATGCAGAATATCATAGTGGAAGCTGGTGGGTTTTTTTTCCTTGTTTGCATAGACAGTGAACAGATGTACTGTCTAAATTTGCACCCACTTTCTGATACCTTTTGCCACTGTGAGATGATTAGATTAATGCCTTTTGGTAACTACATTTCATGCTAGGCTTTGGGCTCCCTAGAGGAAGAGAAAATATTTTAATCCCCTATAAATTCCATTAACTTTGGACTCTACCCTGTGGCTTACTCATGTAAAAGTATTCCTCAAGGAAGTGTGGCTTATGCATGAACAGCAACAGAAAAAGGAAGGCAAGAGAATATGCTCCAAAAATTACTGCCCGCCCCCCTTTTTTTGCCAGGAGCTGACACACCGGGAATTTGTTTAACATGTTAGGAAAAGAAAAATTCAATTATATAAGGATCACTTGCTTCATTAAAACCAATTGGCATCTAAACTTGAGGATAACTACAATCCTGGTTTCTGGTTAAGCACAGGAATATGTTTTGGTAGCATTCCATTTTGAACCTTTTCAATTTATTCAATTACCAAAATACCACTTTCTGAGTTTTAGAATTTATTTTAGAAAAATAAGCAGTTAAGATATAGGATGTTATGTAAAGAAGAGAAAATCTAAGAGCTCTGCACCCCTTAGGATATTATAGAAATATTTATTTGTTTGTTGCTACTTTTTCCACCTAAGGTTACGTAGGATATATAAAAACTGTAGTATATCAAACATAAACATGTATTTATATCCTCTCCAAGAATCATAAAATGTTGAAAGTGATCTCAGAAATCATTTAGTCCCACTCTCATTTTGTAGAGAAGAAAACTGGGGCCCAGGGAGAGGAAGTGACTTGTCCACAGTCACAAGATAAATAACTAGCCAACTTAAGTAAGACTGGAGCACACATCTGTTTCACTGTCTAAGAGGTCTAAGATATTATATTTTAGACTTGAATTTCTGTTGGATGATACCACAGTCCTTCCAGTCACAGATATTCACAGTCATAGTATTACCCCTGACCTTCTTCCTTGCTCCCTATCTCTAATCAGTTGCCAAATCTGATAATTTTTACTTTCATCTTATCTCTGTCCTCATCTACCCACTTATTACTGTGCTCATAGGGGCACATAGTAGGTCCTTAATTTAGAAAAAGTTCATGTCCCTTTTCTCCTACTCCTTTGTCTCCATTCTACCATTCTATTTCAGACCTTCACCTTCTCTATTGTGGACTCTTGCAAAAACCTGTCAATTGATCCCCTAGCATCCAAAGTATCTCCCTTTCTAATTCCCTCTCCACTTTGCTGAGATAATAATCTTCCTAAAGATTAAAATTTTCAGTGACTCTGTAGTCTCTAGGAAGAAAAAAAAATTGCTCTCTGACTGATATTTTCAAAATCTTCCAAAATCTGCTACAACTATACCATTCCACTTCTGTTTCATAATATTTCCCTTCATGTGCCCTACATTCCAGACAAGCCGTACTGTTAACTTGTTTCCCCAAAGCAACGTTCTATTTCTCACCTTCATTTCTTTGCACAGGTAGTCCCCCATGCCTGAAACTTCCTTCTTTCCTCTGCCTCCCACAAAACTACCTTGAAATCTCAGCTTAAGTTGCTATCTTTAATGCAAATGCTTTCCTGCTAGGCACTGCCTAAATCACCAGAGGTAAAAACACAAAAGTAAGATATCTCATGACTTCAAGATGTTTAAATTGCACTGGGATAGTTGGGATCCTGGGCAGTTTGGTGGCAGTGGATATAGCATCCCGGCCTGGAGTCAGGAAGACTCCTCTTCCTAAGTTCATATCAGACCTCACTTACTAGCTGTGCAACCCTGGGCAAGTCACTTGACCCTGTTTACCTCAATTTCCTCATTTGTAAAATGACCTGTAGAAGGAAATGTCAAACCACTCTAGTATCTTTATCAAGAAAACCCCAAATGGGGTCATGGACATTCAGACATTACTGAAACCACGAAACAATGACAACAACAACAATAATGTGGGGTATTATATGTTCACATCCTCACTCAATCCTGACACCATGGAATTTTTGAGACTTAAAAAAGAGGAGATGAGTTGCATGATCAGATCTGGCAATAAGGACTACCCCAATAAGATGGATAGACAGGACTAGAGGAATGAAAGACTTCTTAGTAGGTACTGAAGAGCAACAAAACTAAGCCACAGAAAGAATTGATAAAGCCATACATTCACTATGTGACCAAACCATAATTTGAAGCCAAACCTTTTGCTTGAAAATCCAATTGATATCAATTGTTTATTTCTAAAATAAGCTAATTATCTAAAGAAACATTACCCTCACAAGGCATCATCATTCTCCAGGGACAACAATGCGGGAAAAGGAGGTCACAAAGCTGATATTCTAGTAAGTATTTTTAAAGCCTCAGCAAAAATTTTCATGAGTATTGAAACTTCTAAACAAATGGTAGCAAATTATTTCAGTTTCCTAAGTAAAGCAAGTGAAGACTCACATGATTTCTCTTTATTATTGTCTCAATTCTATCCAGTTAAATCCAGTTGATTTAGAGAGAGCATTTGTCAGTCCTGGAGAAAATGATTATTTAAAATGGCATGGTTAGAATGCAGAATCCTAGTATCTAGATCTACTTAACAAAATCCAGTAGTTTTCTGTGTAATGGAGAAAAGACTCCACTGGTTGTTTTGAAATATTGTGAGTACCTTCAATATATTTATTCTTAAATAAAAATGTATTAAGAAAGGTATCATTGAGAGCAGGTATGAGCAGGAAAGATGGTAGGATTTGGTTAGTCAAGTAACAGGAATTAGCCTAAGGGCTCATCTGGGACACACAAAAATGTTAAAAGTACCAGAATCAGATTTCAAATAGCAGGATCTTCAAAGAGTAAGACCCTCTTATGATCAGTCAAGAAGAATTTGTTAAGTTTCTACTAGGTCATAGGCAATGGGAATAGAAAATCTCACATAAAAAGTCCTCCTGGGTGAGAGTGGATGGGAAAGAATCACAGTGGCTAAATAGATGTGGATAGCTTGGGATCCACACAATTAAAGGAAGAACACACATCAATGTGGTCACAAATCCAATTGGAATAATGTTGTATTCTTAATTTATTCAAAAGTTCCCTAAAAACTCAAGAATTGTAAAATTCGTCAGGCTGGCTCTCTAACCCTGGGCCAGGACACAGAATTTTCCAAGCAGACCCAAAAGAGTTCACAGGAAATAGCCTAAGTAGGCTATTTTTTTGGCTAGGTAAACTAGCCTATGGCTCTTCACTCATCAGGATTCTGTATCATCCAATTAATTCTTAGCATCTTTTGTTATACATCAACTGTGAAACCTGTATTTACCCTTTTGGCTTCTCCCTGTTAAGGCAGGGAAGAAAAGTTCAAAAGCACTTTGAAAGGTTTCACCTCTATTCAGCTCTAGGGACACTGAAGATCAATAACTGGAAGTTGGGACTTGGAGAACGCGCAGTGAAAGCCTTCTTATAGTTTACTATGTCCACTGCTGTTTTTTTCTCTGTTTTGTTTTGTTTTTTTCAAACAGCTCTGACAAAGTTGTTTTTCAAACCCTGCCGAGTGCTGCTCCCTTCCTCTGCATCCCATTCTTGATCTTTCCAGCCTTAGTCACAACCTCCTAGACCAGTGGTTCTCAACCTTCCTAATGCCGCGACCCTTTAATACTTGTACGTGGGTGTATCTGCATGTGGGTGGACCCGCCTGGAGAAGGAAATAGGAGCCGTGTCTCAGTTCCTAAGACCATCAGAAATATGTGTTTTCCGATGGTCTTAGGTGACCCCTGTGAAAGGGTCGTTCGACCCCCAAAGGGGTCGTGACCCACAGGTTGACAACCGCTGCCCTAGACCATCAATATATTAAATTACAGTCTCTTCCAACTACGGGAATACACCTTGATCTTAACCCTGTAAAGCTGTAATGACTTAGTCCCCAAAGAAGAGAAGAAAAAGTCTATCTTTGCACTTCTTTGCAGTGGTGGGGGTATATGGAAGTGGAATATTGTACATATGCTCAGACTCAGTTGATGTGTTGGTTAGTATGTTGCTAAACTATTTCTTTTCCTTTCATTTTTTTTGTTACAGGAAATTATCTTAGTGTAGAGAAATAGGAAAGATACGGAAATGTACTTGATGTAAAAAAAAAAGTAATCAGTAGCAATGTGAAAAAGGATAAAAAAAAAAACATTCCTTGATTATAAATGCAACATGTGGCTGTGTATCCCTTGCTCTTACTCCCATTTAACTAAGGAAGAAATAGAAGGAAAAAAAAACCCAGTTTCTGCTCTCAGGCATATTTCAAGGTGCCATTTTTGAGAAGAGGGGGAGATATAGCCATCATGGATTCTTTTTTCAATCCTGTATCTCCCCTAAACACTGTCAGCAGCAATGTTGACATATTCCCTTTTGTCTAGCCCTTACTCACAGCTGCTCACTGGTCCATTCTAACCTACTAGATGGAATTTAGTTTGTTTCCTAAATATATTATAAATCACCAAGCACATGTCTATTAGGGGCCAATACCACACCCTCAGCCATAAACTCAGCTCTGTTCATCTCATCCATCACAAGGAAAGGCATGCTAATGAGAGCCATAATAATCCACCATCTCATTTACATAGTACAATTTCAGAAGACTTTACAGACTAACCCTCACTAAACCCACAACCAGGTAGAGAGAAAGTCTTTATTTTACCACTGAGGTGACTGAGCCCCAGAGAAAGAATAAAGGGCACAGTAGAGGTTAGGGACAGAGCTGGAAATAGAATCCTTGCCCTCTGGCTCAGGGTTCAGTACACTAGCTAATAATATATGCAGTTTCTGGACAGAAGGAGAAGACATAATGAATACATGGTTTATGTCTTCTGTTTGGGCATTTTTGTAGCTATAAAAATTAATCCTTAATTTGTTAGTTGCAGGGCAAAAAAGAGCACTGTCCGCTGGAGCTAGTGAGGTGAATGTCTAGCATTAATGCTATGTATCCATTAAGAATTCGCTGGAATTTGTCACATTATCTCCAAACAATTGCTGATTAAAAGATTAAGGTACCAGGGTGTATATAGCAATTTTAATAGATCCCCAGAGCAGTGAACACATTTTTGAAAGAGTATTTGCATGGGCATCAATACTCAAAATTCCTTTTTATGGCACTTTAAAATATATTATACAACTTTATCAAATAACTCTTCAAAATTTACTTAGTCACACCTGAGGTCCTAACACAGGGTTCACTTAATATAAACTGGTAAGGCTTTAAGGATCTTGAATTTAAATTAGGGAGTACTATAGTCTGTCAGAAGTCCTGTTCTGATGAGGTCCTGGATTGTTTGGAGTTTTCTCTTAGCTTTAAATGATGAGTTGGAAAGCAAAGGAATGGAAAATGCCATATGACCACACACAGCATTTTATTATGAAATTTATTCACATAGAAGTGAGAAGAGACTTTCATTTTCAAAGACATTTTAGATCATTAATGATTCATGCTTGTAATGAATACTTCAGAGTACAATGCTCTTGGACAGAAGCCACATGTCATTTGATGTTCTGGGCAGACCTACCTTTTAGATGCTACATGTTTAATATTGTTTTAAATGGGTAGTTTGGTTATTATGATTTTCAGGGGTTGATAAAGAGGGTTACTAACTGAATAAAGAAAGTGCTCTCCATTAGATTGCCTAAAGTAGCCTGGCTATAGAGCTAGCGAGACCTAGGTGAAAGTCCCGTTTCTGCTTCAAACTAGCAATATTACTGAGGGCAACACATTTGAAATTTCAGAGTCCTAGTAAATGCTCTAAGGATATGTTAAATTGTGTTCCAATTAAATTTCAACAAGGTTGAAGGTCAGTAAGGGAAAAGATACTGAAATATAAATATTAGGTCTTTCATATGCAAAGGAAACATTCTACACCTTAGAAAGTATCCTACTCTAGACTTTATATGGCAGAGAGGCAACAAATTTGCTTCCAGGGCAAATATTTTCAATACCTTCATCTCTAGTCATTCTTTTATAGATGAAGACTTATTGTTTCTCCTTTTAAAAAGAGAAACAATGACATCATGATGTTGTGGTCAGGGTACAGTGTATTCAGCTTGGTTGGCTAGTCCAATAAGAGTTCAGAAGGCCCACAGGTTAGGCACAAATAGCATTTGCAACAGTTGGGCTGGAGATGTCTCTGGATTTGCACAGCTCATGTCTCCTTTGTGCTACTACAATTCTGCTTTGCTCACGCAGTACAGTGCTTTCTTTGAGGAGGGCATACCATGCTGGGCATTCTTGTACTAGCATCTTCCACGTCTCACAATCAGTACTATAGTTCTTCAGAAAGATGTTGAGAGTATCCTCATAATGTTTCTGCTGACCACTGTGTGAACTCTTGCCTTGAGCAAGTTCTCTGTAAAATAGTCTTGTAGGTAAGTGTGCATTTGGTATTTGGTCTACATAGCCAGACCATCAGAGTTGCTCTTTCTACACTAGAGTTTGAATGCTTAGCAAACAGTTTAGCTCAAGAGAGGATCTCAGTGACTAGTACCTTATCTTGCCAGATAATCTTCAGAATATTTCCATAAGTGAATATAGTCATCCACAGAAGACTATAAGACCACCAGCATCCAGGAAGTATAAGTTTGATCATCCTTGTAAGTAAAACTGGAGTTCCTTACTGAAGGAAACCAACTTTGAACTGGGAAGGATTTTCAAACTTCAAGAGAACTCTGGAAAAAGAAAGGACATTAGGACCCTAATGTCTTGGCCTGTTGTGTTTTCTGTACAGGAGCCTTGCTATTCTTATTTTACTTCTAGTTTGTGTTTTTTTCCTCCCACACCCACTCCAGAATCTATGTATTTGTGGAAGAGGGCACCTCAGATTTTTGAGGAAACACTTTGTCACTAATATTCTTGCTATCCCATTTGAATAAATATTTTTGCTAAAAGCTGAACCCACTGGTATATATTCAGGGGAAACATACTCATGTGGGCTTATAAGGTATAATAGTAGTGTTAGTCACCCACAGGGTTATCCCCTGAATCTCAGAGAGTAGTAGCTGCTGCATCTCTCAGGAACAAACTGCCAATGCCAGTGTGAATACGGCAGTGAGCCCAGGAGGAGGGCTACAATTAAAAAATTATAAATACATTGCCAATCTGCAATTGTAGAAAGATTTTCCACAGTGAGAATTCCAGACACTGAAAAAATCATAGGTAACCTAAAAGTAATAAAAATAGTTTTAATTGTGTTTCATGAAATTATATTAATGTTCTGAGCATCTATATTAATATTTTGTAATGTCTGGTCCACAAGTAATAGCCCAGATAGTTTCCCTATGTGTTTAATGGGGGGAAACTTTTCATAAATCTGGGCTTGTGAAGAACCTGGACCCATCAATACCTTCTACCTCCTGGCTTAACTTAATAACCCTAGGTTACCTCAAAGCCTACTTTTGCTTATTAGATAATATCAGAGTCTGGATACCATATGAAACAGTAATCCTTCTTGCTTCCCAGCCAGGCTTCCAGAAGTTCTGGGAAAAGCAATACTTCCTGAAGGTCAGGGTCATGAGGAAATCTTGAACTATCATCAATACAGTCATACCCAACTATTCATATCCTGTTTTAACTTATTCCATAATAGTTGGCATCATTTCATTTCCTCTTTCCCTTCCTATCCGGGGTACTGAACCCTGACTGCCAAAGAACAAACCCCAACCCCTCCTGAACACTACCTTATTCACATCTACCTTAAACTTTTACCTCCCTCTTCCCTTCCCCACCAGTGCACCACTTCTCATCAGCCTATCACTTGAGTTGTGTCCTCTGAAACTCCCACTCCATAATTAAGAAACTTTCTTTCATTTTTATTTTTTTCTTCCTGTTCCTTGCTATCCTAGTGATTAAGTATTGATTGCAACTTAAGGTTTTCTCATATACTCTGATTCACTGCTACTGGTAAATTAGAATATTTTTTGCTTTCCATATCCACTTCTAGACTTGCCTTCATCTGTAATTATTCAGTAACCTCTCTCCCTTTGAGACTTACTTTATTGAAGTTTATAACATAATTCATATCTTAGTTGCTATGACATCATCTTCAACTCTTAAGTTTTATTTGCCTCATATCCAATCAGTATCAAAATCTCATCATTTCTATATCTGCAATATTTCTTTGCATATACACACTTTTCCTATTCACAAACCCACTGCTGATTTAATTTAGGCCCTTATCACTTTTGCCTAGACTAGTGTAACAACATCCTAATTGGTCTTGCTTAAGTCTCTCACTATTCCAATCCATTCTCCACACAGCTCTTCGATTTTCCTAAATCAGAGGTCTAAGTATGTCAGCTCCCTACATCCCACCACTCAATAAACTCCAATGGCTCCTTTACCTCTATCAACTATAATCCTCTCTTACTTAAAATGTTTCAACTAGTTCCTTCCAATTGTAACATGTTGTCTTCTATCTATACTTTTTCAGGGTCAGGCCTGATACATCTCTCAGGGCCACAGAGGGCAACTTGAGGATTTCATGAGTTATCTGCTTTGTTTCCTATCAGCTCAAACCCCCACTACCTCTGTTCCTTCTATTTGTTAGGGGACAGTGACTAGCATTCCCAGTTGATTGAATCACTTGACACCAAGTAGCTTTTTACATAAGAAAATTTCTTTCAAATGCAGTAAGAATAAACATACAAACATTTTCCCTAAACCTCCCTGGCATATGCTACCTTACACCATCTTGTTCATTGGTGGAATAGGCTTTAAATTTAACTCCGTCCCTACATAGCATTGATATCACCAAATTCCTCTCATGATTTGCCATATGTGCTGCATGAATCCTCCTGGTGTGGAATTCCCAAAGGTTGTTCCTGAAGATTACTTCTTGGGCCATGGATGCTGTGTTGGTTGAGAAAACCAGACTGAATTTTGATTCCTGTGGCTCACTCTCTTGATCATTCTAAAGTCAGAGATTCTACTCTCTTCATCAAAATCCATGAGCAAAGTCACCACAATCCCTAGAAGCAAATAAGTCATAGACAACAACTAAAGCTGACCGGCTTTTTAGAATGTCTCTATAGTCCATGATTTTCAACAATCCTTTCAACATATGGTAAGACAACTGGAACTGGTTATAATACCTTCACATCTTCTACAGTCTTTCTCTGGAAAACATTTTTCTTCCAATTTTTATGTTTCTCTCAGAAGCAGGTCACAAGAATCCTTCATGGAGAGTGGAGTTGAAGGGAACAAAAAGAAGAGAACTACAGCCTAAGGAGATACCTTAGGTCACTTTTTAGGCAATTGGAGAGTGGTTGAATAAATTGTTATATTGGAATATAATGGGATATATTTGTTCCATGAGAAATGTCAAAACAAATAGTTTCAGAGAATCCTGAGTTATATAAACTGATGCAAAGTGAAGTAAGCAGAACCAGGAGAACAATTTTATATCAGGACAGTAACATTGTAAAAAGAAAGAAATGCAATTCCTAATCCTATCTTCACAGAATCTATGATGAGGAGTGTTACCTCCTGACAGAGAGGTTATACATAGAAAGCATAGAAAGAAACGCA
>CM053581.1:162380365-162410365 GCA_028627135.1 Pseudochirops cupreus
CATAGAAGAGAATAGATTGGGGGAGGGGTTATACAATGGGATAGCTGTTTTGGGGTGGTAGGTAGGGGAAAGATGGGGAGAAAATTTGTAACTCAAAATCTCATGGAAATGAATGATGTAAACTAAAATAAATAAAAGTTTAAAATAAAAAACAAAATCTTAAGTCCTCAGTTATATCACAAAGTACAAAAGTCAAAGTACTCCACCCCTGGGTAGTCTCAGTTGAAGATTAGTTTCCAGTTATAAACAAAGTACCTTCATTTGGTCAGTCATAAAATACAAAGGCCATCCACCCCTAAGTCACAACTAGGTTACTGTATCATCACAGCATTTAGTACCCAAGGAGAGGTCTTTTCTTCATCTTGACTTGAGGCCAGTTCTCAGCAGTTTGTGTTCCTGGGAGAAAAGGCTTAACAAGGACACAACATAGATCCACATTGCTGATGTCCTCATCAATTCACTTTCTGCCTGTGAAATCAACCTAGATCCAACAAGATCTGAGAAATTAGTACAAATCATCAGTACAATCCCAGAACACCTGAAAACATCAACAAAACCCTCCTCCAGGATTTCTGTAAACATACAAAAAGAAAATCCTCTTTGAGGGCTTCTGAACCAACAGCAAGGTCCCAGAACCCACTGTGGCATTCAAATTCCATTACCATTACATAAATAATCTTAAATTATCATTTCATTTGTCCCTCACAACCCTAGAAGGTACATGCTATTATTATTCCCATTTTACAGATGAGGAAACTGAGGAAAAGAGAGGTGAAGTGACTTGTCCAGAGTTATACAGCTATTAAGTTTCTGAGATTGGATATAAACTTACGTCTGTCCTGATTCCAAACCCAGCATTCTATTCAATTTGTTATCTATCACCTCCCAATTAGTTGACTATACATACAGATATATACACACACACACAAAAACACATATACATGTGTACACACATGTGTGTACATTCATATATACATATTCACATGCATTTGCACATATATGCACATGAATTATAGCAATTACCTTACAACATTATTGTGAACATGGAAGGAGAAAATGTTTTATAAACCTTGGAATACTATATTAAG
The DNA here is from genome assembly GCA_028627135.1 of Pseudochirops cupreus. Taxonomy (NCBI): domain Eukaryota; kingdom Metazoa; phylum Chordata; class Mammalia; order Diprotodontia; family Pseudocheiridae; genus Pseudochirops; species Pseudochirops cupreus. The sequence continues at coordinate 162,381,454 of CM053581.1, forward strand.
GAAACTCTAAGATTTGCAAAGCACTTTGTATATATGATAGAATTTGATCCCAAAAAAACCCCAAAGCAACAACCAAAAAATCCAAAAAAACAAATCTTCTGTGAAATTTCTCTTACTTTGACTATTCTACAGATGAAACCTAGGCTGAATGAGGTTAAGTGGTTTGGATAAGTCACTCAACCGTTAGTGTCTAAGATTGGATTCAAACTCAAGTGACCCTGACTCTTAATCTAGCACTGTCCAACATGCCACCCAGCTACCTCTATTTAAAATAGAGTGAGTTGAGAATGTTTATAAACTGAAAAACATGCTCCTCATTGAAACTCACGCCCTCAAGGCAACCATGTTGCTATCTTGAAAACATCCCCTTTTGTAAATATTAATGTGGGAAGCAGGGCCATGGTTGACATGATTGTAGAATTCACCAAACAACAATTGTCCAAGTATTTCTGGTTTAAGTTTCCTCTCCCTCCACACACAGACTTTTTCTGTAATCTTAAAATTGTATACCAAAAAGGAAGAGAGAGGGGAAGATAATATCTTCCAGATGACAGCTTTCTGGATAGAATGTGGAGCCTGAAGCAAGAGAAAATTTTCATTAACATTCAGATTACATGTCATTTTGATTCACACTCCCTAAGCAAGCTAATTTGGTCCATGGCCAACCTTCTTACAGTGTGATGACAACATACCAAGCTTTGCTGCCTCCCGTTCATTGCTAATGATTCTTTGAGTGACAGCCACAGTCTCAGAGCTCCTTGTGACTGTACGCCCTGCAGGGCCCTGCAGTTTTGGAACTGTCTCTGTCCTCAGGGTCCTGCTGGGCCTTTTGCAGCAAGGAAAGACTTGTACTTCAGGAACATCACTATTAACACACACATACTTACACACATGCACACAAGCACCAAAGGAAGTAGCTTTATCTTGTATTTAGAACATATTGTATTTTTGTGATTATACTGTATTTGTGGTATAAAATGGCCGGGTGATAATTGTATGTCCTCTTGATGTTTTTTTTTTTCCCTTCCACTTGAGGAGGAAATAAAAATCAACCCATTGTCCTTCACCCAAGGAATGGATTTTTATTGTGCTGGGAGCCATTACACAGAATAATGACTTAAAAAATAAAACTTTAAAATGTATTTTTTTTTCATTGAAAGGGTAGGTAGAGAGATCTCATTAGGCAATGAGATCTTACAGAAACTTAGCAGTGTTGGAGGATTTACCACAGTCTAGCTTGCGTGAAACAACTAAATTGCTCCCAAGTCACACCATCAGATTCCTACTTGGGCTTCTGACAGCTCTCTAGCTATGGAAGAAATGCAGTTTGGGTTCCATTTAATGAGAGATGACTTGAATAGATGAAACCTTGGTTTTCTGGGATTGTCAAGATGGGATTGACCCATTTTATTTCTGTCTATTATTTGCTAGAATTGCTCTGGTACATCTCAAGGCTGAGATGAGGTTTTTGTGTAGTAAAAGGAATAATATTCATGTCTATTTTTTTTCCTTGTAAACCAAGCAATATCAGTGACCTAGCATGGAACGCTCTAAAACAAGTACTTTAGTGATGGAAGGCAAAATTCACTAAGGAGAAATTTTAGCTTTAAGCCACATAAGAAGAGTTATGTAAAGATATGTATTTGCAATTTTTAAAAATCCATTTTCTTCCTAGTAAATGCTGACTAAAGTTTTCTTTGCTTCAGAAACATTTTTTCCTTCTACTATCATAAAAATACATTTTACTAAGTCTTTTTTATTTCTTTGCCAACTTTCTTTGATAATATAACTGATTTACATATCTTTGCATCATTTCAGTAATATTTTAACAAGATTAGATGAAAGAAATGTGTTGTAAAAAAATCTAGGATTTATTTCTCATTTCATGTTCCATTTTAAAATTCCTTGGATGCATGTATGAATTTCTAAAGGGAATCTCTCCTTTTGGTTGGTTATAAAACTTATGGATCCTCTTCATACTCTAGAAATCACATGTGAGAAATTTTTCCAAAGGAGCTGGCCCCTCATCCCTCTGTTACCATTGAATCTCTCAACAGCACAGTGGCTGAAATCATTAATACTTTAATAAAAGCAGTTGTGCCTGCGAAGCATATGAGTTAAAGGCAGAAAGATTCCAGTTCTTTGTGGTTCCCAAGTGAAAAGATCATTGGCAATGCCTTGTAAAAGGAAGGAACTATTAACATTCATGTTAACTAAGGTCAGAGTCTAGTAAACTCCACAAGGCCCTAATTGGTCTAGCATAGGTATTGCTAGAAACTTTATTAGGTTAAAATCATAACCAGTGAAAAGACTTTCCTGGAAATTTGGTCTGATTTTTTTTTAGCATTTCAACTGCTCTTCCTTCTCAGTCATCTCTCCTTCTGGACCTATATCACTGATAAAACATTACTGCACCAAAGCCTTTTTAGAGCCTTCATTCCTCTTTGGTCTCTCCTAACATCTGACACTATTGATCACTCCCCTTATTCTGAAAACTTTTTTTCTCTCAACTTCTCCAATGTGTTGTATCTTAGTTCTCCTAGCTATTTGGTTATTCCTTTTGTCTTCTCTGTTTCTTTCTCTTACCTGACTTCCTCAAATGTGGACACATTCTGAACTTCTGTCTTCAGCATTTTCATTCTCTGCTCTCTTGTTTCTATGTACCCTGCCACAGAGATGTCCCTTATTTATTCCTACATCTTCAAAGATTAATTCTGTGCTGTTGATCTTTGAGTGAAAGAATATTGTATATTTGTCATTGTTTGGTCATTCACTTGAATCCATCTCTTCATGACTATGGACCATATTGTCCATGCTGTTTAATTGGCAAAAAACACTGGAATGATTTGTTGTTTCCTTCTCCAGTGGATTAAAGGCTACAGAGATTAAATGACTTGCCCAGGGTCATGCTGCTAATAAGTGCCTGAGTTATGATATTAATTCAGTTCTTCCTAACTCCAGGCAGAGGTTTTATCTACTGAGCCACCTAACTGCCTCCTACGGATGCTGAAGTAAGTCAATGAGACCAAGGTTTAATATCTATCCTCAGACACTAGCTATATGACCCTGGGGAAGTCAATTAGTCTTTTTGTGCTTCAGTTTCCTCATCTGAAAAATGAGAAGGGTGGATTCAATATGGTTAACAGTCTATGATCAGTATCTCCAAACTTAATCATATATCCCTGTCATTCAATTCTAAGCTAATGTAGATATTTCTTTCTATACATCTCACTATTCTCACTAATCCAAACCCTCAAAAACTGAATGAATCATCTCCATTTCCAAACTGTTTTCTGAATAACAATAACATATATGGTATAATGAAAAAAAAATTAGACTTGGAGTCAGAACTCAGCTTAAAGCTTAATTCTAGCACTGACTAGCTCTTATGATGTCCCTTGGTCTAACCACCTAATTTATTTGAGCCTCAATTTATTCATCTAAAAAAGGGCATAACAATACCAGTAGTTACCAACTTAAAGACTTATTATAATCACCAATTGATACAGATAAGGAGCTTGATCAAACTATCAATCACCTGAGTATATGACTTTCTCCAGGGAACTCACTCCCATAACTCACTCCCATAACACATAACATGGGTGGTGATTCTCTCCTTACTTGCTGAAAAACCACTGGAGAAAAACAAAAGATGGCCACTCACCTCACCTTACTCAGTCATTGCAGGGATGTAAAGATTTACTTTTGGCTTTGTAGGGGGTGGTAGATATAGGGGAAAGAGTGGGAAGAAAACAGATTCCAGCCAAATAAATTAACTCAGAGTGATTTGTGCTAGTAAAGTAGATGGAGGTTTAATTCAGGGAGGAGAAGCTTGCCAAAATTGAGGAATTAATTAAGAATGATTAGAAGAAAAATATCCATACCAAAATACTGTTTCAGATTCTACTTCTGGGTTGTGAGTATAAGGAGAAGACCAGCCAACAGTCCTTATAAGTATGAAGAGCAAGTTTTGTCTTTTCCAATCCTCCAAATAGACTTTGGGTCATACTCAAGTATTTTATAATTATTTCTGGTCCATTAATTATGCAGTAAAAAGTCAAATTTTGGTTGGCTGATGAGCCTAAATTAGATGTGTGTTCAGGATGGGATGTGGTGAGACTCAAATGAGAAAGCGAATGCAAAATACTTCACAAACTTTAAAGCACTATATAAATTCTAGAATTTTAAAAATGTTCTTTATCATAACCATTATCATTATCATCATCACCATCATGATTATTATTAACCTATACACACCAACATTTCTCCAATCTGGTAATGACTTCATTTCATGAATCTTCTACTAGGCTCCTGACAAAATCAATCAATGTTTGTAGAGCAATACAAGGGCATACTGGTAAATGCTTCAAAACTGGGCTCTTATGGGGAAAAAATGCAAAGCTATTTTTAAGTTTAATCTGCATTATTAGCATTTTCTTAATGCTAGACAATCAATTAAACAAAAAACCAACCCCTAATTTTTCATTTGCTGATTTCTGAAGTATAAATTTTCACACTGAAAATTTAACATTCAGCTCTTGCCAAGCATATGCAAGTGACTCAAGCATAGCTCTGATTCAAGAGATGCTAATTGGCCAAGAGAAGACTCTCTCTCCTCCTTTTTCTGCCTGGCTGCATTTGAGTGAGGAGGCAAGTATTGCTGCTAACTTAACTTCAGTGTGGGGAGAGGGTAATAAACAACAGCAGTTCGTTGTTTCATGTCAACTCATCAGGCGGGGTGAGCAGAGAGTTGGCTATCCTTTCTAGCACTGTTCAGATCTTCTCACATGTTCCCATTTAGTTGCATGAAATCTCATTGGAAAATGTGATTAGGAAAAACAAACAGAATAAGAACTGGTAAACCATTGTGCAAAATAGCCTAATTCAAGCAAACAAAACAAGTAAAAAACATTCAAAGAGACCAAGCAGCTATCGGGGAGCTATTGATCCCTCTACATTTCAAGACAGGTTTCAGAGAGAAGACTAGCGGGGGAGAAAATAACTGTTACTATAAAGAAAAATTATGGGCAAGATAGAAGTTCTGAAGATTGGGAAGAGGTAATATTCCTGAGACTTACTTTTCATTCAAAGCCATACCACAACCAAGGTGGTATAAGACCTGGTCTCTTTGAATATGGGAAATTGATGACATTTTAGAAACCAGTGGAGCCAAGGTCCTCTGAAAACACCTTGATAAAGTTATAAAATGTAACACTTATAAAGGAATAAAGAGAATCACTTGCATAATCCTTAACTCAACCCAGAGATTCACAGGATAGCTGATATCCTAGAGACCCTGATGTAGACATATCAGGAAAAGGAGGAAGAAGGGGAGGAAAATGAGTATTTCACAAAACAACTACATAAAATTAGGAATGCTGAACAAAGGTTAGTAGTGAGGAGAAAAGGCACCTTACACACATAACTTTTGTCTGAATGAGATAAAAGAAGATTGAAAAAAATTGCACACATACACATAAAGATCATTGTATAGAAATATGTTAAACTCAAAAGGAAAAAAAAAAGGACAGGAGAAAGCAAATGAAAGGGAAGGGTAAGATGCATTATAAAATTATAATAAGAAAAATAATCTCCAGTGTTGGTAAGAGCAAAGTTCTGGGGGGAGATGGTGAAGAAATGTAAAATAAGAGAGTATATGGCACCTAGGTAGTACAGTGTATAGAATGTCAGACCTAGAGTCAGGAAGACTCCTTTTTTTTTTTTTTAGTTCAAATCTGGCCTTAGACATTTACTAGTTATATGACGTGGGGCAAATCACTTAATCCTGTTTGTCTCAGTTTTCTCATCTGTAAAATGAGCTGGAGAAGGAAATGGCAAATCACACCAGTATCTTTGCCAAGAAAACCCCAAACGGGGTCACATGTTGGACATGACTGAAAAATGACTGAACAATAAGAGAGAATATAAAGCTGGAATTAGGAAGGTTAAGGGGGGAAAATAATTGTAAAAGAGTGGAAAATAAGCTGTCTCACTAATAGATAAAAAGTTTCAAACAAACTTCCTCTTCTGCCACTTTGTTTTTACACATAAAAAAGGAGAGGCTAAAAAAAAATGAAAAATGCAAAAGGGCAGATTGAGGATGGAAGGAAAGACATAATAATTATAATACTGAAAGTGAATGAGATAAACAAATATAAAATGGAAGAAGATAGCCAAATTGAGACAGAATCAACAAGAAAATCTATTGTTTATAAGAAACATACTCGACATATAAATATTTAGAAACAGTTTTTAAAAAGAGGATAGAGGGAAAAACAGGAGTAGCAATCATCATTTCAGATAAGACTATGGCAAATATGGATGTTTTAAAAAGAGAGCCAAGGCTGGGGAGGCTAGGTGGTGCCTAGGTGGTGAATAGAGCACTGGCCCTAGTGTCAGGAGGATCTGAATTCAAGTACAGCCTCAGATACTTAACACAAAAAACTAGCTGTGTGACTTTGGGCAAATCACTTAACCCCAATTGCCCTACCTTCCCCCCTCCAAAAAGCAAAAAAAAAGAAAGAAAGAAAGACTGCCAAGGAATCTGAATCATATACAAAAACTGACCACATATTAGGGCATAAAGACACGAAAATAAGAAGAAAAGCAGAAAAATTAATCTTGGCAAAATAATAATAAAATAAACAGTAATACTGACAAAATAATAGAAAAAATAAAATAATACAAAAATAATGATTACAATGTCATAAAGTATATTCAAAATTTAAAAGCTAAAGAATTTTTAAAGAGTAATTGGAGACTAAACAACTTAATTCTAAAGAAATGTTCATAGGAAAAAAAAAAGGACCAAAACACTCTATGGGATATCTCTGACCTTCCTGTTCTCTTTTTGTTGCCTTTTCAACCAGTTAACAATGTTAGAAGAGATCAAATCATACATTTTATAAGATAACATAGTCCTGACACAAGAAGCCCTAGAAGCCCTAGGAAGTCAAGAAAATTGATAAAATATCATAGGCTATAGTCAGAGGTTGGGCTTTTCCTCCATTAAAAAAAAAATGAGAAGTTCTCTTTGTTGTTGTACTCCCCAGAAATTGATTTGACAATCAAAGCTGAAATACCTATTCACTGTATTCCTCCCATATATTTTTTTAAAACTCTTCTGAGGACTGAGTTAGCTGTAAGGAACATTTCACTAAATGTCATTTGGATACCAAAGTTTTGTCCATGGTCTCTATTTTCTCTTTCCTAATAAGAATGCTGATTAAGCACTAAATCATTCATTTGGAATAGCATTGGCCATCATTTATCAGAACTTAAATTGGTAGGTGAAGTAGAGCAATTTTCTTTTTAAGAAAAATCTTTTGGACTCTGAAAATAGCACTCAAAGAATTTTCATGGGGGATATGGCACTTAATCTGAGACTTTAATTGGTTGTTGTCCTTCATTCTCAAAGAGGATCAAAATGACATCACTATGTTAGAAGCAGGTTACAGTTTGTCTGACTGTGACTTATCAGACCAATAGGAGCTCAGAATGTACTACCACAGGTTATGCACGAACGGTCAATATGCACATTTTGGGTGAGTCTTTTGATTCATGCATAAATTGGATTTAAGTGAGGCAGAGCTGCACAAAGCCATCAGCCTCATTCTCTTCCAGAGATTTTAAAGAAAGTAAAGGATAGCAACAAGAAGACATCTTTCCAGTCTTTTTTTTTATAGTTTATCCCCCTCTATATTATCTGTGATCCAGTGTCTCTGACCTTCATGCTGTCCCAGGCACACAGCAGTACATCTCCCAACTTTGGGCGTTGTCACTGACCACCCCTCTTTGCAGGAATATTCTCCTGATCTCTGCCTCCTAACTTCCCTAGCTTCCTTAAAAATGTATAAAAATATTAATATGTATTGTTATTTACATATTGCCTTTAAAATGTAAGCTTCTTGAGCACAGATACAATGTTCTTGCCTTCCTTGGCCTTCCCAGCAGATAGATAGATCAGTGTTGGGCACATAATGAGTGATTAATAAGTGCTTATTGATTGAATGATTGCAGAAAATATGTTCCAGGCTTGGGAGATGGTGCATGGAAATACATGGACGTAGAGGTAGGATGAGGCTAGAGGACATCAGGGAATTGTGAGTAATTCATTTTGGCTGCTGTGAAGGAAGTCTGTGAAAGAGAGTAGTATGAAATAAGGTTGGAAAAACAGGTTGGAGCCAGATTGTGGAGGGCCTGGAATACCAGCCTGTTTATATCTCATCCTGTAGGCAATGGGAAGGCGCTGAAAGTCTAATAACCTCATCTGACCTAAATATTAGAAAGTCAACTTTAGGAGCAGTCTGAAGATGAAGGATAGTTTTGAGAGTGGAGAGAATGGAGACGGAGAAAGCAGGTAAGAGTGCAATAGTATAGACAAAAAGTAAAGCAAGCCTCAGCTAGCATGGCAGTAGTGTGATTAGAAATGTTAATGTTAACACTATTGAGGAAGTAGAATTACAAAACTTCTCAACTGATTAGAAGGGAGTAAGGGAAGGAGATGGAAGGAGACAGATCAAAGACGATTCCAAAGTTTCAAGTCTCTGTGGATTTCTTTAATGATTAAGAAAAATTATATCAAAACCCAATACAATCTCAAAATAAGAGTCAGCATTTATATTGTACTTTTACATTTACAAAGTGCTTTGCCTTCTTTATATTCTTTGATTCTCACAAGAATCCTGTAATTTACATGTTGTTATTATCCCCATTTTACAGATGAGGAAGCTAACACTGAGAGCTTTAGTGACTTGCCCAATGAGACACAGGCAGTAAATTTATGACATAGATTTCTACAGTTTTCCTGATTCCAAGTCCAGCAGGTTGATTTAAAAAAAAATTGAGAGGTTTTACTAGCTACACATGGAACAAAGGGGATTTGAAACGTGCAAATTCCCAATTGGTCATATAAACCCAACAGAGAAGAAGAATAATCATAACATGCCATATCAATTAATGAAATCCTTCTATCAGCTTTTTGATTTGACATGGTTCAGGAATGGGTCAAAGCTGTGGTGATGAGTAGTGCACATTGGCATACAAAGAGACAGCTTTTCTCCAGAGAAGAAACCCTAACATAAAATCTAAGGGAGGAAAAATTCTAAGGCAAGTACCCTTAACCTAGGACCTGTGAAATTTTATAGAAATAAATTTTGATAATTATATTTCAATATAATTGGTTTTCTTTTTAATCATGTGCATTGTATTTTATGCATTAAAATATTATTCTGAGAAGGGACTCATAGACTACACTGTGATGCCTAAGAGGTCCATGGCTTTTTTGTTGTTGTTAAACTGTATTTGACTCTTTCTGCCTTCATTTGGGGTTTTGTTGGCAAAGGTACTGGAGTGATTTGCTATTTCCTTCTCTAGCTCATTTTACAGATGAGGAACTGAGGCAAACAGGGTTAAGTGACTTGCCCAGGGTCACACAACTAGTAAGTGTCTGAGATCAGATTTGAATTCAGGAAAACATCTTCTTGAATTCAGTCCTAGAACTGTTTACTAAGCCACCTAGTTGCTCCTTATATGACACTACAATAGTTAATAAATCTAAGGCAAGCAAAGGAACTTCTCTGTTAGCATTCATGAATAAGCTCCAAGCAGCTGGGATTTCCCCAGGAGATGAACTGGATCTTTATTTTACCATCAGTTTCTATATGCAGCTCCCAAATATGTTGGCTTCCCAGATTTCCAAAATTACAGACATTCTAGCAATGCTTTTTCCAACACCACAACTTCTGTCAACATTTGGTAGTTGTTTTGAGATCATTTGCCTTCATCCAGTCGGGTTTTCTGACCATGGTTCTAAAAACAGCCAGATTCTACATTTTATATGATCTCCTTTGAGTTGTATTTCCAGCATTCAAATAGTGTCAGCTAAACCACTTTAAAGACATCAGTTTATTCTCTATTTAAATGTTTGCTGTTACTAATCCCAGGACTTGAAGCTGTCTGAGTTAACTTAAGAAGAAGCCAGTTGCTAGGGAGGTTGCTAAGGGCAATCGGTAAGAGCTTGGCTGATAAGTAACCTTCAGTATCTTATGGAGATACAACATAGACAAGAACTGGAGTGGAGTGGGGCTCTACTAAGTATAAAAAGAAAGGGCATTTAAAATATAAAGCCTGAATGGCAGAAGAAATTTAGATTAGGAGGAAGTAGGCGATGGTGGCAGCACTTAAGAGTTAAAGGTCTCCTTACCTGAATCTTAAGAATCCCCTGCAAGGATGAGTTTGGAGCCACCTTCTATGCAACATTTTTCCTTATTTTCCCACCCTCCAGATATTGGTACATTCAGTTTACTGAAATTATCTATTATTTATGTATGTTTTTTTGATGCATTCCTATCCACCCAACTGACCCTCAGTAGAATGAAAGCCCTTTAAGGTCAGAGAATATTTCCTTTTGTCTTCTCCCTGCCCCCAACCAAGCATAGTTTCTGGTATGAAATAAATGTTTGATCAATAAGTGCTAGTTAGGTTGAATGAAATGGTTCCCAAGCAAAGTTTTGATCAATGTAATATGAAGGTAAAAGCACTAGATTTCAACTCATAGGAAATGGATCTGAATCCTTCTTCTGCTTTCTAGTGTAAGGAATAAAAATTTCCAGGAGATAGAGTTTCTAAGTAATCAATAATCAATTTATTAAGTATAGCTTCAGATAATTGATAAATTGGGGTCAGTGGTTCTTCTCAGGAACCAAAAGACCTCCCCTGGAGAACACTGAATGAGTAAAAGCCTTTAGAAAAGGTGGTATACCTGAGGATGGAAATCAACTCTGATTAGTTAACCATCAATGAAGGGGTAGACATATTAATAAGGAGGTGGGCAAAAGATCTTCAACTCCTCCTACTGAGAATATGACGTGATTGTAAGACTCAGCTGCCTCCAGCAATCTGAACTAAAGAATTCATTTCTACACAGACTGCTTTGGTTGGTTTTCCCCTTAATAAGCTGGGTCACGCTTAATTCTAATGGAAGTTTCCAAGGACAGGCCTTATTTCCTAAGGGCAAGAACTCACCTAGACTGGATTCTGTTCCTAAGGTCTTCTAGATGGGTGGGCCTCAACCCAAAATTGAGAAGCAATATCCCTTGGAGATTGACTGAATAGCCTATAGGGCCTAGTTTCTGAATAAAGAAATAGGAAGGAAAAATTTTAATCCCAGTTTAACAAAGAAAACCTACATATTCCTCTAAAGTCTTTGGAAATACTCAAAAGTCCCTTTAAGCATCTCTACAAAAGTCTTCATCTACTTTTTTTTTCTTCCTAATTAAACCTGATTTTCCCTAAGCAATGGCATTTAAGATAAAGGAAAAGAAATATTTTGTTATTTAATTATATTAATTTTCTATTTTTTATAAATACTTCCAACTTGAGAGTATTGTTTTCTTTTCTTTCTCTTTTTACTGTAGAAGTATAGTTACATTACAGTTTATATGGCATGGAACCCCAAAACCAATTTTATCTAACAATGGTTCTTTGTTAAAATGTGTTCCATATGCTGAACAAATAAAGTACTAGTGAAATATAATCCATTGTACTTCCATTAATAGAATGTGTTTGTTGCCCTACCAAATAAATGTGTTACCTATGGAGATGGAGCTAAAACTTCCTAGAAAACATTTACATTTTGCAACAGGAAATGATCTGGGTTCTGAAAATAATAATAATCAATATTGATATAGCATTTTCCATGCATTATTTCATTTGTTCTTTACAAATTCCCTCTGAGGTTGAAAATTAAAATTTTATTATTCTCCATTTTACAGATAAGGAAACTGAGACCAAAGGAGCCAACATTATATAGTAGAGAGAGTTGCTATGGAAAATAATGACAAGGACAATAGCTAAACAAGCAATCCAGCTAAAGATGGAAGATAGGGATTAGATTGATCCTTTGTGGGCGATCTTTACAATCCTCCTGCATCTTTATATGCTTCTCTTGAGACTTGTATTTCAAAACCAAATTGTTGGTTCAACTCTGGTCATTCCATCAGGAATGCTTGAAAGTCCTCTCTTTCTTTGAATATCCATTTTTTTTCCCCTGAAGGATTATACTCAGTTTTACTTGGTAGGTGACTTTTTTTTTTGTAATCCTCTCCCTTTTGCTCTCTGGGATAAGTTACAAGTCCCCCAATCCTTTACTGTAGAAGCTGCTAAATCCCATCTAATCCTGACTGTGGTTTCATGATATTTGAATTGTTTCTTTCTGCCTGCCTGCACTATTTTTTTTTCCTTAATCTGGGAACTCTGGGATTTGGTAATACTATTCCTGGGAGTTTTCATTTTGGCATGTCTCTCAAGAAGTGATTGGTGAATTCTTTCAATTTCTATTTTACCTTCCAGTTCTAGAGTATCAGAGTGATTTTTCTTGATAATTTTTTGAACTATGATGTCCAGGCTCTTTTTTTAAACATTGTTTTCATGTAGTTCAATAATTCTTGAATTATCTCTCTTCCTTCTCTTTCCTAGGTCAGTTCTTTTTTTGCCAATAAGAAATTTCTCATTTTTAAAATTTTTTCATTCTTTTGATTTTTTTTTTTATCATTTTTTAATGTTTACTGGAGTTATTACCTTTCACTTGCCCAATTCTAATTTTTAAGGAACTATTTTCTACAATGAACTTGTGTACCTCTTTTTCTATTTTGCCAATTCTACTTTTAGGGAGTTGTTTTCCTTAGTGGATTTTTGTACATCTTTTTTGGTGGTTCCTTTACCAAGCTATTGACTTTGTTTTTTTCATAATTGTCTTGCAACACTCTCATTTCTTTTCCTGATTTTTCTTCTACCTTTTAATTTGATTTTTAAAAACCTTTTTTGAGATCTTCCAGGAATTCTTTTGGGGACTGAGAAGAATTCACATTTTTCTTAGACTTTGCATATAGGCATTTTCACATTGTTTTCCTCTTCTAAGTTTGTATTTGATCTTCCCTGTCACCATAGTAACTTTTTATCCTCAGTTTTTGTTGTTCTGGTGGTTGTTTGCTCATTTTTCCAGGCCATTTCTTGACTTTTAACTTTATGTTAAAGTTCGGCTCTTTTCACAGGGTGGAGAAAAATGGTCCCAAAATGGTTGCATGGAGATGTGCTGCCATGTTCACTAGCCTGTGCAGTATCCACAAGGCCTCACTACAGGTCCCCATGTTGAGGCTATGGGACCTAGCTACTGACCTACACTGGGACTTGAGGGCCCATTGCTGACTTTCTATGGCATGATTTGCTGCTGGTTTGCCCAGAAGTCATCTACGTTGGATTATATACCTCTTTTGCCCCAGTGAGATAGACTTTCCTACCAACCTTCTAAGATGTCTTGGGCTGGAAATTTGTTTCACACTGTCCTTTTGCATGTTTTACCACTCCAGAATTTGTTTTGAGGCATATTCTATGGTTGTTTGAATGTGAATATGGGAGAGTTCAGATGAATTCCTGCCTTACTCCTTTCCTATTCTTTAACCTTTCTCAGACTAGTAATTGAATGCATAGAATAAAATATAAAATAAGATCACAAAGAAAACTAATTGTCTTGAAATATAGTTGTCAAAAAATTATTTATCTATCCATTCATTTATTTATTTCATGTGCCCCAGGCTAAGAATTATAGATAGATATATCACACACACACACACACACACACACACACACACACACACACACACACATTACACATGTTTATTTATAGATATAGATATATCTATATGTAATTTTTTACTATGAGATTAAAATGAGATATCTATCTATAACTCTAGATAGATGTCTATATAATCTCGTTTAGATATAGATATCTAAATAGATCTGTATAGATATCTATATCTATCTATCTGTTCTATCTATCTACATAGTCTCATTTGAATCTCATAGTAAAACATTGTGAACATATCAGGTGCTTAAGAAATACTTGTTAACTTAAGGTGTTTTTTAAAATTTTTTAATTGTTTACCCAATATCATATCACTAGGACATAGCATTGACAAGCCTTGCAACTAGTTCTTTTTACTTAATCAATCATTAAAGAATCATTTGTAGTATTTTAGGCTACCTCCAGAAACAGGTCTGCCACTAATTTACCTACCATATGATCTCACCTCAGTTCCCTCAAACATAAATGAAGTTATTGGACAAGATGAAAATTTAGCACCCTTTTAAATGTTAATTTTTTATAATTCTATGGTTCTATGAGTCCATGAACTATAAGTCACCAGGTAGAAGATAAACAAAACAAAAACAGACTGACAAGGCAAATGAAAACGAAACAAAACAAAAACTCTTCTAGTGGTAGTAGAAGGAATTGCCACTGGTTATAACGCTTGTTTAGAGATGACCCAGGAGATTCTACTAGTCCATTGCTCTTTCTTTTTGTTGTCAGAAGGGAAGACTTAGGGAAAAAAATAAAGTATATGAAGGGCTATCATGATAGAAATTAGATAAGACTTGATAAGATTACTTGACTGCAGGGAGAATAACTAGGGGCCATGGGAGCATTTGGGAAAAACACAAATTTCAACTCCACACAAGAAAAAGGAAAATCCTCACAATTAGAGTTTTATGGTTCATTACCACAAAGGAACCCAGTTTCTTTGTGTGTAAAATGAAAGTTTGGGACTAAATGACCTAGAAATTCCCTTCTAAAGCTCAGAATTTGTGATTTTAAGACATTTTGCCTGAAATATTAGACTAGAAGATCTCTTTCCCTCTTATTCCAAAAATTCTGGGATTCTAAATCAAATCATTAATAGCTAATTAGCTTAGTGTGGCTTCCAAATTTTGCCTTAAATCAGGCCTGCACAAAATGCAGCCTATGGACCATAAGTGGCCCACTGGCACACCAAATGATTTTGAGCCGCTGGCAAAAAATGTAGAGGTTGTCCAGGCCTGCCTTAAATGCATAGGGCATGCCAAAAGTCTTAATGTAGTTTTTAATTTTAATGATTTGCAATTGCACTTACACTTTTAAAACATTTTGCATGTATAAAAATAGTATTTTTGATTGGTGTAATATGTAGTGAAACAGAAAACAAATTAAGTACCTTCACAGATTAGATATATGAGGAAACAATTTGATGATATTGTTAACAGTATAGTGTCCTTAAAAACTTTGTGAAATGCTATCAGTTATGACTTGAGAACTGAAGAAGATGCCCTGTGGATTAGACATATCACTAATACGTCCCTGAAATAGCCTATACTTACCTGCCTACCATTTATTGGTTTAATCAAATGATGTCAGTTTTGCAAAGGAACAGAGTTTTAAAACATGGATATGAATTTCAAAACAGTAGCATTACTATTAGATATACTATATAGCACATAGAAGGTCACATGTCAGGATATGCAATATATAATTATTTCCTCCAAGTCTCATAAAAAAATAACAAAAAATGTTTCCTATCACTTTGAAGTTTAAGAATGCCTTTCACTAATCCATCCTAAAGGGGATTCTAAGTATAAATTATTTCAACAGGCTATGGGTTGGGAAAGGGAAAGAATGGTGGGAGGGAGAGGAATAATTACTTATGAAATGGGATATAGGAAATGGAGAGGCAAAGTACATCTTCCAAAACAAATTTTATGATTAACTTTAGCTGGGTTTCTGCCCTTTCACACTGTTGAAACATGATGTTACTCATCATTGAATGTCAGCCCTGAGTGTTCAATATTGCCTTTCTATACAATCAATTCTATTTTACTCCAACTAAATATTATTTACCTCTTTACTCTTATAAAACACAGGGCTGAATTTGGGGTCATTTTCCAGAAAGGTTCCTGGGTTGGCTATTTTTATTTTATGTATGAACTCTTTCCCATAAAACTTCTTAGGTGTCATACCCTTTGCCCTTCACATGTTTCTCTTTACCTCATGTCCTTTTGTCACATCCATTCTGAATTTACCTCTAAGTGTTACAAACAGATGACATTTTAAGGTCTCTCCCCAGCTTGGATATGTTTCTTTTACTAGTCAGTCTTTTTTTTCTCTTTCATTAAATTTATTCTTGGAATGAAATGAAATGGAAAATCATCTATTAAGCACTTAAGATGTCTGAGCTCTCTGCTAAGAGGAAGGGATACAGTTGGAAAAAAAACCAAGATTGCCTCTTCTCTTAAAAATCTCACATTCTAATTAGGGAAGACAACACATATGGAGGTTTTGGCTCCTATGGGCAGACAGAAAAATCTAAGAATCCAGAGCAAAATGCAATGATGATAATCACAGAATCATTCTGTCTGAGTCCAATACAAATTTATATTACACAACTTCCACCAAGCCCTCACTGCTGCTAGGAAATCCTATACTTACACTCCTATTCTCCATGGCATCTCTTCCACAGCTTCTTTTCCCACCATCGCTCTTCACCACTGCCCCCCCCCCCCCGTTTCACCTGAAAATATTTCCTCATATTTTATAGAAAAAATTAAGGCCATTTGCTGTGATCTCCTCTTCCCCCCTCTTCCTGATCTCCTATTACTCTGATATTTTCTGCTACTCTCTCCTTCACCCCTCTCTCACATGATGAAATGGCCTTATTCCTTACCAATGTTAATCCCTCTGCCTGCTCAAGTAATTCACTTCTTTCCTGTCTCCTCAACCAATTACCCCTCTCTATCATTTCTATCATTTATTTTCAATTTCTCCTGTCTACTGGCTTCTTCCTTACTGTCTACAAACATGCCATATCTTCTCCCTCCTAAAAAAAAAAATACTCAGTTGATCCTTCCATTCCTTCTAACTCTAGGTCTCCATGTATTCTGCTCCTTAGCGTTAAACTCTGAAAAGGCCATCTGGAGTAGGTAGCTCTCCTTCCTCTCCTCTTATTCTTTTCTTAACCCCTTAAGATTCAGCTTCTTACCTTATCATTTTATCAAAACTGCTCTCTCCAAAATTAAGATGATTATATGTTGAGATACTATGCTAAGTGGTAGAGATACAAAAAAAGGGAAAAGACAGGCCCTGCCCTCAGGGAACTTACAATCTAAGGTGAGAAAACAATGAAATAAATATATTCAAAGTAAGCTGTATACAAGAAATAGGAAATAATTGACAGAAGAAAGGCGGTGGAATTATGAGGGATTGGAGCAGGCATCCTATAGCTATAGAAGGTAAGAGAGTTTAAAGTCTAAAGAAGGAGAGAATTTAAAGAAACTGGGAAGATAAGTATTTGGAGTGAGGGAGGACTTTCCAGACATCTGGAAGAGCCAGAGAAAATGCTCAAAGCAGAGGAATGGAGTATCTTTGTTAGTGCTATAGCAGGAGGTCAGTGTCACTGAATTGAAGGGTATGTGTCAGGGAGTAATGTACAAGACTGGAAAGGTAGGAGGGGATTAGGTTATAAAGGGCTTTAGATGCCAAACAGAAAATTTTGTATTTGATTTTATAGGCAGTTGGGAGTCACTGGAGTTCTTTCAGTATGGTGGGGTGTTTGGGGGAAGGGAGGCTGGTGACATGATCAGAATTATACGTTAGAAAAATCACTTTAGTGACTAAATGGAGGATAGATTGGAGTGAGAAGAGACTTGAGGCTGGCAAACCCACCAGCAGTTAACAGTGTCAGAGGAGATAAGGAGTATCTGAGAAATGGGGCAAAGGTGAATTCCACAGACTGTGGCAATGGATTGGATATGAGGAATGAGAAATGGTAAGGAATCCAGGATGACTTCTAGACTGAGAGTCTGAAAGACTGGGAGGATGGTGTTGCCCTCTTCAGTAACAGGGAAGATAGGAGAGGGAGACAGATGGGGGAAAAGTAATGAGTTCCATTTTGGACATGTTGAGTTAAGGTGTCAATTTAGTGTATAGTTCAAGATGAAAGGCAATGAAAGGCCTGATAGGCAGTTGGTGATGTGAGATTGGAAGTCAGCAGAAGATTTGGGGCGGATAGGTAGATCTGACAATCATCAGTATAGATTCATAACAGTTGATGAAGTCAACAAGTAAAATTGATGAAAGGAAGAAAAAAGAAGGACCCAGAACAGAACTCTGAGGGACAGCTATGTTTAGAGGACATGTTCTAGATTAGGATCGAACAAAGGAAACTGAAAAAGAATGATTGGTCAGCTAGGTAGGAGGAAAACCAGCAGGGAGGTTTATAAAAAACCTAGAGAGAAGAGAGTCTAAAGAAGGAGAGAATGATCAACAGTGCCAAAGACTCCAGAGAAGCCAACTAAAATAACTAAAGGAAAAAGGCCTTTGAATTTGGCAACTAATAGATAATTAGTATCTTTAGAGAGAGCAGTTTTGGTGAAATGATAAGGTTAGAAGCCAGAATCTAAGGGGTTAAGAAGAGAGTCAAAGAGAGGGAGGGGGAGAAAATTTGGAACTTAAGGGATTGTGGAAATGAATGTTGTAAACTAAAAGTAAATAAATAAATTTTTAAAAATAAATATTTTTTTTTAAAGAAGAGGGTCAAAGGAGAGAACATGGAGGTTCCTGGTGTTGACAGACTTTTCCAGGACTTCACTACAAAGGGCTAAAGGGATATAGAACAATAGAGGGGATGGAGACACTGAACGAGGTAAGTTTTGTTGTTTGTTTTGTTTTGTTTTCCAGGACGGGGGAGACATGAGTATGTTTGTTGGCAATAGGAAATGAGCCAGACGACAGGGAGAGATTGAAAATAAATGAAAGAGGGGCAGCTAGATGGTGCAGTGAATGGAGCACCAGCCCTGGAGTCAGGAGAACCTGAATTTAAATCTAGCCTCAGACACTTAACACTTACTAGCTGTGTGACCTTGGGCAAGTCACTTAACCCCAATTGCCTTGCCTTCCCCCCTTAAAAAAATAAGTAAAAGAGGAGGAATGACAGGGTAACAATCTGTTGGAAAAGATGCCATGAAATGGGGTGGTTTGAACAATTAGAGTACTTAACTTTAGTAAGGAGTAAGGCCACTTTATCATGTGAGACAAGTATGAAGGAGAAGGTATTTCAGATTTGTTGAATGACTAGCACACTCTCCCTAGCACTCTCTCTCTGTCTCTCTCTCTCTGTCTCTCTGTCTCTCTCTGTCTCTCTCTGTCTCTCTCTCTCCCTCCCTCTCCTTCTCCCTCTCCCTCTCCCTCTCCCTCTTCCTGTCCCTTTCCCTCTCTCTAATCCTTTTCACCAATTTTTAGTCAAATGGGTGAGAAGGGCTGTCTGAGTCTAGGTTGAATATTTACCTTCAGGGTTAATTGGATAACCCTGAGGGATTGTGTTTCCTATTGGTAATCAGACTTTAGCCTCAATTAGCTACTAGCAAAGAGCATTTGCCAAGTAGTTATAATAAGAATAATTAGTACAAAACATTCCTCTCAAACTTGGGGCTCCAGCTTCCCCTTTACACAGAAGGTTACTGGTGGGATGAATTTAAACTTTAAATAAAAAGGTAGTAAAACATATATGGAGAATACATTAGGTACTAGTCAATAGTCAATAAACATTTATTAAGTACCTATTTAGTGCCAAAGTGTTGGGGATACAAAGAAAAATTTAAGACAGTCCCTGCCCTTCAGGCGTTCACAATCTAATAGGGGAAAGACAGTTGATCAAAAGGAGCTGATAAGGATGGGGAGGGACCTTTACTATGCTCAGAGCCAGGATGAAGTCCCCTACTCAGGGTAGGAAATGATTCAGGGAAGTAAGAGTTTCAAAGGAGGTAAGAGGTTCAGATTTGTAGAATGATGAGTTTCTGGAGTTCATGAAGTTGAGGAGAGTGGTGGTGGCGAGGTTAAAGGGGAGGAGGGAGATGGCGAGGTGAATTTACTGAAATAACCAACCTAAATTATTATCTTCTACCTTCACTAATCAGAGGAAGAGAGGCTCCTTGGAAGAAGTGCACAAGAGGTTTGCCCTTAATTTTAAGAAGCTTATATTCAATCAAGATGTACCTTAGTCAAGTCCCTAAGACCTATAGCTGCTTTTGGTGCTCCAAGAGTTTTATAAACTCAGTTTGCATTTTACCTCAAACACTTAACCTCTCTTTGCCTTGGTTTCCTGATCCTTAAAATGGAGATGATAATAGCACTTACATCAAAGGGTTATTGACAGTGTCTGGGGAGTGAAAACTTGCAAACTTCTCAGAATAATATCCTAGAATTTGGTGTCAGTTTTGACTATTGGCTTCCCTCTTCCCCCTTCTTCCCTCCCACTTCTTAATTACTGCCACATCAGCATTAGGCCCTTTAGGAGTTTTCAACTTCCAAACTTGGTGGGGGCCTTTTCCCCTCTCCCTCCTCCTCCCCCACTTCAGGACCCTTCTCTCTTTCCCTTGCTGTCAATCAGCATTAAGCTCTTAGGCCCTCCCTTCTTCACTTTGGCCTCTGCCAAATTAGGATGGGTACTTTTGAATTGGCTATGCACTATCTCCTTATTCTTTGTAAGCCCATCTCCCAGCCACTGAGGGATTGTGACAGGCTTCCCTATTATTTGCCACTGGCAAAGATTTTTGTGCTGATCCTTGAGCCCATCTCTCAGCCAATGGGAGAAGGGACAGCCCGGGCAGGGGGCTGGACTGTGATAAGGTATAAATTCTTGTTCCGTCTTTTGTAACATGCCTCCTCTCCCTGATCCCTCATGGAGAGGACCACCCTCTTCTAGGGGGTGGAGAGAAGAGAATAAAAATTTTCTGGTTTTATCCTGAGAAATCTCTGTGTTCTTGATTAAATTTTGAATGGGGTTTTTCATCCCACACAATAGGATCAAATAAGATGACATGTGAAAAGTGTTTTACAAACCTTAAAGCGTTATATGAAAGCTAGCTGTTATTATTATAAGCATATCCCCGGCAGTCTCTTCTGTCTAGGTTTTCTTAATAGACTACAGAGTCAGTGTGTACACTGGATCTTGAGATAGAGTTACATGGGTAAAAGTCCAAAGGATCTGCCACTTCCTGCTTGTGTGACTTTGGCAGGTTTCCTGAGGCTCAGGTTCCTCGACTGTAACGTGGATCTAATTCTACTTTTACTACCTATTCTGTGCTATGAGGTCAGTGATGTTCTTTACATTTTGTCCTCTATGAACTATAACGTGCTAGATTAGTGCAAATTAGTTGGTATTTTTTTTAAGTTCAGGAGTTTAAAATTTAGGATTACAAATTTAGTGCCGGAATAGACTTTATAGGCTATTGAGTTAATGGGAGTTTTACTCCCACCTGTAGTGGAAAGACATGGAAACTAACACACAGAGATATTCTCTGTGTGCTTAAAATCAAGGCAGTATGTACCAAAGTAAGGATTTAAACTCAGGTCCTCTGACTCCACATTGACTATTCTTTCCATTGTAACATGATGGTGCTTATTGATTTAAATGCAGTATGAGTTTTTGGTTTGGTCTAATCCAGCGGCTTAGGATTACAGTACAGAATGAGTGATTTCTACTGGCTAACCTTTGTCTCATTAAACTATATAATGATGCCTTTACTTTTCCCCTAGGCAGTGGAAAACAGTTATAATCAGTTCCCAAAAGAGTTAATAAACAAGAGAACCAACATTACTTCAAAATCCAGGGATATAAAATCTGAGGGAACAAGTGTTCAACCTCTTTGTCATAAACAAACATTATTTATTACTTTTTTGAATGTTTCATATTAAGAACTCCCAGGGAACTTTTAAAATCAAGAAGTAGGAAGACAGTTGAACAAAGGGTTAAGACTGAGGTAAGAGGATGGAAAACTGTCACAACTAGCTTAGATGAACAGGAGGAAGTCAGATTAAAAGGGAAGGTAGGGGGGATGTAATTAACCAATTTGGAATTTGGCCAGTGTGGCTAAGCTGATAGGTCTCATAAAATGTGTTATTTGTGATCTTTAATGATAACAAATGGTCAGGAACCCCTGCTTAGTAATTAATATAACCCTCCATTCTAACTCCAAAAGGCCCAATCATCCTGGCTATGTTGACTTCATGCTAAGGTGTTTTGTGTGTGTGTGTGTGTGTGTGTGTGTGTGTGTGTGTGTGTGTGTGTGTGTGTGTGTACGTGTTTGTATTTTAACTTAAGGGGAAATGATATTCTTTGTAGATAAATATAGGTGTCAATTACCTTAAGTACAATCCAAAACTACCTAGGTGGTTCTCCTGACCTCAGGTTTGAATGCTATCTTCCCTACTCAGCTTCTAAAACAGAATACAATCATAGTTATGACAATTATCTTATTGGCAATATACTCTAGACATCAGAATGCTGTTTCTTCTGCTGCTTAGCCAGTGCCAGTACGACATGAGGGGAGATCTCCCCCTAATGGCATATGACAAGGTAAGGTATTCATGCTTTAAGTCATGTAAAATGTCTTATTCCTACATGCAAAATATTTAATTCCTATCTTTGGTTCTAACGTTATACGCATATAATATTATCAAAAAGTAATATCACAAAGTGAAGTAAGAATTCACTTTATGGTAGATTATGGATAGAATAGATTCCATTCATCACTTCAGATAAAAGAAATTACTAGTTTATGCATGTTTCCATTTAAAAAATATTTTAAGGTGTATGTAAATTCATGGTAGGTTTTGTCTCACAGTATATAGTGTGGAGGGTCAGGAGAGGAATGTGTGTGTATACTCATTCAAATGTCTGATGGTAAATATTCTCATCTTTTCTTAAACTTTTTTCATCCTAATTTTTAACTCTTTCCTTCCAATAGATTGATTAAAAATTTCTAATTCATGAACAGATGTCAATCTATCCATTCTTTGATTCCTCAAGGATACGGAATCAGCAATGAGACTTTTGTAGAGTCTTTTCTTCAGAGAAGGCCCCCAGGAGATGGCTCTATAATCTAAAAATAGCTAAAACCAATATCAGCTTCAGACAAGTGTTTAAGTATAATGTGACACAAGGGATGTTTTAAATTCAGGTAATGTTAACCAAAAGAGACCTGAAAGAATCTTGCCTTCGAATTATAATCCTCCAATTTACTACCACTGGGAAATTTAAGTCCAAATCAGGATCAGTATGTGAAATACTAATAAGAATGTACGATGTTTATAGGAAGGGGGTGCTAATGTCCCATATAGAAGTAGGCAAATGAAGGGTAGGTACACTATAAACTATAGAAGAAAGAAAAAAGGGAGGAAAGAGGATTTTGGACAAGCAAACAGGTTATTCTTTTGTGCGCTGACCTGTCTAAAATTTCTTTTTAGGAAAATAAATGTTGCATGGAAAGTCAGACAAATAATGAGATAGGTTAGACATACACAAAATGAGTTTTTATGAAATATTCTATGAAGCAGGATCCTCTTTTTTTCCTCATCTATGTTTTACTTGTCACCTCCCATTCCCTGTCTCATTCCCTTCTTCTTTAAGATCTAAGAGGATGTTTCAATATCTCAGGTTTAATTTCTTGTGAAGAGGTCAGGTTTTCAAAACTCAAGTTGAACTTTGATCTTTTCCTAAGCAAACCAAAAGCCCTACAATCTTGTCTTCAAGCTGTGTGTTTGCATGTGTACATGCCAGGATTTTAATATCAAGAAATCAGATTTTTAAAAAGAAGGTATTTCTTAGGAGAAACATACTTCTCCTAACTGATCAAAATTATTTGTTTGCATATATTATATATAGAATAAAATGTATCAATGTTAATAATAATTGGTTGATAACTATTAATTAATACCACTAACATTCTTATAAAACTATATTTATTAATTTATGGTACTTTAACATATAATATAATTTCATATGTGTGTGTACAATTTATACCTCTAATGAGACCTTGGATCTTAGAAATAAATAAATAAAATCCTAAACCCAGTGCTGGGATGTAGGAGATATGAATTGTTTAGCTACTTTTTGGACTCAAAGAAAAATATGCTTATTATTAGACAGTTATAAACCAAAACTCTAATGTAATCACTGGTCCATAGCTTATTTATGGCAAGAGAAACTGAATTAATTTTTCTCTTACCTGAAGAAACTCCAAAGACATATGTTTTCAAGTTTACTTCTTTAGTGCAAAAATATGTTAAGATATACACCAATGCTCTCTTTCTTTCTGAATTTTCATAATTAGATTTGCTATTTTATTACCAAGACTTACAAAAAAAGGGGGAGAGAACTTTAGTTCTATTATCAATTATGAGAATGTATCTGCTCAGCTTTATTCAGGACTCCTATAAATAGATCAGAATTCAGTCCTACATCTATTGCATATGCAGGGCTGCCTTCCCCAATTATCTTCATTAATTGCCCCCCCTAACTATCCAACTTCTTCAGACCCTAACTCTGGATGGATGGGAGTAGGATGTGTGAAGGGGAGTCAACTGCCCAGTAAGAAAATGAATGCAAATTTGCCATTGCAATAGAATTTAGGTTAGAACTTCTCCCGGGGTTATTTTCTGTCTTTTGAAAGTACATTTGAAAGGAAGCCACATCATAATGACTAGGATCCCCCTCCATTTGAATTCCTTAGCCTTTTGGAATTGTTTTTCACCTTTGAACCCACCCCATCCTAAAGGTCATCTCTGCCTTTTAAGGTCATCACTCTTCTCCCTCCAGTAATTAGCTATCTGAAAAATATTTCCCCCTATCTCTTTATTAAAATGACTGTGGATTTCTTGCTATATAGTGACATGCCAAAGAGACAGGTAATCTCAGTGGGTGAGGTTTAGTCCTAATTAGAGTAATGTCAATGGAATGGGGGAGCCCTTATTGTCACATGCAGGAACTGCGGGAGACAGGTGGTTTCAGAGACAGGCTATAAAGAATGTGTTGCACATAATAAAGTCACCAGAGACTAGCCACTGCACTGATGCTGATGCTCTTTCTAAAGCTGCCCTTTCCGTGGAAAGTGGGACTTATCTTATCCCTGTGATAAATGTGAGCCTAAACTATACAACCCTGACCTTTGAGCATGTGGGCGAACTTGCCTAGAGAGCCTGCTTGCCTCTGAATACCAGGAGAGAGAAGAATAGTTAGAGGAGGTGGGGGAGTAAGATGCTAAAGAATTGCTTTTCCTTTGTGGCAGGCTCACCCAAGGTCCCACTAGTATAGCTTGGTTTAAATGGATGTTGTTATAAAATAATTTACTAATTCTAGCCTGCCTTATTATAGGACTTCTACTGTTGAGATTTCATTCAGGACTCATTAAACAGGCCAAATCCAACAAACATAAAGAAGGCCTACATTCAACTGTGGCTTTAATGTATTAAATCTAGATGTTTTCTCTGAACATTATTTTATGCTTATAGAATGCATATGTGGCAGAGTGGACAGAAGAATTTCTCTGGAGTTAGGAAAATCTAGGTTGAAATCTTGCCTCTGATATGTTTATCTATCATGTGACTCTGTGGCGACTGCGCTTGGAATCAGAAGTTTCACTTCATGAGTTCAAATCTGGCTTCGGGATCATTTTCATTTATTGTCTGTATTAGTGAAATATATAGAGAGAGAACTGAGCAATAGCAACGATCAGACTTTTTGATTGAAATAAATCTCAGGAATGTATTTATGAGCATCTGTGCATAATTGGAAGTTAAAATTTTAGGGACTCTATAGTACATCTCCATTGTGGGGACACTTGCAGTTTTAAAAGGATAATCAAAAATACATGTCCTCCACCAATTTCTACAAAGCAGTATATAAATAGAGGACAAGCTGGGTGGCACAGTGGTTAGAGTGTCAGGCCTAGACACAGGAAGACTCATCTTCCTGAGTTCAAATATGACCTCAATCACCCACTAGCTGTTTGACCTTGGGCAAGTCATTGTTTGTTTCAGTTTCCTTATCATTAAAATGAACTGGAGAAGAAAATGGCAGACCACTCCAATTTCTTTTCCAAGAAAACCCCAAATAAGGCCACAGAGTTGAATATGTCTTAAATGACTAAACAACAAAATATAAACTATAATTTGTAAGTCAGTGGTTCATGGATAAATGGAGGTATTAAATCATAATAATTAAGGACAATTAAAATTTAAATAATGCTTTAAGCTTTGCAAAGTGCATTACTCGCATTATGTTTCATATGATTCCCACATCATCTTTTAGGTAAGGGCTATTATTAACCCCATTTTTCAGATGAGGAACTGATCCTAGAATGTTTAGGGGCTTGCCCAGAATCACACAGCTAATAAGAGATGGACAAAAGGTTAAAACCAAGGTCTTCTAGACATAAATATTCATTCTAGTAAATTAGTCCCTCCCCCCCCCCAAAAAAATCCTTCATTCTCAAAAGGTTCATAACTTGGCCATGGAGGTGCCTGAGGACAGATGGGTAGTCAGGAAGCCCTCTCAGAATTCCTTCCAACAGTAATTCAGACAATTTCTTTACTCATTATTGTTCTATTTACTACAAGAAATAACCTCCCTCCAAGCTGTCTACATATTGGACAATGCTTTTGTCTGTAGACAAGAGCGAGTGTATGTATACTGTATGCAAATGTGGGCAGTTGAAAATATTCCTATGTAAAGAGGTAGGAATTGACTGACAGTAATGAGACCAGTAGAAGAAGACTAGCTGACTAGTGGTGGGGATGTGTGAAAGAGAATGATTAGGATAAGAGTGAAAGGGAGGTGAACAGTGAATGGAGTGAGAGAAAGGGTTGACAATTCTGCTCATGAATCTTCCAAACAGGGAATTCAGAGAGAATAGAGCAACAAATTTGGAAAAATGCTAAGAGATCATTTCATTCTGAATCTAGGGGCTATACTTAGAGAAAACCTATAGGTTTTACCTATTTCCTCAGGGACCAAAAGGACTTAGGGTGAGCTCAAGAGTAGAACCACCAGTAAATAATCCATTTCATGGCTGAAATTGCGGCACTACAGAGAGAACCAAGGTCTAAGAAAACCCCTATGTAATAATTCTTTCAGGCAGGACAAAATGGGACAATACTAGGAGAAGATTTGCTTTTTTTTTTTTTCTGAATGAGGAGGAGGTGTCTGGACCTGTAATTTGTCCAATATAGTACAGAATCTCTCTCCACTGATACAGATGACAACCTTATTTTGAGAGAACGCTGCACAGATATGGGGACTGACCAAGGTCACACAATAAGTCATATCCTAAGCAAAGCCTTTCTTTCTAATTATAAGGCCAGCCTTCTTCCCTTGATGCTATGATGCCCCTTTATTTGCATATAATAGGGGCAAATTGAAATTTGTTGAAATTTCTTCTATAATTCTGTTGTGACTTATGTTTACTGAACTATAGTTTAGTCTCTGTAATTTTTGTTGTTGTTGTTTTGTTTTTCTTTCTCTTTTTCTTTCACAAAGGATAGGCATGGGACCCCAATACACATTTATCCTGCTTTAGCACTCTATAATCCGGAACCAAAAAGAATGAATCATTTTCCATGATTTATTTTTTTGTTGTGGTTCAGTCTTTTTTCAATTGTATCTGACTCTTTATGACCCCATTTTGGGGTTTTCTTGGCAAAGATCCTATTGTGTTTTGCTATTTCCTTCTCCTTCCCCTTTTACAGATGAGGAAACTGAGGCAAACAGGGTTAAGTAATTTGCTCAAAGTTACAGTTATTGCCTGAGGTCAGATTTGAACTTAGATAGATGAGTCTTCCTGACTCCAGGCCCAACATTCTACCCACTGCACCACCTAGCTGCCCTCTATGATGTTTTAGTGACTTCCAAAATTTACACAAGGACTTTGTTCCCAACTAGGTCAAAATGGGTTAAAGACTTATCAGCCAAATTATATCAATCACAGAATAGTAGATTATTATATTCAACAATGCTGCTAAGTGGATGTGTATTACTCCCTAGCTATTTCATAGTTCTCTAAGGCATCTGTCACATATCATTGTATATTATAGCTACTCAGGTATGATGATATTCTCCTACTAGATTAAAAACTCTTGTCAGTCACCAAGCATCTTCTAAGAACTTAATATGTGTATGGTATGGTACTAAGTGCTGGTGATACAAGGAAAGGCAAAACAAACAAACAAACGAACAAACAAGCAAATGAATGTTTTAAAAAATAAGTCTTTGCAGACAATATGCAAATAATTATTTACATATAAGATATGAAAAATGTAAGCCCAAAGTAATTTCAGGGGAAAGACTATAAGTATAGAGGAGTGCAAAATACTTCCTGCAGAATGTGTATTTGAGATGAGCCTTGAAGCAGTTCCAGGAAGCCAAGAACTAAAGGTGAGAAGGCCAAGGATTGCAGCCCATGCATTAGCCAAACGTCCAGTGATAGGGACAGAAAGGAGGTCAGAGTGATTAGATCAAAAAGAATGTGAAGGAAGGAAAATGTAAGAAGATTGCAGAGGCAGCAAGGATCAGGATATGAAAGTTGTGAAAGGCCTTCAATATCAAATAGGTGTGTTTTTATTTTATCTTGGGAGGTAATAGGGAACCATTAGAATTTGGAGGGGAGATATGGTCTGACCTGCACTTAGGAAAATCATTTTGGAAGCTCAGTGGACGTAGATAGATTGGAGTGGGGAGGGATTTGGGAAGGGGGATATACATATATGTAAGTACAAGTAAATACATACACATATATGCACATGTATGTGTGTGTATACTTGTATCTACATGATAAAGGCAGTAGCTGCACCAGTAACAGCAGATGCAGTACTAGTAGTAGTACTTGTAGTAGTAACCAGTATTTATATTGCACCTATTACGTAACAGTCACTATGCTAAGGGTTTCACAAATATTATTTCATTTGATCCTTACAACAACATTGGGAAGTAGATGCTATTATTCTCATTTCATAGATGGAGACAAATAGAAGTTAAATGACTTTCCTAGGATCCCACATCTCGTAAGTGTCTGAGGCTAGATCTGGACTCAGGCCTTCCTGACTTGAGATCATGTTCTTTATTGACTAAACCACCTGGTTCACAATAAGTAGATGTTTACTCTTTTCATGAATCAATAAATTCGAGGAAGGCGAGTGGGTACTTATAAACTACTATATCAAATAGGATAAGCAAAGAAGAGAATCTCCTTTTATACTTTAAGTTATAACATCAAA
>CM053581.1:162412215-162462166 GCA_028627135.1 Pseudochirops cupreus
GACCTGCTTTTCTCCCCCAATTTTAGCTGAGTTCCACTGACCTTTCACTTAGTCCTTTTTTTCTTATGGCTTGATAATTCTGGAAACTGCCACAGCTGCCACAGATCCGCTCTCCTGAAGCTCTATCTGTGGCTCAGCTCGGCTTGTCAGGCCACTCCCAGGGCCAAGCTGCCGTTTCAGGCTGGGTTGGTTTTGGCTCCCAGTGCTGAGATGGTCCCTCCTAGCTGAGCTGCCTTCAGCAGAAGGTATATTTGTGTGCATTTTTTAGCTCTAGTATTTGTTTAGAGTCATATTTTATGGGTATTTTGAGGTGGCTGTGTGGGAGCTGCCGTACCTTGCTGCTCCTGCACCGCCATCTTGGCTCTGCCCTATAAGCTCTTTTTTGTGCTTTAGAGTACTTCTTTCTCTACCTTACCTCTTATAATTTTTATTTTCCTTTGATGTTTTGCTCACTTGATGCTTCCTTTCTGAACATTTTCCTTTATTCCTCAAGTTTGTTGGGTTTTTTTTTGGTGCTCCCTCTCTCACTAAAGTATTATATATTTCCTTATCTTTGTTTACAATTGTTTATCTGCTATCTATAGAATAAAACTTTTGATGACAGAGACTGTCATATTTTTGTCTTTAATTCATAATAAGAACTATGTCTTTTACAGAGAAAGCATTTAATAAATCCCTCTTGAATATTGAATACTCAAAGAAGAGTAACATAAAGCAAAGATGCGTCAGATCAACAAGCAAGTACTAAGTACCTAGGGATTTTAATGTTAAGGCCAACTTGAGTCAGTAACCTGGGAAGAGTCACAGAAGTTCTTTGTTTGTTTTTTGGCAAGACAAATGACAAGATGAGAATTGCATTAGGAAAGGTCTCAAGCAGAAGTCTGAGTGACAGTTTTTGAAAGAATAGCCTTGAGGGTAGGATGATTAGTTAGAAAACTACTATAATCAATAATAGCCAAGGCAAGAAAAAATGAGGACTTAATGTAATTGTGGTTCCATCAGTGGTAAAGTGGAAGGGGACAGTTTCAAGGGTCACTGTAGGAGCAGAAACGACAGGATTTCATTTCCAGTCTACCTTCTACCGTCTACCTTTTGTAAAGGTGTGCCAGTTAACCATTGTTGAGAAAGGGACATTGGTATCCATCAAACACAAACTGTTCATTTTGCAGATGAGGAAACTGAGGCACCAAGAGGTAAAATGACTTTGCAATGTAACAGAGCTTATATTCCAACATAAATCTTTTGACTCCAAATCCAGTGCTCTTTCCACACTCTCCCGTGCCACTTCTCTCCTTTTAAATTTCTCTTTAGAACTGACTTTGGAATCAATTTTGAATGACCAAACAAAATCAGTCCCACATCTTTGATGTTATGTATTCTTGGTCTGAAAATGGTGTTATCTAGCTAAGTCATCTGCCTTATTCATTAAATATGGCTCTGAGATGCTTTCAGCTATTTCCAAAAAAGGCACATCTGGTCTCAGAAGATGAAGGTTTTTAAGTTATTACAAAAAGTACTCTAAGACCTCAAAAGATTCAGATTTTTAAAAGTTATTACAAAAGGTACTCTAAACCTAAAGATAATTCCTAAAGAAGCATCCAAAATATTATGAGTAGTGGCAGCCACAATGGAACGAGGGTATCCTTATCTTTTCAAGGTGATTACTTTGAATGGAACAATATTCATTTGGAAAGACAATTTGTTTAGAAGTTAGTCACATCATTTCATAGATACACTTTCTAAAAGTAATAAGTAGATTACTAAAGGAAAACAACATAATACATTTGAAAGACTTGAATTTGGAGACAGGGGATCTGTGTTTGAATTCCAACTCTGCATTTACTACTTTTGTGACAAATCCCTGAACCTCAGGTTTTTTTTTTTCTTTGTAAATTAGGGGATTAGGCTAAATGACCTCCATGGTGTCTTTAACAACAACAAAAAAAAATCCATGATTCTATTACCCTAGTGCTCCACAATTTCTAATGACTCAACCAGCAAATGATATGCATGATCATTCCTAGTTCCCCTCATCAATTACCCTGACTTCCTTCTCTAATCAAAGGTCATAGTACTCTCCACTCATTTTTCTTGTCCGCTATGGAAGCAAGTCCTTTTAGTCTGGTTGGCAATTGGTAGATTAATTACAGGTTAAATTTGATCCCCTTCTCATTATCCAAAAGCAGAACCAGAGTCTTGGAATCTGTACAAATATTAATGGAGTACTAAGTTGTCTCTTTTCTAGACAGTTTCTCTTGGATGTCCCTACTCTAAAATTAGTCATATCTAGGATGTGTCATATTTGTATGTTCATATAGCTTGTATAAATGTGGATTACAGGAAGAATTTGATGGATATTTCTATAATATTCTCTACTCTTCACTAACAGAGACTTTGATTTATACATGGAGGAAAATAGAAGAAGGGGTAATGAGATTTTCCTCTCTATTATGTACTGAGAAAGAAGAATACAGTGTAAGAATTATATGTATTTATGCTCCCAATTTATTGTTGTTCTGGAGTGTAATTTTTTTGCATTTCAAAAGCAGTAAAACCCCTCACTTTCCTAGTCATGATCCTTTAAAGAAGAAGGAGCAATTCCAAAGTTTTGTTCACAGGCTTGACTCTTTCTTATTGAATACTACTTACACAAACTACCATTATAAATAGTGAATAATGAGTAAGAAGCAGATAGCAAACAAAATTCAGAGAAGTTCTACAGATTAGAATATATTAGAAAACAGATGGAGAGAAGAAGCTCTCTGACTAAAATGAAGAAATGCCCACTTGACTGAGAGAGAGGTCCTAGTCTCACTGAAGGAGATATTTTCCAAAGTCTCTCTGGAGGTGAATGCAAAACTAAGGACCTGGTTGAAGTGTCAGCTCCTCTACATGTCTTACACTTCCCAAAGTATTTTTGCTCCTATCCATGAGGCTCTTTCTGAAGAGTCTGAAACCATGTCAATTTGTACATGATGGAGATTTAAGTTTCTATGGCAATCTTTATTTTCTCTGTATATGGAATTGCTCATTTTTTTGCTGGCATTGATCAAGTTCAGAATATTAAAAAAAGATAAAGTCATTAATCTTTTTCAAAAGTTTTGCCAATTTTTTCCGAGCCCATAATTTTTGTAAAGTAAACAGATAATCAAAGACACAAATAAATGGACAAAGAAATAAGTAGATAAATGGTAGAATGAATGTGTAAATAAAAATTTAGGATTCTTCACTATTCATCTTCACACACAACTTTTATAAGGTTTCTATTAACTTGCCCAGTGTCCCCCTACCCAATTCACAGGATCAACTTTGTCAGAGTCATATCTTTCCAATTACTTGTCCATTCTTCAATATCAATTCTAATTCCTTTAAAATCCAATCACATTTATATTATTAAATTGCCACAAACATTTTAGGGGGTTGCAATCTATATCCAATCTATATTTTGCAGGAAGGACTTCATTTTCTTTCCTTGACTGAGTTTCTGAACAGCATTCTTCTCTCAACATTCATTAAATACATACATATATACATACATACATATAAACATGCATGCATACAAGTGTGTGTGTGTGTGTGTGTGTGTGTGTGTGTGTGTGTGTGTGTGTATTTATTCCAGGGTGCAGTACTCGGTCCAAAGTCTATGACTCAGTTTTGCTGTTAGATAGTTTATAATTTAATGTGGGTGCATTGAGAAAGGTATGCTAATTACTGTGGTAAAAGATTCAAGTATAAGAAAAGTTTGAATAAACTAATATAAAATAATTTGAGGGGGGTAGAATCCATTTTACATTGTAGGGTTTATAGATGATTTTTTTTTTTATCATGGAAGACATTATGGAAGATGTGACACCTGAGTGGGAATTCAAAGGAAGAGGGAGTTGTCAAGAGAAAAAAGATGGGTGACAGATGTGATAGGGAAGAAAATAGTGGAATATATTCTAGGAAGTTCATGGTGGTAGCAAGTGCAAAAGGAAAATGGAGGCAGCAGGATAAGAGCAGATAATACTGAGCTAGCTGTACAAGAATATCTGCTGAATATGTAAAGAGGAATAGGATGAGACAAGTCTGGGAAGGAAGATTCAATCTGTGAAGTGAAGGGACTATCATAAAACAAATCCTCTAATCCTCTCATCAGTAATCTAGGCTACTCAATGCAAAGGAGTTTCATTTTGGGATCTGGATAACCTGAATCTAGAATAAGATAGATCTATTCAATATGTTGTTCTAGGAGAACCATATCTTTTTTGTTTGTTTCTCGGGTTTAATTATAGATCAGATGAGGCAATCTATGCCATAAATAAATCATGCTTTAAAATGCCAACAGTGGGGATATTACTCATTAAGAATTTATGCTATTTAAGTGCATAGTGTTAGCTAAAGTATACTTCAAATTTTAGCTAACACAGAAGGAAGGTACTCAGAATTTGTAAAAATACTTTGGACTCTATAGGGGAAAATAGCGATAAAAATGGGTCATTTGTATTGAAACAAATCCAGATAATTCCTATCCTGGTTTGAAAAAAAAAGAATTAGGGAAATAGTTTATGTATTTGAAGAGAAGAAAACTACTCTTTCAGGGAAGGATGATTTTGAAGCTTTTCCTGCTTGGTTTTGAAGTGACAACCATTAAAGTCTTCAATTGACTGACCTCGCCAAACTATGGAAATGACGTATTTCCATGTTCAGATTAGTAACTAAGCTCTTGAAACCATGAAAGGGGAATAGTCTTGGAAGATTAATAGTATGTTCCCTAATGACAAGTGGTTTTATTTAAAAATAAATCAGTGTGATGTGGTAGCCAAGAATCTATATTTATGGAATCATTGGCTGCATTAATAAACTCAGCATCCAGAATGAGAGAGATAATCATTTCCCTATAGTCAGACCTGTTCAAACCACAAATGAAGTACTGTATTCAATTCTAAACCCCACATATTAGAAAAAGACACTGCAGATAAAGAACTGGAACTTGTTAAATGGTAATTAGAATTGGTTAACTGATTGTAGCCAGAGTAGTCAATTGATCACAGTCAACTTGCAGGGTTTATTTTTTCATTTATCAAGTACACATAAACAAACATTTGTAACATTCATTGAAAGAAATGCATTTCAAATTCTTTCCCTCCTAACATTCTCCCTGAGAAGGCAAGTAATTTGACATAGACTATACATATGTAATCATGTAAAACACTTCCGTATTAGTCATGTTGCAAAAGAATACAGACCAAAGCACAAACAAAAATACAAGAATAATAATAAAGAAAAATAGCATACTTAAATCTTTATTAATACATATCAGTTCTTTCTCTGAAGGTGGATAGCATTTTTCATCACAGTCCCTTCAAAATTGTTTTGGATCATCTCATTGTAGAGAATAACTAAGTGATCATCACAAGGTGCTGCTTTTAGTGTGTACAATGTTCTCCAGGGTCTGCTCATTTTACTTTACATCAGTTCATGTAAATCTTCCCAGGTGTTTCTGAAACTACCCTGCTAATCATTTCTTATAGGACAATAGCATTCAGGAACAATTATATACTATGTCTTGTTCATTCATTTCCCAGTTGATGGACATGTGCTTAATTTCCGATTCTTTGTCACCACAAAAAGAACTGCTTTAAATATGTTTGTATGTATAAGTCATTTCACACATTCTTTGATCTCTTTGGAATATAGATTGAGTATTGACATTGCTAGGTCATAGGGTACTGCACAGTTTTATAACTTTTGGGGCATTTTTCCAAATTGCTCTCCAGGATGGTTGGAATTTCACAACTTCACTAATAGTGCATTAGTGTCCTTATTTTTCCACATTCCTTCTGGCATCTGTTGTTTTCCTTTTTGGTTGTATTAGTCAAGTTGGTAGATATAAAGTGCTACCTCAGAGTTGTTTAAATTTGCATTTCTCTAATCAGTAGTGATTTTTTTCCCCAAAATTTTATTTCAGACTCAAACACCAGTTCACAGCGAATAAAAAAAAAGAAACAAAACCTACAATAAACTTAAATATTTGAATTTAAATATAAAATTGGAAAGAAGCAAAGACATGTCATGTGCATAACATAACATGAGAGGATTCAAAATACGTAAAAATAAATTTTCATTTCAAGAAAACCTATATGATAAATAATACTTGTTGTGTGGAGAATTTTTCATCTTTGCTTCCTTGTGAGTTGTCTTTTGTTCTCTGCCGAGCACTTTTTTACTTTTGTTCTTTTTCCCCTCAACCCCTCTTCCCCAGAAGGCCACAGTAAAGTTTAAATGTTTCTCCAAAACTATAGATATATACATACACATATACATATATACATCCATATATAGACATATACATTACAGAACCTATTCCACTCCTGATCTTTGTTTTTATGTGTATACATATCTCATTTCCTTTCCCTCCTGCCTCCTCTATTTTATTTTTACACACTACCTTGCCCTCCTATGACTTGCCTACCCCTCTCCAAGCATCTCTCCCCTATCGTCTTATTCCTGTAAATCTAAACACACTTCTATTCCCCTATTTACCTATTGTCTCACCTTCCCCTCTAACGATCCCTCCCTTGTCCTCTCCCCCCTCCCTATGCCCTTACCATTTTATTTCTTCTGAATTTAGAAGATTTCTATACTCTTCTAAAAATATATGTATTGTTTCTTCTTACACCCATTCCTGATGAAAGTATGTTACCAGAACTACCAGCCCTCCTCCTCCATCTAATCCCTATGTATCAGTACTTCCTGTTGCACCTCATTTGTATAAAGTAATTACCCTTTTTAGCTGCTCCTAAATGTTTTACTTTTTAAATTCATATCATGCCCAGGTTTACCCCCAATCTTTCTTATGAACTAAACAATTATGAATAAGAATCTTAGCTATAAATTTTACATAATCCATACATAAAAGGCTAACAGTCTATCCTTATGGATCCCTTATAATCAGTCTTTGTTGTGTACCTTATATTTATATTGGTTCTTATATGTTGAACTGTCTAATAAGTTCAGATTTTTTTTAACAAAGTCATGAAAATCTGAAAGTTTATCAAATTTCTATTTTTTTTCATTTAATATAATAATTAACTTTGTAGGGTATGATATTTTTGGCTGGAGCTCCAGTTCATTTGCTCTTCAATATGTTGTGTTCCAATGCCTGTGGTCCTTTAATGTATCTACTGCTAGGTCCTGACTAATCATAATTGTGAAACCATCATATTTAAATTGTTTTAATCTTGATACTTTTAATAATTTTTCCTTGAGCTGGAGATTTCAGAACTTTACTATGATATTCCTATTAATTTTACTCATAGGATCTCTTTTAAGTGATGATTCCATGGATTTTTTTTCTCTATTTCTACTTTACCCCCTTGTTCTAATTCTTCAGGACTATTTTCTTCAATTATTTCTGGCATTATTGTATCAAGATTCTTTTTTTGATTGTAACTTTCAGTTAGTCCAATTATTTTTATATTTTCTCTTCTTGATCTATTTTCCAAATCTGTTGTTTTTCTTATAAGATGTCTCACTTTCTCTGTTTTTTTCATTATTCATATTTTGTTTAATTATTTCTTGATCTCTTATAATTTCACTGGCTTCACTTTGCCCAACACTAATTTTCAAGATGTCATTTTCTTGCTTAAGATTCTGGATCTCTGTTTCTAATTGGTTGACTTTCCTTTCATACCCTTCCTGTTTTTCTTGGATTATTCTTATTTTCTTAATTTTTCCTCCATCTCTGTCATTTGATTTTTAATGTATTTTTTAAGGTCTTCTATAAATTCTTTTTGGGCAGGTGACCATTTAATGTTACTCTTTTGGGATTTCTTTACTTCAATTTCCTCCTATAAAGATTAACCCTGGTCCTCTCTATTCCCATAATAGTTTTCTATAGTTGGATTCTTTTTCCTTTGCCTGTGCATTTGTGTGTGTGTGTGTGTGTGTGTGTGTGTGTGTGTGTGTGTGTGTGTGTGTCTGTATGGTGATAGCTTAGTTATCTGTAGTCACCTCTAACCCTGGGGTATGGTGAATGGTGCCTCTTCCCCCTGATCTTCGGTTTTTCCCTTTAACCTAAAACCAAAGCTGAACCTCCAGCCTCCTGTAATTGCCCACAGCCAGGGGCTTTCTGCCCCACTGCTTCTGCACTCACTGGGCATGCGCTGGTTCCTTCTTGTCCCCTTCTGCTCTTTACAGCATAGCTGGGTCTGGCTTCCTGGTCAGCAGAGCTTCCCTCAATCTTCCCAGGCTCAAATGCTTAACTTCCCTCATTATTTCAGGGGTAAAAGTTTTGGTGGCTGGGCTTGAGGCAGCCTCTCAAACCAACTAACCACAGGGCTTGCCACTTGTTTAAGAGGGTAGCATCTTTCTTTTAAAACAGAACCTAGTCTGGAGGTATTTACTCTTCACAGAAATCAAACCTTGTATGGGGATGGTATGGGAATCTGAAGATCTTCCCTGCCCCTAGGCCATTTGATAGGCTTAAGGGATTCTGAGAACCTTCCCTGATTTGCAAATATACTCTGCCCCTAATAGGCTGAATGTGGTCACACGGAGCCTGTGGCAGGAAGTTTGTTTTTCAGCAACACCCGTACTTTATTACTTTGTGACTGGGCAGTGGTTCAAGAGTGTTGTGACATTCTCTGATCCAGGAGAAGGCTATATATATCTTGATGTGAGTTTTAGCTTTGGGGCTCACTTTGGAAAGAGTTTTGTGATTTGGCCAGATGAGACTCTGGGCAGCTGTTGAGTCACCTGGCTTTGAAAACCCAGATGTTGGTGCTTCCTTCTCTGGTAATTGACTAGGTATGGATGTAGTGGTCAGATGACTGGAAGCCGGTCTGCTGATCTGTTTCTTTGTCTGCTTGTAACTTCTGTTTGTGTTCTCTGAAGTTCAGGGTGCTGACTTTTTCCCATGAACTAGGTAAATTATATATGTTTGATTGATTAAAGTAAGATTATTAACCCATTTTGAGTTGCTTTCCTTTAGAAAAGTGGATCTAAGAACCTGTGCTAGCAGCCATGCTGGGTAAGCTAGGGTGCTTGCTGATACAGGTGATTTTTTTTGTGATCGTATTAAATTGTCCGGGGAGGACCTCTGTTATGACCCTGTCCTTATTTATTTCCACCCACACTTTGTTCCCCTCTAAGGTGCTCTTTTAACTCTTTTGTGGAGGAACATCTTGAGAGTTTGGAATTTTCTGACCTACTCTGCCATCTTCCCAGGATACTCTCCATCAGTAGAGATTTAGAAAAATTTTTCATATGACTATATATAGCTCTAATTTCTTCTAAAAATTGACTTTTCATATTCTTTAACCATTTATCAATTAGGGAATAACTTGTATGTTTATAAATTTTATTCAGCTCTCTATATATTTGTGAAATAAGGCCTTTCTCAAAAAAACTTGTTTAACCCTCCCTCCCCATCCTATTTATTGTTTCCCTTCTAATTGTGGCTGCATTGGTTTTGTTTGTGCAAATCCTTTTTATTTTGATGTAATCAAAATTATCTATTTTATGTCCCATAATGTTCTCTATATTTTATTTGGTCATGAATTCTTCCCTTATCCATAAATCTGATAGGTGAAATATTCCATGTTTGCCTGATTTGCTTGTAGTATCACCCTCTATGTCTAAATCATGTAACCATTTTTATCCTGTCTTGGTATGTGATGTGAGAAGTTGTTGGTTTATATGTAGCTTCTGCCAAACTGCTTTCCAGGTTTATGTTTGTGCATTTTGTGTTTTTTTTTTTAGTTTTCAATGTTCAATTCCATAAGATTATGAGTTCCAAATTTTGTCCCCATCTCTCCAGTCCTCCCACGCAGAGAGCAGATAATATGTAAAGAAGAACTAGAACCAGTGGGGGAAACTATGAGAAAGAAGAAACAAAAAAAGAGAAAAAGAACAAATAATATGCCTCTGTCTACATTCAGACTTCATAGTTCTTTTTTCTGGGTGTAGATAGCATTTTCTTTCATTAGTCTTTTAAAGTTGTCTTATATCCTCATATTACTAAGAAGAGATAAGTCTATCAACGTTTGTCTTCACACAATGTGACTCTTACTGTGTACAATATTCTCCTGGTTCTAGTCATTTCACTCAGCATCAGTTAATATAAGTCTTTCCAGGTTTTTCTAAAGTTCATCTGCTCATCATTTCTTA
Organism: Pseudochirops cupreus; assembly: GCA_028627135.1. Classification (NCBI taxonomy): domain Eukaryota; kingdom Metazoa; phylum Chordata; class Mammalia; order Diprotodontia; family Pseudocheiridae; genus Pseudochirops; species Pseudochirops cupreus. The sequence goes on from CM053581.1 coordinate 162,422,368, forward strand.
CTGCACAATAGTATTCCATTACATTCATTTACCACAACTTGTTCAGCCATTCCCCAAACTGATGGGCATCTCTTCAATTTCCAATTCTTAGCCACCACAAAAAGAACTGCTATAAATATTTTTGTATATTTCTTTCATTTTCCCATTTGTGTGATCTCTGGGATACAGTCATAGAAGTGGTATTGCTAGGTCAAAGGGTATGCACATTTTTGTAGCCCTTTGCACTTAGTTCCAATTGTTCTCCGGAATGATTAGTTTAGTTCAGAACTCCAACAAAAATGCATTAGTGTTTCATTTTTCCCACATCTTTTCCAGCATTTATCATTTTCCTGTTTTGTCATGTTAACCAATCTGATAGATGTGATGTGGTATCTCAGAGTTGTTTTGATTTGAATTTCTCTAATTAATAGTGTTTGGAGAATTTTTTTCACATGACTATAGATATATTTATTTTCTTCCTCTGAAATCTGCTGTTCATATTTTTTGGCCATTTATCAATTGGGGAATGACTTGTATTCTTATAAATTTGTCTCAGTTCTCTATATATTTTAGAAATGAAGCCTTTATCAAAGTCACTAACTGTAAAAATTCTTTCCCAGTTTTCTGCTTCCCTCTTAATCTTGGTTGTATTGCCTTTGTTTGTACAAAAACTTCAATTTAATTTAACAAAATTATCCATTTTGTATCTTGTAATATTCTCTATCTCTTGTTTGGCCATAAATTCTTCCATTCTCCATAAATATGACAGGTTAACTATTCCTTGCTTTCCCAGATTGCTTATAGTATCGGCCTTTATATCCAAATCATGTACCCATTTTAACTTTATTTTGGTATACAACATAAAATGTTGGTCTGTGCCTAGTTTCTGCCATATCATTTTCCAGTTTTCCCAGTAGTTTTTTTTGTCAAATAGTGAATTCTTATCCCAGAAGTTGGAGTCTTTGGGTTTATCAAACAGTAGATTACTGTAGTCATTGACTACTGTGCCTTTATGTACCTCACCTATTCCACTGATCCGCCACTCTATTTCTTAGCTAATGCCAAGTGGTTTAAAGATTGCTGCTTTATAATACAGTTCAAAATTTGGTATGACTTGGCCACCTATCGTTGCATTTCATTTTGTTAATTCCCTTGGTATTCTGGACCTCTTTTTCTTCCAGAGAATTTTGTTATTCTTTCTACCTCTATAAAATATTTTAGGTAGTTTGATTGATATGGCACTGAATAAATAAATTAATTTAGGTAAAATTGTCATTTTTATTATATCAGCCAGACCTACCCATGAGCAACTGACATTTTTTTCAGTTATTTAGATCTGACTTTATTTGTGTGAAAAGTGTTTTGTAATTTTGTTCACATATTTCCTGGGTTATTTTGGCAGGTTGTAAAGCCAAGCAGGAGCAACTCTTCTGAGGACTGCAACTGTGAATAACTTCAAGAGTCTGTTCACTCTATTTATTTATTCAGCAATAAAATAAAGGAAAACATTCACAGAAACCAAAGTACAACATTCACAATAATATAACACAAGAACTTATTCCTAAAATGGCCACATAGTCCTAAACAAAAGATATCAGTAAGTCATAATCTCAATCAATCAATATAAAGTACCCACCTAAAGTCTTCTTTCATCTGGATTGGAGATGGCTTCCAATCATCCTTAACTCAATCATCCTTAAGGATCAATCATACTTAAGGGGTACAAAGATCTCCTACCCCAGGTCACATTGTCTTAATCTTGTAAGTCAGCACTGACTACCCAGGTAAAGGTCCTTTTATCTTGACTGGAGGCTAACTTCCAAACTCCATGGCTCCTCTTCCATGCTCCCAGCTCTTTCCTGAATTCACCCAATTGTCCCCTGAATTCATATGTAGGCGGCTCCCATCTCCTGTTCCAGCTTGAAACTCACTGTGACTAGTCTACTTCAAGCCCTTTGCAGTTTTTGTTTCTGGAAAGATAAACCTTAATAGAGCCACAACATTTACACACATTCAGCTTTGCAGAGTTTCAACAATATTCACACACATTGCCAGCACTATCATCAGTTCACTTTCCGCCTGTGAAATTAACATAGACCAACAGCCAGGACCTCTGTATGAGAAAACGAGCACAAATCAGCAATAAAATCCCAGGACCTCTGAAAACAGCAGTAAAACCTTCCTTCAGGACACCTGAAAATAGACAGCAGTAAAATCCTCTTTCAGGATTTCTGAACCAGCAGTAAGATCCCAGGCTTCTGTAACAGCAATAACATCCTCTGTCAGCAGAAAGGTCTGACAAGGTTATATCAACACAGACAGAACAGATAGAGTGCTGACACCATAGGTGTCCTTCCTCCAAGTTCTGCTCAGTCCCAACTCATGCTCAAGCTTTAATATCCTCTGTTCCTTCTTGTTCTGCCCTTGCCTTTATGTCCTTCCTGTTCTGGTCTTTTGCAAGTTCCTCCTACTGTGGGCTTCACAGGTTCTGTTTCCAACAAAGACATGATATAGTCACAGGCAAGGCTCAAAGACACTTGAATAGCTGAAACAAGGAACTGAGTGCTAGAATAACTGAAACAAGGACCAAAGTACTCCTTTGCTTGCCATTACAGAAGTAGGTTCCCAAATATTGTATAATGTCTACAATGGCTTTAAATGGAATTTCTCTTTCTATCTCTTGCTGTTGGGCTTTGTTAGCAATATGAAAAGTGTATGTGTGTGTGTGTGTGTGTGTGTGTGTGTGTGTGTGTGTGTGTGTGTAGACAGAGGGCACAGGGTGAGTTGAATTTGAAGGGATGATATCTAAAAATTATTTTTTTTGCCTTCTTATTTACTATTTTCCCATTACAACCATGTTTTTTTTTTAACACAACTATTTTTTTCATCACATCAAAGTCAACTTACACCCACACCCTTTGTCTATGTATATCCCTTTTAAATGTTATAATTAAGATACAGTTCCCCAGAGTCATCAGGATCATCTTCCCATGTAGGGGTGTAAACAGTTTACTCTTATTGAATAACAATTTTTTTCTTTCCTGCTTACCATTTTATTCCTCTCTTTAGTCTTGTATTTGAAGATTGAACTTTCTGTTGACCTGCGGTCTTTTTATCAGGAAGATCTGAAAGTCCCCTATTTCATTGAGTGTCTCTGTCCTCTCCTGAAAGATCATGCTTAGCTTTGCTGGGTAGTTGATCATTGGTTATAATACAAGCTTCTTTACCTTATGGAATATCATATTCCAAGTCCTCTGATCTTTTAATGTAGAAGCTGCAAGGTCCTGCATAGTCCTGATGGTGTTTCCATGATATTTGAATTGTTTCTTTCTGACTGATTGCAGTATTTTCTCCTTGAGCTGATAATTCTGAAATTTGGCTACAATATTCCTTGCCATTTTCAATTTGGGATCCCTTTCAGGAGGTGATCAGTGTATTCTTTCTATTACTATTTTACCCTCTGGTTCTAGGATGTCAGAGCAGTTTTCCTTGATGATTTCTTGAAGATGCTGTCCAGGCTTTTTTTGTGCTCATAGCTTTAAAGTAGACTGATAATTCTTAAGTCATCTCTGCTGGATATATTTTCCAGGTCAGTTGTTTTTCCAATGAGGTATTTTATAATTTCTTCTATGTTTTCTTGCTTTTGAAGTGGTTTGATTGATTCTTGATGTCTCATAGTCACTAGCTTCCACTTGCTTGATTCTAATTTTTAATGAATTGCTTTCTTTAGTTAATTTTTGTGCTTTCTTTTCTGTTTGGCCAATTTTAATGTTCAATGAGTTGTTTTCTTCAGTGTACTTTGTTTTCCATTTTGTCAATTGTAATTTTAAAGGAATTGTTCATTTTTTCTTCCACTTTCTTACTTGACTTTTAAAATCCTTCTTGAACTGTTCCAAGAAAGCTTTTTTGAGCTTGAGATCAGTTCATATTCCCCTCAGGTTTTTGGTGCAGATGTATTGACAATGTTGTCTTCTCATGAGTTTGTGTTTTGATTTTCTCTGTCACCATAATAATTTTCTATGGTTATTGTTTTCTTTGTTGCTTTTTATTCATGGTGTTTGCCTTTTTCCTGGCTTTTAAAATTGATCTCTACTTCTAGTGCATGGGATCATTGTCCCATACTTCTTGTGCTGGGAGCTAGGGGCCTGGTTAATGACTTTGTGTGCTGGGTCTTCAGGTGGTAGCACTTGGAGGCTGTAGGGGTCTGGTAGCTTACCTAGTACTGAGTTGGAACTGGTGGTGGTGTCTGTTTATGTGCCAAGGCCAGGTGGGATTTTTCTGTGTTTCCACAGGATTAAACTGAATCTCCCAAGGTGAGGAAGTGGTCAGGCCACTGAAGGTTGCCCCACCAATGGTTGTGCTAGATCATGGGTAGGTTCAGCTGCTGGTAGACACCTGTCTGCTGACACATATAGCAGTTCTCTGCGTTGATGTCTGCCTGTTCCCCTGGCTGTGCCAAGGCATGGGGACATCCTGGTGTTGGACACTTACCTGCTCCACCACTTTGAGGTTCAGGTTCCCCTGCTGATTTGCTGAGGTGGAGCTTGCTGCTGAATTTCTGGGATACCTCCCATTCTGTACTGCTCCCCTTAAGTCACAGCAAGAGCGACCTTTCCTGTTAATCCCCTTAGCCTCCTAAGTTAAAAGACTACTGTATCCTGTCTTACTGCTGGCTCCACTGTTGTAAAATTTTTTCTGGGGGTGGTATTTTCTAGGTGTTTCAAGGTCAATAAGGGAAGATGAAAGCAACTTACAGCCTAATCTGCAATCTTGGCTCCTGGAAGTTGAAATAGGTGATTTTCAAATATTCCGTCTATAGGCTGAGAACTCCAGAAGCAGCCACTGCCACAGGAACTTCTGCTGCTGCTGATTATGTCACTCCCAAGCTCTGTTCCTGGTTTGCTGGGGCTGTGCTGTGCTTATGTGATTTGTGCTGGACTGCACTGCTGTCTCAGGACCAACAGACCCCTTCTGCTGACCTTTTAAGTTGTCTCTGGCATCCCTACTTTCCAGGTTTCCCAACATTTTTTTTTCAAATAGTGATTTCTTGTCCAGAAATCTTGGATCTTTGGGTTTGTCAAACACTAGATTACTGTTGTCATTTACTACTGTGTATAGTGTACCCAATTTATTCCACTTATGCATTACTCTATTTCTTACCTAGTACCCAATTATTTTGATGATTTTGTTGTTAAGTTATTCAGTTATATCCAGCTCCTCTTGACCCAATGGGCCTCACTGTCCATGAAGTTTTCTTGGCAAAGATATTGGAATGGTGTAACAGTAATGAAATTTGAAGATCCTTTTGTATTGCTAAGCTAAAAGGTACTTAACACCTAGTTTCAAATTAAGCCTCTGTTAAAGAAACAGAAGGTATGAGCTCCTGTTGCTGATGTAACAGGAAGGGGCTAAATAGGGAGGAGCAATACTGTATATATGGAAAGACTGTAGCTGGGAAAGTCAGAATTTCTTGGGATAAGCTTCATGGAGACAGAAGAGCTACTAGAGAGAATTGAGAACTGAGTCAGAATTTCTTGGAGCAAGCCACATGGAGGCAGAAGCTGGAGCTGCCAGAGGAGGCATGACTGTGATGGTGGTACTTTGTTTGTGGCTTTGTTAAGGCTTAACTTCCCAGGAACAGAGACTGTGAAGGATTTAAGGTGGACTGGACACTGTGAGCTTTAGCTTGGAACACGAAGTGCACAGAGAGCTGGACAAGGACTTGGTAGCTGTCTGTCTTTGAACCCAGGTAACAGTTTAGTGAATCCAGGTGGGATCTGGGACCATAGAAGGGGATCCAGGGAATCTAAGAACTTGCCCTGAGTCAAAATGAAAAGACCTCTCTGTGAATACTGAGTAGTGACTGACCCTGATATAAGGTTTTGCTTTGGGACTCACTTTGGGAAGAATTATGTGATTTGGCCAAATGAGATGACTCTGGGCAGCCATTGAGGCTCTCCCCCTCTCTCCGGCTTTGAAAACCCAGATGTTGGTGCTTTCCTCTCTGGTGACTAACTAGGTATGGATGTAATGGTTAAACATAACCATTTCCTTAATGATAAGGTAGGCTTAAGTAATGATATATTAGATATCAATGTATTAAAGCAAATGTATAAATAATGAAATATATTCTAACACACATATGAACTTAGATCATGTCCCCACTAAGTGCACTAAAAAGCTATGCTGAATAGTAGGGCCTACATTTATAGAAATCTGGCAGGGAAGCACACAAGGGAAGAAAATTCATATTCTTAGGCAGACTTATAACTCTGGGCTGCAAGCATCAACAATAGTGGTACATTCATATACCTATTCCACATGAAAGTGCTTCACTGCTTGACTGCTGGACCACTCTAGCTGAGGAAATTCACTTCTCTACTCTAATATATCCTTTACAAATATTTTCATTTTCCCATCAAGATTAAAAAAGATATTTAAAAAGTGTCATCTTTAAATGTGAATTGCAATTCTCCTCAAGTAAGAGATTGTCTATCTCTGGGTTATACAGACCAGACAAGACAGTTATTCATTCAACAAGATGCCATGCTGTTGAATCAGAACAACCTTTAAACAGCACAATCAGATTGACTCTAAACCAGATTATCAAAAGAAGCTAAAGATGTTTATGCTTTTCTTTGTCAAGCCAGAGGTAGTAGCAGAGAGCAAAAATGCCTTTTGCAAAGCTTCACCCCTCTCCATTTTTAGGTGGGTGTCACTGGAACTCTTGGTCAAGTAAGTCATTTTCCCTTTGACCAATCAAGACAACTAAGCTGAAGAATTTTATCAAGAGATTACTTCTAGTTTCCACAGCTCTAATAGATCAGCTTTGCTCCCCTACCTACTACTGGTCTTCAACTCTTTTCAGGTTCCTTTTTCCTCTCTTCCTGTTGTCTTATTTGCTGTATGTTTAATGGATTAAATGGGAGCCCCTGACTTTGTGACTCAATGTTCACTTAAAAGTCATAACTCTCCAAATTTTGCTTATCAATAACACCCTTTTAAAAAAAATCATATCTCAGTCTACAAACATTTATATGGTTTTTCTTTTTTTCTTCATTTTATCCTCTTTAGTCACAAATATATATATATTTCTTACCAGTCTGGCTCTTGAGCCCTCATTCAATGTGCTCTATATATGTACAACCCATAATTCTTAAGGTAATTCAGCCATACAATATGTGATTCTTCAAATTTAGAGTTCTACAATCTACAAAAATGTCCTTATTCTTTTTGGCATTTGTTTACATTCATATTTCTCTATATTTTTTTGATAAATAAAAGATCTTTCTCTAACTTTTATGACATTAAGTTGTTCCTACTAGCATCATTCTAACTTTGTTACCAAAGGCATCTGAGTTCTCAAATCTATACTATAGATAATTTTTCTCTTCTAAACTGTTCAATTCCATATGAAACCTGTATGTATTTTCGTAGTTCATATTAAGATAAAGTTTATTTCTACTCATATTAGGTATCAAAATAATTTTCCATAATGACAGTGTAATGGTAATTAATTTGTATTTGAAGACCCCTTTTTGTATTGTCAAGTAAGCAGGTATTTAGCACCTTGTTTCAAGTTAAGCAAAGGTAGCAGGTACTTAGGACTTAGTAATTTATCAAGCCACTGTTAGGGAAACAGAAGGTATGAATGTCTGTCTCCTGTTACAGATGTAACAGGAAGGGGTTGGCTGAAAAAGGAAGCTAATGCTGTGTGTATATAAGAAAAGCCCCAGAGAGGCACAATCAGAACTTCTTGGGACAAGAATCTGGTAGCAGAGCTGAATTTCCTGAGAACTTATGGTGGCTTCTTCTGAAGAAGAGCCCAGGAGCCTAGGAGCCCAGGAGCCCAGGAGTCCAGGAGTGCCTCCTCCACCCGCAGGCTGAATAAGGTGATTCTCATTTTTTGAGCTGCAGAAGACTGAGGAAGCATGACCATGGGATGCTAAGACTTTGTCTCTTTGTGGCTTGGTTGAGCCTTGAATTCCTGGGAACAGAAATCGTGAAGGATTTGAGATGGACTGGCCACTGTGAGCTCCAATATGGAGCAGGAACTGCCCAGAGAACTGGGCAAGGACCTGGGAGCTGTCTGACTCTGAATCCAGGTGACTGTTTGGTGGATTCAGGTAGAAGCTGGGACCATGGAAGGGGATCCAGGGAATCTGAGAGACCACTCCAAGTCAACCTGAAAGAAGACTTTACTTGGATACTGTAAATTATAAATTTACTAGTGACCTAGGGGTCGAGGGTCTGTGTATTTTCTAATGATTGTACTTAATGATACTTAGTAATTGATTGCTGAATAAGTGACTGATTGAGTTAACTTAGTGTGCCCCTTGAGTGGAAGACTTTGACTACTGTATTTTGAAATGACTGAATACTGAGTAAGGAGGTGAACCTCTTTAGGGATACCAGATGGTTGGTTTTTGTTCAAAACTTTGTGGCCACTATGGTGGAAAATATGTGGCCATTTTAGTGATAAGCTGTGTGAATACTGTATTGTGATTTTCTGTGATAAGTTATAATATTGTGAATACTGTACCTTGTTTTCTGTGAATGTTTTGCTTATTTTTGTTATGGAATAAATAGAGTGTTCTCTATACTGTGTAATCAGAATCTTAAAAGCTATTCAAAGTAGCATTCTTCTGGAAAGCTGCTCATGCATGGCATTACAGACTTCAATGCCACACCCTTTGACAATGAATATATGGTGTCCCAAAAGACATATTGTTTATTTAAGCTTTAATAACTTAAATCTTTAGGCTTTAAACTACATCACACCTTTTGGGAAATTCTATACATCTATTTGTATAATTTTTTTGCATGTTTTATCATTAACTGTTCATTAAGGGCCATAAATTGGGACTATACATTGGAGTATACCATACATTGAGATGGCCAGAGAAAAGGCTTTGAAATGTAAGTGGAATTTGGATGAAAACCTTCATTAGTCAGATCAAGTCAATGATCATTTATTAAACTCTCACTATATTCAAGCACTCTGCTAATCATTGAAAGAAGAAAAAAAAGTCTCTGCTCTCAAGGAGTTTGTAGTCTAATACTCTTGACAACATGCTAACAACTGTGTATGGACATGATATGGACAGGATCGATTGGAGATAATATTAAGGGAAAGACACTATTATCATGTAAGAGATGGAGTGCTAGCCTAAGAGTCAAGAAGATGTGAATTAAAATCTCTACTTTAGCCCTACTAAGAGTCACCTAACTAAGCTGTTTGAGGATGACCCAGGGTTAATATTCTTACCACTCTAGGTTTCAATTTGCTTATCTCTAAAATGAAAGGGTTGGGCTTAATAAACTCTAAAGGTACTTAAAAAACTAAATCTTTGTTCGCATGATTCTATGACCTAAGACAATCTATCTGCACTATTGTAATAGCCTTGTAATAGGCCTTCCTACATCTATTTTCTCCGTGTCAATCCATTCTTCATATCCTTGCCAGAATATTATTTATCTTGCATAGAACTATTTTTGCTGCTCCTCTGCTCTGATATCTCTAGTGAATTACTATAGCTTCTCATGCAAAGTTCAAATTTGTTTGCACAGTCATATTAACAACAACAATGATAACAAAACAACTAACTTTTCTATAATGCTTTAAGTTTTTGGTTTGCAAATCAAATAACACTTCTTTTAGAATTCAAATCCCACCATGATCTTTGGCCAACCTTCCTTTTTTACTTTATCTCATATGACTTCCTGACATGCTCTCTTGTTTCCAACAAACTGCTCAAATCACTTATCTGCAAAGGCACGTTGGGCTGTTAAATGATTCTATCTTTGCTCAAGTTTTGTTTTGTTTTGTTATTTTCCCCAATGCCCTTCCTCTGAGCCGTCTCCTCCCAATCAATCAATCAATATTATTTAAAACTCACTGCAAATGCTACCTCTTCCAACAAGACTTCCCTGATCTTTCTTGTCTAGTAATTGCCATTCCTTCAATCTTTATACACTTCCTTTCAAATGTCTGTAGTGGCTTATCATGTCACATCTTTGTGTCTTAGGTATCTATGTTGGTTTCATCTCCCTATTTAACTACTAAGCTCCAGGAAGGCAAGGACTGTGCCTAAGCTACATTTTGTAACTCTCCATAGCTATTACCACAATATTTTTGTGCATGGTGGGTACCTAACAAATATTTATTGAATGAAGGAATAAATGATCTTTGAAAAGAAAGAATATTCCCAGATGGAAGGGAATGTTCTGATGAAAGACAGCACTTCACTGTTGTGCTTGTCCTTCATTTTCAAAGAGGATCATGACATCAGGGAAATGATGACATTACTTGCAGTCGACTTTGATTTGAGTGAGGGAGGGCTGTGCAAGTTCACCAGCCTCAGTTTCTCCTCCAGAGCCACTTGCGTCCAGTCAGACATTCATCAGAATGACTGGAGACGGCCCAGGATGCAAAGCAACAGAGTCAAATAAATAAGATCTTTCTAGGCCATATATTGACACAGAAAACCACAAGTTAACATTTTCTATATTGTATTGTGTTTTAACGTATGTTGTTAAACATTTCCCAATTATATTTTAAGCAGATTCAGGTCATGCTCCAGAGCTTTGCAGATCACATATAGAATTTGCGAATTTGAAATCTTTGTTTTACGTGATATATACAGAGAGTAATAAAGAGACTACAGTATCTGCATCAGAAAGATTATGCAAAACACCATAATGAGATGAGTCTGGAAAAGCGGACTGGAGCTAGACCATATAAGGTCTTTAATGCCAGGTAAGGTGTTTTTCCTTTGTCCTATATGCAGCAGGGAATCATTGAAGGTTTTTGTTTGTTTGTTTGTTGTTGTTGTTGTTTTAGCCTAGGAGAGACATTATGAGAGTAAGCTCTTGATAAGTTTGGGGCTAGAGCCTTCAGATGACATAAGGAGTAAATTTTATTCTTCACACGAAGAAACTGCACATTGAACACTCATTTAGAGAGATTAGTGCACATCTGTCTATGTCTAGGTTATACGAATACCAAAGCTAACCTTGCAAATAGTCCTTTGTCATTTGTCCTAAAGGCTCCTACCACATTTTAATTCAACTGAAAGGTTTTTGCACTTGAAAAAATTTGAAACCCCTAATACATCCCCTTGGAATTTTTCCTTGTTGGTCTAGAACTTATTACATTTGGAAAATGTTTGCCACGTTACAATGAGTTACCTAGAGTATAAACCTCTCAGTTTATCTGTGTCCCTGAGCCCCCAGAGCAGGGTGGGCTGATTCTACTCTAGGCAGAGTAATCAAATGGTCTTTAGTGCACTGGAAGACTTCCTAGTATGCCACTAAATCCCACCATTGGTCCTTCATTAAGGTGAAGATACTGTCAGCATATGTTCCCTGTTAAAATTCAAGTATGTTTATCAGGATAAGACACTATAATTTAGTAATATGGATCTCTAATTAGATAAGTATGATATCCTGATATCAGAGATTGATAGGGTCAAAAATCTAACCTATGTTAGCTACAAAAATATAAGAAAAGAAAAGGAAAAAAACACTGGAAGGATCATGGAAGAACGATCATCTTTGAAAGCAGAAAATTTAAAAGGTTCAGGGAGCATGGTAGAGTAAAAAAGGTTGTGCCCAGAGACACAAAAGTAGTGAGTTTAAGCATATCATTTAACCTTGAAGCTCAATTTCCTCGTCTACAACATAAGGCATTAGTCTTGATAGCCTCTAAAATTCTTCCCAATTCCAAATCTCTAACTCATTTGAAGGGTTACAGTAAAGTATTTGACCAGTCATGTTTGGCCCAAAGGATTTAAAGGGGAAGTGATGAGTAGAAGAAAAAAAGCAAAGAAAATAAAAAGACTTAATTTTATGAGGGAAACTAACAAAACAAAACAACTTTCTAACAATGAGTACTGCCCCAAACTGAAATGGACTGCCTTGGGAAATACCTTACTCATCTTCACTGTAAATCTTCAAGCCAAAGTTACATGATGACTTTAGTATATTTTAGAGGGAATGTGTCAGGGGTACGGTTTAGGGTGGATGACCTCTCAGGTTTCCTATAACTAAACTTTGATGATTCTGTGTCTTGGAAATGAGAAAGGAATCCATTCCAGGAATAAAGGTAAAAAGAGAATGAGTGGACAAGGAATAAAGATTCTCTAGTGTTCTAAATCCTAAGTGATTCTAAATCCTAAGTGATTCTAAATCCTAAGATGCTAATAAAGTCCTAAAGTTAACTTTTGCTGAATTATAGCTACAGGGACTTAAACAAGTAAAACAGCAGAACTTTCAAATGTAAATGATTATAAAATATGGAGATAGTTTAGGAGTGATCCTGACTACTTGGTAGAACAATAAGGAATGGATTGGATAACCTACAACATTCCCTTCTATTTTGGGATTAATTTTGGATTGACTATTACTTCGATTACATCTTATCAGAAGAAGGAGTTTTTACATGTAAAGTTAAATGTGTTTTGCAATTCATTCCCCAATTCTCCTTAAAATTCTATAATTCTAGCTTTGTTTTTCCCTATTGCTATTAAAAGCAAAAACCATAATATGCTGTCTCTGTGTCCCAAGACCAGACATGTATCTGCCTCATTCAAACCTCATGTTAAAAAAAAAAATACTACATCCTTAACTGCCTGGAAGCATGGTTATAATTCAAAGGAGTTTAGATTCAGCTGGCACACAAGGCTGTTTTCCAAGGGCACTGTACAGACTTGCCTGGTGGAAATTATAACCTCCATAAATTGTTTAATGATCAAATTTTGTTTTCTCAGTTCAGTTTCATCAGATCATGCATGGCTCGAGTGGAAGTATTGGATTTCCTTTTAGTGCTGCTGAGCAGCCAGAAAGCCTTGTCTGAACAGAATCACATTAATCATAAATATGTACCCTTTAATAAGGCAACAATTTATTTTGGTTATTTTTTGTTCATGCCAAACCTAAAGTTTGGAATTAGGAGAAGAGTTCAAAGTGGAAATTTGAAAATTGAGATAGAATTTCAAAACAGGTAAAATAATTTATGAAAATAGCGAAACTTCTTCCACATATAAAGACCGTACGCTTTTTACCAGTCAGTAGAAAAGGTTTAAGGAATTATCAGAAGGACAGAGGTATCAGATGACTTGCCCAGGGTCACCCAGTTAGTTAATGTTGGAGGTAGAACTTAAAGGCAGGTCTTTAGGACTCCAAGCCCAGTACTATAATCACTTCCCCAGGATGTCCCTATAAAGTAAATTGCTTAATAGCATTAATATAATCTTCTTTAGCACTTTGCAGTATAAAGCTATTTGTTACTATTAATATTAACTAAACACCTTAAAATAAATAATTTTGTCATTCTGATTAGTTCTTGTTGTTTGCAAAGTGCTTTATCTACATTATCTCATTTGATACTCTCAACAAACCTGTGAGGAAGGTTGATCACAATCTTAAAAATTGAGGGAAAAAAGAGGCTTAAAGATGGAAAGTGAATGAATGTGTTCATGGCCAGACAGTTAATTGGGATCATAGGCTACACATCTTCCCAATTCCACAGCCTGCCCCAATTTCCACTACACCAGATAGTCTTCATGAATGTCTGAATGGCACTCCTCTGCTCCTAAGCTTTTTGAAGTTACTTAGATTGGGTCCTAGAAGTCAGAGATACATAGTTGCTGGGTCCATACCTGGAACTTTTTTAGTTTGTCAAACTCTTATGGAAGTATTGATTTCCTGATATACACTGCGAGAGCCTAGCATCACCTTCATTCCATGAACCTTCAAAGTCCTCCTGTTGTCTGAGCAAAGATAAGCAGAATAATTCATATTTATACTGCACTATAAAATTTAGGAAACGCTTTGCCCTACAACAACCTGTGAGTTAAATTATGTTGGATGAAGAAATTGGATCTTATTAAATGATTTGCTTATGGTCACAGACAGCTATATGGCACAGTGGATAGAGTGTAGGGCATGGAGTCAAGAAGGCTCAAATCTGGCCTCAGGCACTTACTAGCTGTGTGATGTTGGGTAAGTCACTTACCCCTACTTGCCTCAGTTTCTTCATCTGTAAAATGATTTAGAGAAAGAAGTAGCAAACCAATCTAGCTTTGCCAAGAAAACCTCAAATGTGGTCTTGAAGAGTCAGACACAACTGAAATGAATGAACAGCAACAATTATGGTCATGGACAGCTACTAAATGTCTAAATGTCACAGGATAGATACAAACCTTGGTCTCTTGTCTCCAGTTCCAATGTTATATCCACTACACATAGATTGATATTTCTATCTCAGAGAAAAAGAGTTGGAAATGTGTTACCTTAAATCATACAATAACTGGTGAAGTTGGGGAGAAAGAAACCATTCAAGATTCCGAAAGCATATTCTCTTCCAGAGAAAATGCTGATAAACTAATCAAACTTTTCAAATCACCAAGAGTAACTTTACTGAATATGTAAAGTCTGGTACACATATGACAAAGCAATATTTTTGCTTGACAGCGGGAAAACAAACTCTGGTCCATATGCTGAGTGAACTTCATTGACATCAATCACTTTTGATAAGGGTGGTAATTTCTCAGTCAGTTTTGTTTTTCAACTAAATTTATATTTTAGATGTCTAACAGTGAATTGATTAGCACATGTTAATACATTAAGATTACAGAGCCAAGAAGAGGATGTGTGAGGGTGAGACAATAGATGCTGCATGAAGTCATCCAAAAATACAATTCTAAAATGTATTCTACTTGAATTTAAGGCAAAGAGGAAACAAAAACATAAGGTAAGGAGTCTGCCTTGAAACTAGTGCACCCAGGACAGCATGTGCAGTCTTCCCAGCTAAATCCCATAGGGATTTCAGAAGATTTATTTATTAACATTTAAAATTGAATCCATCCAAGGTGGAAGCCAGAAACATCTTGACCCAAGAGATTGACACTGAAAATACAATTTTAAAATTAGGCCTGAGTTTTTCCTTTCCTTTTGAAAAAGGGCAGCTTGTTAATGTCATATACTGCCTCAAGCCCACAATCCTTCAATGAGAGTTTTGTCCTCAAAATAGATAGATAGATAGATAGATAGATAGATAGATAGATAGATAGATAGAAAGATAGAAAGATAGACAGACAGATAGAGGTTCTATCCAAAATTAAACAAAAAAGGTGGTGTTGGTGTTCTTAATTAGACTGTATGGCCAGAATGTAGTGTGCAATACTAGAAAATCTCACAAAATTGGAATTTAAAAAGTCAGAGAAAGTCTGGGTTCAAGTGCTGACATTGTCACTTCTTGGTTTTATCCTGACCTTGGACAAATCTGTCTTCAAGAGATGAGTACTGGAGCAGGTACTTTTCAAGATTCATTCCAACTCTGACATGGGGAAAGGAATACACATTTAATAAAAAATAGGCACTATACTAAGTGCTTTACAAATAGTATTTCATTTGATGCTCACAATTACCCTGTGAGGTAGGTACACTTAAAGAAACTGAGGCAGGCAGACATTAAGTGACTTGCCCACAGTCACACAGCTAGAAGTAGCTAAGGCCAGATTTTAATTCAGTTCTTCCTGACTCCTAGGCCAGTGCTCTATCCATCATGCCACCCAGCTGCATGCAATCTATGATGCAGGGCTAGTTCATTTAATCCTTAACCTACAATGACTTCTAGATCTGACAGTATTTCTTTTGAAAAATGAAGCTCTAACCAATGATTCTGAGTTGAAAGAAATCACTGAGGTCACCTGGTCTAAGTCATTCCTGATAAACACCCCTCCCCCTCTCCAACACTCCATTCTCTATTTAAAGACCTCTTGTGAAGGCAGATTCACCACTTCTATGACAAGACAGAAAGGGGGCAGCTAGGTGGTGTGGCAAATAGAGCACTGGTCCTGGAGTCAGGAGGACCTGAGTTCAAATCCAGCCTCAAACACTTAACACACTTACTATTTGTGTAACCTTGGGCAAGTCACTTAATTCCAATTGCCTTGCCTTCCCCCCTCCAAAAAAAAAAAGGCAGAAATATTTGGCTCCAAGTCACTTAAGCTCCCCTTCTTCATCTTTAAAATGAAGGAATAGGGCTCAAAGTTCTTCTCAATACTAAATCTCAGATTCTATGTATTTGAAGGATTAGAAGAAATATGTTTGGCTCCAAAAGGTAGAAATGGGAGCAATAAATAGAAATTGCAAAGAGGGGAGGAAAGTACACTATTGTACAGATTTTAGCAATAAGAGAATTTTCCTTTTATTGACTAGGTAGCATAGTGGATCGAGCTCAGGACCTGGAGTCAGGAAAACCTGAGTTCAAAGCTGACCTCAAATACTTACTAGCTGTGTGACCCTGGGCAAGTCACTTAACCTCTGTTTGCCTTATTGTCCTCATCTATAAAATAGGTATAATAATAACACCTACCTCCCAGGTTTCTTTTGAGATCTAATAAGTTGAAATTTAAAGCTTTAGCATAGTGCTTGCCATGTAATAAGCACTGTATTCTTGTTAGTTATCATTATTATTCATCTTCCTTTCTGAAGTCCAGTGAAAGGACACTATGATAGAAACCCATGTGGTTCTTTTTTTTAAAAGACTTTCCCTCTTTCATCTGGCTTAAAACAAACAGTTCCCACAGGGCAAAGTTGACACTGACCATTTCTACATTAAAGGTTGCCTAATGTTGGGGCCCAACTTTTTATCTGGCCATTGGGTTACATAGTCTTGATTAATATAAGTAAAACTTCCAATTATCGGGGTCTTTTTAGTACATAACTAAAGATAATTTGTGGGGAGAGGTAAAAATAAATAATATTGAGCCAGAAGGAACAGAAGAAATCAATTCATAGAACTCTATCAATTTATTAAGGTAGAATATAAGACTCAAAAAGGGAAGTGACTTGCCCAGGGTCACTCAGGTATTAAATAGTAGAACCAGAATTAAAGCACATCTTCTGACTCCATATCCAATGCTCTCTCATCTTATATGCTGCTGCCTCTTATAAGCTCCTAATGATAAGATTTCAATGTAATAGAGCACATACCACTCCATGTATGATTTTTTATTTAGTTTTAAAATAAATCTATATTTTTTTCATCATACCCTTAAATTAGACCCTGTTTTTACCAAGTTTTTTAGTTTTATTCTCACTAAGACACCTGGGATGACATTAATTCCAAATGTGAATTTAAAAACTGTATACAAAAAGATGGCACAAAGTATTTGAAAAAAATCTGGATTGAAATAAAACTCAGTCAGATTAAATGATCTCTGAAATCCCTTCCAACTCTGAAACTGTAGTGCCATCAATTCTAAAATGGATCATATCCTCATTTTTCCCCTTTTGAATAGTTTCTCCTTTTGATATGTGTTGAGGAAGATAATGTTTTAATTCAGCTAAATTAAATTCACGTTTATGAACATAAGCACCTAGTAGATATCAGGTCAAATAGAAATTATACAATATTATCCCAAGTTCACTTGGGTTTGACTTTGAACCTGAGTGGACATCTGTAAAGGAAGGGACAACATGAAGATGAGATATAAAGAAGAAGTCTTGGAAGCCACACTGGAGATGCTGGAAGCCCATGGGGCCTAGTCTGAGGAGGGATCTCACTGACAGACCCAAGGGGAAGTTTATTGACTCATGTTTGTCAGGGAACATGCTGTATGCAAGGTAATGCTAGGGAGAGAAAGAAAGATGCAACACAGACAGATCCTTCTGTAACAGCAATAAATTTAGCAGATACTTAGCACTTAGTAACTTAGGGCTAAGTATGTAAAGTGTGAGCTCTTCTCCTCTCCTGACATGGCAGAATGGGCTTGGCTGAGACAGGAGGCCAGTGTGTGTATATAAGAAGAGTTCTAGAGAGAGAGAGACAGAATCAGGAATCTTCCTCCTATTGGAGGAAGCAGGATTGTCCCAGCATCTGGGAGGTGGACTGCTGGACTGAAGAACTGAGTCGGAGTTTTCTTGAGAGAGAGAGAGAGTTTCTCTCCCAGCATCTGGAAGCTGACTGAGAACTGAGTTGGAGTTTTTCTTGAGACTAGAATCTGGTGAAGGCCAAAGTGTCTGTTACTGCCACCTGGACAGCCAGTGTTGCTGCTGCTGCCTGGAAGGCTGAGTTTTCAACTGAGTCCTAGGGCCAGCTGAACTGCTGGAGGACTGAAGAAGCATGACTGGGATGATCCTTTCTTGGTTCATGGCTTGGCTGATCTTTGAGTTCCCGACAATAGAAGTAGTGAAGGGTTTGAGATGCATTGGACCCTGTGAACTTTGGTGTGTTTCAGGGATTGCCTGGAGGACTGGACAAGGACCTGGGAGCTGTCTGCCTCTGAATCCAGGTGACTGGTGGATTCAGGTAGGAGCTGGAAGGGGATCCAGGGAATCAGAGAAACCACCCAGAGTCAAGATAAAGAAAAAGCCTCCCTTGGATGAAATTGAGGTTTGCTGGACACCAAAGGGTGGAGGGTTTATGTGGTTTTTCTAATGACTGCATTTAGTGACTGAGTCTAGATTAGTGACTGATTGAGTTGATCTATGATTGCCCCATTAGTGGACGGTTGATTACTGTATTGTGAACTGACCAAATGATTAAGTAAGGTGGGTTTCCCCGTTAGGGAAACCAGATGATTATTCTTTTGTTCTTTGTTCTAAATATTCTAAAATTTGTTCTTTGTTCTAAATATTGTTCTAAATAAAAGTTCTTTGTTCTAAATATTTGTTCTAAATATTCTAAATAAATATTGTAGTGAAAACAGTGTGGCCATTCCAATGTTAAGCTATTATGAACACTATATTGTGATTTTCTGTGATAAGATGTAATGTTGTGAATATTATATTGTGATTTGTAGTGAATACTTGCCTTGATTTGTAATGGAATAAACAGAGTGTTCACTATACTATGTAATCCAAACCTTAAAAGCTGTTCACAGTAGTATTCTTTTGGGAATCTGCTAGGGCATGGTGTTACACCTTCTTCCAAGAGCCTAGAGACACTTTGAAGAAGTGAATGAGTGAAGAACAGGAGCTTAAATCCAAGGGAGACTGTGATAAAATCAAAGTATAAGGCTAGACTAAATGCCATGGGAAATATGAATAGAGATACATATCATTTTCAGAAGAAGGCATGGGCCAATAGATTCATGGATTCATGGAAGAGTTGGGAGCTGGATTTGAACAGCAGTCTTTGGGTACATCCTATACTGGAATGCGAGATGATATGAGAAAAACCACTGAAATAGGAGAGGCCAGGGTAAAAATGGAGGATAAGGAATATATCAGTTTAGTTCAGTTGGACTATACTTTGTAAATGATAGGAAAATATAAAATAAGTCTTGAGAGAAAGAATATAGATTTTTGCAGACCTTGAATATCATGATAAAAATTATTTTATTCATTGGGCTCTCTGAAATCACCTCAGGTTTCTGAGTAGTAATAATGTTTTTAAAGCTATGAATAAGTATGATTACTAGGGAAGGATGGATTAGAGTAAAGACACCAGTTTATTGCCATATCTCATACAATGCTCAATCTCCTATCTTCCTTCCTTTGCATTGATTGGTGCCCTTTGTTGAAATGCTGTCACTTTGATTCTTAGAACTTCTGACCTTGGTACAGCTAAGTGGTGCAGTGAATACAGCACCAATCCTGGAATGAGGAGGATCTGAGTTCAAATCCTGCCTCAGACACTTAACACTTACCAGTTGTGTGATCTTGGGCAAGTCACTTACCCCCAAATGCCCTGCTTTCTGCCCTCCAAAAAAAAAAAAAGACCATCTGACCTTCTTCAAGGCAAAGTTTAAACTATCATCTTCTTCATGAGGATTTTTCTTCCCTGTCTTTCAATAAATGACACAATGGATTGTGCATTGGGCCTAGGGTCAGGAAGACTTGAGTTCAAATCTAGCCTCAGATACTTATTAGCTGTGTGACTTTGGGCAAATTACTTAACCTTCATCTATGTCAACTATAAAACAGAGATAATAATAGCGCCGACTTCTACGGTTGTTTTAAGTATAAAGTGAGATAATATTTGCAAAACACTTAGCATAGTGTCTGGTATATATTAGATGCTTAATAAATGCTTGTTTCCTCCCGGCTTTCCTTAGCTGCTTGTACCTCCTTCTCCTCTAAGGTTATCCTTACATATCACTATGTAATACACACACACACACACACACACACACAAACACACAAACACATACATCTATTTATGTTTATGTTCTCTCCCCAACTAAAATGTAAGTTCCTTGAGGATATGACTTGGTTTGAGGTTCTGTTTGTTGGGTTTTTTTTCCTTTGTATCCCCAGCAGCTAGCCCAGTACCTGGATATATAGGAAAACCTTAATAAATGCTTGTTGATAGATAGGATGGAGACATAGAGATCAACTAGGCTGCTATCATAATAGTTTTAAGAGACTCCAAACTGAGGTTTTTGCAGTAGATATACAAAGGATGGGGCAGATAAAAAAGATAGTGTCAGACTAGAAGAGGAGGAAATTGGCAAAAGGATGAATGTGGAGAATAAGAAAAGGGGAAGAACAAGAGATGATTCTGAAGCTTTGATTCAGTTTAATTGGGAGTATGATCATCAAAATAAAGTGGTAAAGCAGGTTTTGAGGGGAATATAATGAGTTTGGGAGGAAGTGAGTTATAGTGGATAGAGATCTAGTTTTGAAGCCAGGAAGATCTGGGTTCAAATCCCACCTCTGATATATACTGGCTATATGACCATAGCCAAGTTCACACAGCACTTTCTGAAATTGTCCAATTTAGTAGTGCAGGTACTGACTTGCATTGGGAGTTTCCTTATTCAAAAATTCCTAAAATCAAGAAAATTAAAGGTCCAGTCTCTATTTCCTAAACTGAGTTCATTTCTGGAGCTAATTTTAGGTTATGGTAGGACATTGACTTTCACTTTACCAGGCCAACTAGATTGAAGGAAGATACAAATTCTGAATCAATCAATCAAAAAGCATTTATTAAGTGCTTTGGGTCATGAAGAATGTCTTGCACGACTCCATGGAGGATATGAAGAAAAGGTACTTTAGCTGGAACTTAGCTTCTCTTCATGGGATCTTTTGTGGAATAAGGACAGAGAAAAAGATTAGAGTCAGATGGTGGGAAGACCTTTAATGTTAAGCAGAAGAGTTTGCACCTAATCCTAGAGGCAATAGGGAGCCACCAGAGGCATCTGAGAATTTATCTCTGATCCAAACAAGGTATTTACCATATTTGCTTTGGGATTTTCCTGAATGTTCTTTCTGTATCATTAGTGATTACATTTATATCTTTTTGAGATCAATGTTTATATGCCATCAAAATCCAGCTGCTATATTTTGAAATTGCCACATTGAATATGTGACACTTTTAAAGCTATATTAAAAATTAAAGGGCGAAATGACTCAGACTAATCAGAGTATTTTAAACTCCCTGACACAATACATGTGATACAGTTACCTTAGGACATATTTGTGTTTAATACACACATGTACATACACAAACACACATACATCTCATATCCTCCACTGGAAATAAACAGTTCTTTGTATCAATGTATCAATGTAGGGTATCAGTGGGAAAACCTTTTATCATATTGTTGAATCATTGGAGCTATGTTTTCTCTATCATACTACAACCTTGAATTATGGAATATTCAACAAGAGGTTGTCTATAGTTCAGCTAAATCTTAGCATAAGGTTGTAGCCTTGGCATATTTAAGTATTGCTAGAGGCAACATCTGGCTACTCTATAATTAAGCTATTGTATTACATAGAATGTTTACTTTTTCCATATCTAAAATTCCCAACTGGCAATTGTTAAAAATTTAAGTTTTATAGTGCTAAACAACCTTTTGCTCATTTGATATTGCCTTTTTAAAATGAGTGATTACAAAAACATTTCCTTTACTTAGGTCTTATAGGACATTAGGCAGTACAGGATTGGATCTTCATGAAGACTGTGCCTAGGGAGAGCAAAGTAAGCAGAATCAAATGTACTGAGTACAAAATAACCACTACAATGTAAAGAGAAATAGCACAAAAGATGCCAGAATTTAGATCAATACAATAAACATCCTTAAACATATTTCTATTTTTACTATAGAGAAGTGAGAGACAACAGGTAAACAATGTGACATATTCAGTCAGGTTTGTTTATTGTATTGGTTTGTTTTGCTTAACCATACTTTGCTATGAGAGAGATTTGTGGTGGTGGGATTTGGTACTAGGGATGATGGTACTGTGAAATACAGCAATCAGAATTTCTTTTTTAAAGAAAAAAAGACTATTCCTCCGGTAAGGCTGCAAAGTATTATTGGAAGTTTAGACTTATCTTGACAAGTCTTATTTACCCTGAAACTCTAGGTATGCAGCATGGTATAGTAGAAAGAGTATTGATTCTAGCAGAGTTAGCAGAGAACTCAATTCAAATCCTGATACTTCCTTACCATGTGATCTGGTGGTAGGGGACTTCATCTCTAAGAATTTCAGTTTAGTTTAGTTTTCAAAATGAAGATATATTCATTATATAGCTCATAGGGGTGTTGTAAACCTTAATGTGCTTTTAAAAAAAGAAAAAAAAGATTTCATGTATATTGTCAAAACATATTGCTTTATTTCCCAGTTTGTGTTTTTATGGTCATTGAGCTCATAGTCACATTATTTTAAATGTCTATTTATAGTGAAAATAATAAAGGTTGCTTTCATATTTAGATTTAAACCCTTTTTGAAGAAATGACATTATGGGACACCCAATGGCAAACTTTTAGGGAAAAGGAATAGCTCAGCACTGGTTCCAAAGATTTGAGCTAAAAATCTGATATTAGATGGGCTGAAATTGATGGACTCAATAATCCATTCTTTCCACATCAAGCTTTTGACCTAGAGTAGTATTCCCCAAATTCATGTTGCCATGGAACACTGTGAAGCATGTGATATATTGGCTTATTTTTCCATGCTTTTCTAAGGGGAACATCCTGGTATATGAGTGGAAAGAATGCTCCACTTGGAGTCAGTAGATTTGGATTCAATTTATTAGCTTAAGTCCTTACTAGCTATATAACTACGAGTAAATCATAAGATCAGAGTGTAAGGAGACTAAAATTTTGTTTCTGGTACCAATTTATATGAAGGAGCAAGAGGAAAAGAAGTTGGAAGAATAAACTTAATCTTACCATGAAGACTTCGTTGGCTTCTCCTAACTGGATGTGTATGTGTGACCATGGATGATAACAGAAAGAGCTTAATCCTCTCTTTTGGAGAAAAAGTTGTCTAGCAACTGGATTCCATCAGAAGGTAAGAGAGAGAACATTCACCTGTGGAGGTGTCCAGGAGAATCCAGATGAGAGTGATATAATAGAGAGAACTGAGTACCAGGTAGCCCAACTCAGCAGAGAAAGCCACTTACCTGATGACATCATCAGGGGATAACAGTTACTCTTTAGTATCTAAGGTTTTGGTCATTCTGGTCTCAGAAAGCACAGGGATGTACATGCTGGATGAAAGGGTGTCCTATATTTGTGCCCCATCATCCATGTTGCCTAGTCACATGTGTTCTCTGTGAGTAGCCCTATATCCACTGGCTGTGTGATAATCTATGGAAGAGTGCATCCCTGACTGTATGATGAAAACCTTTTTTTGTCATTTGTCTTGTTATGCTTTTTAATGAAATCTCTTTTCCTTGGATTAGTAAACAAATTTTGTTCATTTGATTTATCAAATAAAACCAGTCTTATGATTGAATGATAAAAAATATCTCGATGGAATTTTGGAGATAATATTCTCTTTGGATGCTAATTCATGTCCAAAATGTGGGGTGGTATTCAGTGATGTCAGCAATATGGAGGGATGGGGCCAAGTGATATAACAAAACTTAACAGCTGAAAAGGACCTTGGAGGTCATCTAGTCTAACTCTATCCCTTGACAGTTAAGGAAATTAAATTGCAGATAGTTCAAATGTTTTGTTTAAAGTTGATTGGAAATAAGGAGTAGAGTAGAAAAGTTTACTCAGACTCTAACTCCAAATTCAAATGTATCTATACTATACCACATCTACCTCTATTTTTCAGTTTAATTTGTCATCTAAGGAGCATGGGATTTAGAATCAAGTGGAACTTTAGGCATCATTTCCTAAATCTCTCCTTTTATAAGTGTAGTGTTATTTCCATTATCCCATGCTTCCTAAGGACATCTTTAGGTTTAACCTCACCAGCATGCCAGAAGCCTGTGGTGACATTTGGCAGAAAAAGGAACAAAAAGGAAGGTGGAGAGGAAGGTAGAGAGGAAGGTGCAGAGAGGTCCCATTCCTGTTGTGGATGCTGCAGTTTAGCACAGTGAGATCTAAAAAGAGACAGATGAAAATGATGTCACCTTGTGTGCAGCTAGAGGGCAAACTCTGGATTGAACATGAAAGTATAAAAGTTACTAAATCCTAAGACATTATAGAAGGAAAAATTCCTCATTCCATGATAACTAATAATAATAACATTCACATAACACCAAGTTCTAGATAGCATGCTAAGCACCTTTTAATTATTACCTCATTTGTATAAAGTGGTGGTGATAGTGATGTTGGTGTTTGGGGCTTTATAACTCCAAAAATCCATTGTGACTAAAACCTACAGCCTCTCTTCTATTTCTTTTTTTCATTCACCATTCATTCACTCACCATTCATTCATTTATTCATTCATTCATCAAGCTACCTTTCATGTTTTCTACACTGCAATAGGGGATGGTAATATAATGGTAAAACCAAGCCTCATCTAAAAGCAGCTTATGTTCAGTTGGGTAGGGAGGGACAAATACATACACAAAAAATATAAAATGTAAATAAAGTATGAATACACACTCATTTCTAGGTGAGGGGAAGAAACTGCCAGAAACACCTGGGCAGGGCACAGAGGAGGAGGTCAGGATAGATATTAAAGAAGTGAGGGATTCAAAGAGTAAAAAGCAAGGGGAGAATATATTCCAGACATAGGAAGAGGGGGCATTTTGTGCAAAGGTATAGAGTCAATAGATGGAATGTCTTAAATGGAGAATTCTAAGCCAATTTGGTAGAGAGATAGAGTGCATGGAATAGAATACTGTGTAGCAAGTCTAGAAATGTAGGCCAAAGTCACATTGTGAAGGGTTAAAAAAAAAAATAAGAGTACTATATTTTATTCTAGAAGTAAGAGGGAGCCAGTGAAGTTTCTTGAGCAGGGAGTAGGGATAGACGTGATCAGATCTGAGATATGGGAATATCAGTTTAGCAGCTTTGTAGAAGATAGATTGTAAGGTGAGAATTTAAAGATGGAGACAAGTTTAGGGAATGATTATTGTATTTCAGATGAGAGATGATGAAGAATTTGAAACCATTAGTTTCAAAATATTGTGGAGATTGAATACATGAGACTTTTAAACTAATTGGATATGAAAAAAAGAGAGACTGAAGCATCAAGGATGATTCCCAGGGTGAAAATCTGAGTGACTGGGAGGAGATAGGGGTATCCTTAACAGAAATAGCAAAGTTAGGTAGAGGAGAGGTTTTGAAGTTAAAGATGAATTCTGCTTTCGATATGGTAAGTTTGAGATGCATTTTGGTAAATCCAATTTCAGATATTTCAGAGGTGGTGCAGAACTGAAGTTTATGAGGGAAAACATGGTTACATATATAGGACTGGAACTCGCATTAAATGCTAGTTGAACCTATTGGAAACTGATGTCATCACTAAGTGAAAGAGTGTAGAAAGAAAAAAAAAAGGCCTAGGTGAGAAACCAATAGTACAATCATGCATATCAAGCATCTATATAATAAGTAAAAGAGACAAAGTAATATCCAAGCAATTGGCCATGCTTAGTACAGGATACAACACATAGCAGGAGAGGCAGTCCACAGTGTCAAATGAAAACTGAGAAAAGGTCATCAGATTGAATAATTAGAAAACCAGTCCAGAGACAGAACTTGTTAATTATTCTATTATGTAACTGTAAGAGTTCTGAGTTGATCTAATTACCTTCTCTTTTTTTGCTTCTCTTTTATTTTTTACCCATCAAATGAATCTGTGAGACTACTGGCCACTGTTAAACGGTAAGCCTCAACTAGTAACCATGAACTGATGTTGTTAATAATTATTAAGGTTAGAAAGGTTACCACAACAACAAAAGGCAGCCTCTTGTATAATATACTTAAGAGATCTGAGACTTCATCAGTATACTGATACTGCTCACTAAGATGGACCCCAAACTTCTAGATTTGGATAAATGGTCTTTCTGAGTTGCTATGAACTCATCACCAGTCCTTTGCAGAGAACATTCAAACATATTTGATCTGGTTTTCAAATGTCAGATGTAGAACTCATCACTGAATCTCTACTCTAAACCTTTTCAGCTTAAGTCCTGCTAAGACCTTGGGTTTTCCTAACGTAGCTACTGCCATAGCATGATGAGGCACCATAAAAGGATGACAATAGAAGCTATGCTAGCACAGAATCATCTCTGGCATGTCTGACCTAGTATAGGCTCAATAATGAATTTAGTGCCTGTTGTCTAAAGGCCACTCTAGTTATGTCAAATCAAGTCAATATACATTTACTGTCCTAGGGATACAATAAAAGGGGAAAAAAACAGTGCTTGCCCTCAAAGAGTTCAGTGTTAATGGTGGAAATAATATGCAAACAGGAAAAATACAGGATATTAGCTCTCCTAGGGTGAAGGCACTAATAGTGAGGGAGCCAGGAAAGACCAGGAGGTAAAAATGTTGGTTAAAACTTGAAGGAAACCAGGAAGCCTGGAAGATGTTAAAAGTAAGGAGAGAGTTCCAGGAATGGAGGACAACTGAGAAAAAGGTAGACTAGAGTAATGAAATATCTGCTCCAAGAAATAGCAAGGAGACCTGCGATACTGGACTATAGAATGCTTGGAGGAGATTGAAGTGTCAGAAAACCAGAAAGGTAGAAAGTCCCAGGTTATAAAGGATTTTAAAATTCAAACAGAGTATTCTGTATTTGACATTGGCCATAATAAGGAACTACATGGGTATATTTAACAGGAGAGTGACATGGTCAGACTTGCACTTTGAATAGAACAATTATTTGAGAGCTGAAAGGAGGATGGACTGGAGTGGCAAGAACTAAGCAGGGAAACCAATTAGCAATCTATTGCAAAAGTCTAGGCTTGAGGTGACAAAGCCTTGTATGAATGTGTTGGCAGTGTTAGAGGAAAGAGAAAGGCTGATATACAGCATATTAAAAAGGTAGAAGGACAATCATTTGTCAATAGATTGGATATGGGAAAATGAGAAAGAGATGAGTGAAAGATGCAAACCTGAGTTACTGGGAGGAAGATGGTACCCTCAATAGTAACTGAAATGTTAGGAAAAGGGAGGGGTAAGGAGATAGGATAATGAGTTCAGGTTTAGACATACTGAATTTAATATGTCTAAAAGACATAGATTAGATATTTGACTGGAGGTCAGGAGATGGTTTAGAACTGAATAACTAAATCTGGGAAGCATCTGCATAGAAATAATAATTGAATTCATGGGAGTTGATGAAATCATCAAGCAAAATATTATAGAAATATTATAAATTTTATAAATATTATAGAAGAAGAAAGGAGGGTCTATGGTAGAGCCTTGGGAAACACCCATACTTATGTGGGGATGACCTGGATGAAGATTCAGAAAAGGAAATTGAGGTAGGGAGAACAACAGGAAAAATCAAAATTATAAACGCTAGAATAAAGAGTATCTAGGAAAGGAAGATGATTGACAGTTTTAAAGGTGGCAGAGAGGTAAAGAAGGATAAAGATTGAAACATGCCACTAGATTTGACAAAAGACAGCACTGGTAAAGTTAAAGAGCAGTTTCACATTAATAAGGAGGTTAGAATCTAGACTATTGAGAGTTAAGAAGAAAGTGAGAGAAGTGAACTGGAGGCACCTATTATAGATGGTTTTCTCAAGGAGTGTAGCCCTGAAGGGAAGAAGAGATATAGGGCAACAGCTAGCAGAGATGGATGGATAAAGTGAGGATTTTTTGTGATTGGAGGAGACATGGGTGTGTTTATAAGTAACTGAGGAGCAGGCAGCAGATAAGGTAAGACTAAAGATTAATAGGAGAGGAGAGATGATTGAGGAGGCAATCTTGGGGAAGAAAGAAGAGAATGATATTGCTTGTGTTTACAAAAGAGTTTGACTTGGCTCTTCACCTAAAAGTTGCCACCAATAATAGAATCATTTCTACCATAGCAATATATATACCAAGTCAATAGGTAGTGTTATTTACATCAATGGAGATAATTCTGAGACTGAAAAAAGCAGATAAAATCAATCGATCAACTAATAGCAATTGAACACCTACTATGTGTTAGACACTATGCTAAATACTGAAGATACAAGGACAGCCAGAAAAAAAGGAAAAAAAATTAAAAGTCTCTGTTCTCAAGGAACTCACAGTCAATGAAAGAAGAAACAATGTGCAAAAAAAAAAAACCTGTGTACAAAGAAATATATACAGGATAGATTGGGAATAGTGTCTGAAAGAAGGCACTAAGATGGAGGTAGGCTTAGGACTGAGAAAAGACTACTTCCTGCAGAAGGTAAGGATTTAGCTGAGGCAAAGATGAAGAGGGAGTGTATTCCAGGCATGAAGGTAAGCCAAGGAATATTTGAAGGTTGGAGATAGTATTACATATAAGGAACAGCAATGAGACCAGTGTCACTGGATCATAGAGTATATGGAAGAGATCAAGGTAAAAGAAGCCTGTAAGGTTCCGAATGAACCTGTTAATGAAGGGCTTTAAGAGCTAAAAAGAGGATTTTATATTTGATCCTGGAATTAATAGGAAGCCACAGGGGCAGTGAGGTGGCACAGTGGATAGAGTGCAGGGCCTGTATTCAGGAAAACTCATTTTCTTTTGTTCAAATTTTGTCTCAGACATATACTAGTTGTGTGACTTTGGGCAAGTCCCTTAACCCTGTTTGCCTAGTTTCCACATCTATAAAATGAGCTAGAGAAGGAAATTGCAAATCATTCCAGTATCTTTGCCAAAAAAAATCCCAAATGGGGTCACAAAAAGTTGGATGTGACTGAAATGACTGAATAACAACAACATTAACTTGATATGGCCAGACCTGTGTTTTAGAAAAGTCAGTCTGCTAATTAATCTGTGAATGCATTGAAGTAGAGACAGACTGGAGACAGGCATACCCCAAAGGTTTATATTACTGCAACAGTCCAGGTGTGAGATGATGAAGGCCTTCACCAGGACATTGTCACAGGAAAGAAGATGAAAGCATAGATCTTTCCTGTTACCCTCCATTAGAATGCAATTATTTGAGGGCAGGGATGATTTCGTTTTTGGCCTTCTTATTACCAGTGTCTAAAACAGTGCTTGGAAAAATTATATATTTCATGAATTCTTATTGAATTACATTGAGTTAAAAATTTTTTAACATTTTTATTTGGAGTTTTCAGTTCCAAATTCTATCCTTCCTTCCCCTTTCCACCCTTTCTCCCTCTCCAAGACGCTAGGCAATCAGATATACATGTGCAATTATTTTAAACATTTCTATATTAGTAATTTTGTGCAAAACTCAAATAAAAGAAAAAAAGTGAAAATATTATGCTTCAGTCTATATTCAAAGAATATCAGTTCTTTCTCGGGAGGCAGGTAGTACGTTTCATCAGTAGTCCATTGGGATTGTCTTGGGTGGTTGTATTATGGAGAATAGCTAAGTCATTCACAATTCTTCATTGAACAGTATTGTTATTACTGTGTACAACATTATCCTGATTCTGTTCATTTCACTATGCGTCAACTCATGCAAGTCTTTCCAAGTTGTTCTGAAGTCATCCTGTTTGTCATTTCTTATAGCACAATAATATTTCATTATAATCATATACCACAGTTTGTTTAGTCATTCCCTAATTAATAAGCATCTCTTTGATTTCCAAACCTTAGCCATTACAAGAAGAGCTACTGTAAATATTTTTGTACAAATAGGTCATTTCCCCCCCCCCTTTTTTTTTTTTGATATCTTTGGGATATAAAACTAGCAGTGGTATTGCTAGATGAAAGGGTGTGCACGATCTTATAGCCCTTTGGGCATAGTTCCAAATTGCTCTCCAGAATGGTTGGATCAGTTCACAATGCAACCAACAGAGTATTAGGGTCCCAGTTTCCCCCCTCCTTTCTAACATTTAACATTTTCTTTTTTTTTTTTGTCATATTAGCTAATCTAATAGGTGTAAAGTGGTACATTTCATTTCTCTAATCAATAGTGATTAGTACATTTTTTTCATAAGACTATATATGGCTTTGATTTCTTTGAAAACTGCCTCTTCATATCCTTTGATCATTTATCAATTGGGGAATGACTTTTATTTTTACGAATTAGATTCAGTTCTCTATATACTTAAGAGTAAAGCTTTTATCAGAGATAAATGTTGTAAACTTTTCCCCAGCTTTTTGCTTTCCTATAATATTGGTTGCATTGGTTTTGTACAAAAACATTAATTTTATATAATCAAAATTGTCTATTTTATATTTTTAATACTCTCTATATTTTCTTTGGTCCTAATTTCTTCCCTTATCCACAAATCTGAAAGATAGGCTATTCCATGCCTAATTCTCTTATGGTATCTCCCTTTAGGTATAAATCATGCACTCATTTTCACCTTGTCTTGGTATACAGTGTGAGATGTTGATTTTTGCCTAGTTACTACCATTTTTTTTCCCAGTTTTCCCAGCAGTTTCTGTCATATAATGCGTTTTTGGTCCAAAAGCATGCATCTTTGGGTTTATCATATACTAGCTTATCATGGTCATTTACTATAATGTAATTCGTGACTAATCTATTCCATTGATCCACTACTCTATTTCTTAGCCAGTACCAGATTATTTTGATAATCACTGCTGTATAATCCAGTCTGAGATCTGGAATGGCTAGACCTCCTTATTTTGCATTTTTTTTCATTGATTAACTTGATATCATTGAGCTTTTGTTGTTCCAGATCAACTTTGTTATTTTTTCTAGTTCTATAAAATAGTTTTGTTTTTAAAATAATTTTATTGGTATAACACTAAATAAATACATTTAGATAGAATTGAATTTTCTTCTATATTGACTCGGGCTAGATCTTACGTTATTTGTTCGAAAAGTGAGTTATACTTGTGTTCATATAGTTCCTGGGCTTGTCTTGGCAGGTAGACTCCAAGTACTTTTATATCGTATACAGCTACTCCAAATGGAATTGTTATTTTCATCTTTTGCTGCTGGAATTTGTTGGTAATGTATAGAAATACTGATGATTTAGGGGGTTTATTTTGTATTCTGCAATTTTTCTAAAATCGATAATACTTTAAAGTAGTTTTTTAGTTTATTTTCTAGAATTTTCTTAGTAATAACATCATATCATTTGCAAAGAGGGATAGTTTTGTTTCCTTGTTGTCTATTCTAATATCTTTAATATATCTTTCTTTTTGCTATAGCTAACATTTGTAGCACAAAATTAAACAATAAAGGTGATAATGGACATCTTTCCTTAATCCTGATTGTATTGGGAAAGCATCTAGCTTATCTTTATTATAGATAATGCTTGTCAATGGTTTTAGACAAATATTACTTATAATTTGAAGGAAAGCTCCATTTATTCCTATACTCTCTAGTGTTTTTAATACTAGTAATACTTTTGATACTTGCAATTTTTCTTCTTTCTTTTTAAAAATCAAATTAGCCAATTTTTGATATAGCTATTTTTTTCATAAAACCAATTTCTAGTTTTATTTATTATTTCAATGGTTTTCTTGCTGTTAATTTTATTAATTTCTCCTTGAATTTTCAGGATTTCCAATTTGGTGTTTAATTGGGAATTTTTAATTTGTTGTGTTTTGTCAAACTATTTAGATGATAGTTTTTGTCTCTATTTTTTGCCTCTAGATAGTCACATGATTTCTGTTGGTTTTGTTATTCATATGGTCAATTATATAAATAGTTTTTTCTAATATTGGACCAGCCTTGCCTTCTTAGTACAAATCCCAACTGCTCATAGTGTATTATCCTTGTGATATGTTGTGGTAATCTCTTTTTGAACATTTTACTTAAATTTTTGCATTAATATTCATCAGGGAAATTGGTATATAATTTCCTTTCTCTGTTTTTACTCTTTCTTATTTAGGTATCAGTACCACATTTCTCCTTCCCTTATTAAAAAAAATAGTTTATATAATATCATTGCTTAAATGTTTGGTAGTATTCACTTGTGAATTCATCTGGCCATGGGGATGTTTTCTTAGAAACTTCATTGATGCCTTGTTCAATTTCTTTTTCTAAGATTGGCTTATTTAAGCATTTTATTTCTTCTGTTAATCTGAGTAAATTATATTTTTGTAGAGATTCATCCACATCACTTAGATTGCTGAATTTATTGGCATATACTTGGGAAAATAATTTCTAATAATTGTCTTAATTTCTTATTCATTGGTGCTAAATTGATCCCTTTCATTTTTGATATTAGTAATTTGTTTTTCTTCTTTCTTTAAAAAAAATCAAATTAGCCAAA
This sequence comes from Pseudochirops cupreus, assembly GCA_028627135.1. Lineage (NCBI taxonomy): Eukaryota > Metazoa > Chordata > Mammalia > Diprotodontia > Pseudocheiridae > Pseudochirops > Pseudochirops cupreus. The sequence goes on from CM053581.1 coordinate 162,454,855, forward strand.
TGCTTATATACATATATATAGCTAATTATCTTTTTAATAAAACCAGCATCTAGTTTTATTTATTATTTCAGTGGTTTTCTTACTTTCAATTTTATTAATTTCTCCTTGGATTTTCAGGATTTCCAATGTGGTATTTAATTGGGAATTTTTAATATGTTCTTTATCTAGTTTTTTTTTTTTTAAGCTGCGTGCTGAGTTGATTGATCTGCTTTTTCCTCTGTTTTATTGACATAAGTATTAAAGATACAAATTTTCCCTAGGTACTGCTTTGGTTGCATTCCATAAGTATGTTGTCCCATTATTATCATTTTCTTTAATGAAATTATCTATTGTTTCTATGATTTGTCTTTGACTCCCTTATTATTTAAGATTACATTATTTAACTTTAAATTTTAATCTCTCTTCCCATTGTGTATTGTTGAATATATTTTTATTGCATTATGATCTGAAAAGGATATATTACTATTTCTGCTTTTCCACATTTGGTTGTGAGGTATTTATGTCTTAATAACATGGTCAATTTTTGTGTAGGTGTCATGTGGTGTTGAGAAAAAAAGTATACTTCTTTCTATTTCCATTCAATTTTCTCCAGAAGTCATTATACCTAACTTTTTCTAAAATACTGTTCATCTCCTTAATTTCTTTCTTTCTTTTTTTTGGGGGGGGGGGTTGATTTATTGAGTTATGAGAGAGGAAAGTTTGACTTGTCTAGTTATGGGAGAGGGCAGTTGAGATTCCCCACTAGTTTTATTATTTATTTCCTCCTGTAGCTCATTCAACTTCTCTTTGAAAAATTTATATGATATACTATTTAGTGCATATGTGTTTAGTATTGATATGATATGATTATTTAATTTCCTTCCTTATGTCTTTTAAGTAGATCTAGTTTTGCTTTTTCTTTGTCTGAGATCATGATTACTATGCTTTCTTTGCTTCTGCTGAAGCATAATATATTCTACTCTAATCCTTACCTTTATCCTGAGTGTATCTCTCTGCTTCAAATGTATTTCTTGTAAACAACATATTGTAGGATTCTGGTTTTTATTCCATTCTGTTATCCACTTCTATTTTATGGGTGAGTTCATCCCATTCACATTTTTACAATTATGATAGCTAATTGTGTATTTCCCTCCATACTTTTTGCTTGTTTATTTACCTCCCCCCCCCAATCCTTTCCCTACTCACAAGTGTTTTACTTCTTATCACTGCTTTCCCCAATCTACCCTCCCTTCTATCTCTGTCCCTTTTCACTTCCTTGTAGGGTAAAATAGATTTCTGTATCCAACTAAATATGTGTATTATTCCCTCTTTGAGCCAATTTTGATAAGACTGAGGTTTAAACTTTGTCCATCACTCCTCTATCTTCCCCTCCATCATAATAGTTCTTTCATGCCTCTTTTATGTGGGATAATTTACCTCATCCAATCTCTCCCTTCCTTCTTCTGACAGTTCAATTTTATTTTTCACCCCTTTATTTTGTTTGTTTTTGGGGGGGGGGAGTATCAGCCCATCAAATTCACCTTATATACACACCCTCTGTCTATATATACTCATTCTAATTAATCTTATAGTAACAAAGTTCTTATGGGTTATAAATGTTATCTTTCCATATAGAAACATAAACAATTACTCTTATTGAATTTTTCGTATTTTCCCTTTGTTACTCTTTTCTACCTTTTCCTGTTTCCCTTGATTCTTATATTCGGAGGTCATAAGCCATCTAGTCCAACCTTGTTTTTTTTTAAGATGAAGAAGAGTTAGGGAGACTAAATGACTTCTTCAAAGAGTCAGAGGAAGTAAATATCAGAAGTGAGATTTGAAATGAGATCTTCTGACTTCATAGCTAGTGTTCTTTCACTGTCCTACTCTAATGCTCTGACTTGCCTTTACACAATTCATGAGTGGTCAAATAGTGTCCTCCTGAATTTCAACCCCAAATTTTTGTAAAGTATATCAATTATGCTAATGTAAAAACAAAAACAAACAAAAATGTGATTTTTTTTCTCCTCCCCTCATAAGTTCTACCCTCTATTAAGAATTTGTAGAAAGATGGTGACCAGAATTACACATGATAAGATAGTTTGGTTGAGTAGTAATATGATTGATGAAAGGAGAGCCCCCAACAGAGAGATCATGAATCCATCAGCATATAAATGCAATAAAATGTTAATCAAAATTGTATTCTTATTCTATATTGAACAAGACCTTTAGTATGATGAGGTAGGAATCACAGGACTATTTCATTCTGAGCAATATAACAATGAGGTGCTATAATATATGAAAATATAAGCCAAAAAAACAATAAGGGAACTGGTCATAGATTTATGGAAATATATGTGTGCATGTATGCCTACCCTAGGGGGATAATCTCAAATGAACAAATGAGATGCTTATCCAGACCACTGCTATTGCAGATAGACTTCCACATGTTATTGAGCAAATTAAAGCCACTTGGAGATTTAGCTTTTGCTGGAGATGGATACCCAAAAAGGCACTGGTCCAGTTTCCATTGGGCATTTGAGAGGGATGCAAAGGTTAAGGCTGAAGGGCAGTCAGGTTTCTAAGTTGATTAAACAAAGAAAAAAAAATAAGTATATATGTACATTGGATAACATTTTTAATAGGCTCAGGCAGCTAGGTGGTACAGGAAATAAAATGCAGATTTTAGTGTCAGGAAGATCTGAGCTCAATCCAACTCCAGAATTTTACTAACTTTGTGACTCTGCAAGTTGCATAACATGTGTCTGCCTCATTCTCTGTTTGTTTTGTGAAACTGCAATAATGATAGGACTCATCTCCTGGGGTTGTTCTAAGTATAAAATGAGATGTATAAAGCACTTTGTAAACCTTAAAGTTCTATATATAAGGATTAGCTAATTCTAGCTATTGGTACAAGGCAAAAAAAAAATGAACACCTCCAGAATAAGTGCATGATATAAAATTGTAAGGGTTACCCAAGAGAGAGCCCATATGCTCCTCTTGTGTCTTAGCATTGTCAGGGGAAAGCAAGGAAGGCTCCCAGCATCTTAGGTAGACTCAGTCATACCCCTGGGAATATAAAAGAGGGCATGGACAAAAGCCCATGACTTAAAGAAATGAGCAAGCATGAACGAATTATGAGCTTCATGGTTGCAAGAAATATTCTCATCAATGAGGTCACAGATCCATTAGAGTGTATATTAGAAAGTGAGGAAAGACCAGAAGCTCATCTACTCCAACTCCATTATTTTATAAATAAGGAAACTGAGGGCCTAAGAGGGGAATTGACTTACCCAGGATCACACAGAAAGAAAGGAACAGAGCTAGAACAAGGACACAAATTTTCTGATTCCATAAACGGTGGTCATATGCTCCACCGGTTCCCAATTAGACTTGAATATAAAATGCATTTGCACATTCCTGAACCATCTTTTATTTAAAATCAACTCATTCACTAAACAATAAAAAGTGATTCTCTAGGATTCTGAAGAGATACCACAAAGGATATATATCCAGAGGTACTCAATATCTAAGTTTTCAATCTCATCTTTCATCTAAGAATAAAAAATAAACATAGATCACTTGTCTTTCAAAATTAATGCCTCCTTTGCAAGTGGAAATTTTCTCACAAAAAGAGAGGAGGGGGAACCCTATACTTTCATCTGGATTTCTCCATGTGATGTATCTGTGATTGTTTCCAATAATAGTTGTGATTCTCAAACAGGTAGATATTCATCTGTCTAAATAAGCTGTCAGGTTTCACTTTAAAGTTGCAGTGTTCAGTAATCAGTGAACACCCTCCAGAAGTTTAATTATGGGCCTTGAGTGGATACAAGAAACATTTGAATCTGTAGTACTGCTATGGCTTAGGTGAAGAAAGTCTCCCAAACACAAAGCCAAAAGAAGATGCAGATTTTCACTCTGCAAATTAACCAAGAAGGATTATACAAAAGCAAGTGGGAAATTAAGGTTACATTTTAAAGATAGTGTTGGGGTGCTTAAAGAATCTGTCACAGTGACATATGGACAGCAGTTTCAGTGGAAAGAGCTATAAATTTGGACTTAAGAAGCTTGAGTTCAAATTTTAGCTTTACCATTTGTGCTATGACCTTGAATCAGATATTCCACCTCCTTGGGACTCACTTGCCTCCTCGGTAAAATTAAGTAGTTGGATTCAGTAGTCTCTTGCATCATTTTCAGCTCAGATTCTTTATAATTGAAGGAAAGTCAATTTCATTTTCCTAAGCCCCAAAATTGATTAATTAGTCAATGAGCATCTATTAAGACCCTATCCTAGACACTCAAACATCAAGTAGTTTCTGCCCTCAAAGAGCTTAACACTGATTTGAGAGAGGCAGCTTGTACCTATACATAATATATAGTAAATAAATTACAAGGCAGTTTTTTGGGACAGAGGTCATACAGTTAGAGATAGAAAGGAACTTAAAAGGCATCTAGACTAACCCTCTCATTTTACAGTTGAAATATTGTGATCTAGAAATTAAATGACTTGTTGTTCATTCTTAATTCTCAAAGACATCAAATGACATCATGAGGGTGGTGAATCCACTTGTGCACTATTTGGATTTAAGTGAGACAGAGCTGTGCAAAGTCATCAGCCTCACTCTCTCCTTCAGAGTCATTAAAGTCCAGTGACAAGACAAAGTTCAAGATAACTATCAGATCCAAAGTTGCAGAAAGAACTCAAGCCAGAAATCAAAATCAGGTTCAATGAAAATAGTCTCCCAGGAAGTCATTTAGCAATGGCAGGGGGTGGGGGGCGGGTCAGTAAAGGCTTAAGTTTCTAGATCTATAATAAAGTTATAATACTATTTCAATAGTAATCAGTTGAAAGCCCCTTTATTTAACTCCTGCTATGTGTGATCTACTGAGCTAAGTAGCAAAGATACAAAGAACAACCACAGATGTTCCTGTCCTCCAGGAGTTTACATTTCACTGGAATGTACACACACACAAGCATGTATATATGTATATCTGCATATACATATAGGCATATATAAATACACACATATAATTAATGTGTCTGTGTATATTTGTACATGTACACAATATACCTGCACATGTAGACGTATATAAACACGCATCCATGCACACCCATATATGCATATGTTTGCCAAGTAATCTGAGAAGGGAGAAAACACATTTCTTTAATCCTATATCAATTATCTGATTCTTAAAAATCTCTCTCCCTCAGAAATTAAAGATATCTATAAGCATATGAAAAAATGGTCTACATCACTATTGATTTGAGAAATGCAAATCAAAACAACTTTGAGTACCACATCTCTCCAGCCAGATTAGCTAAGATGACAAAACATTAAAATGACAAATGCTGGAGTGGATGTGGAAAAATTGGAACACTAATGCATTGTTGGTGGAGCTGTGTACTGATACAACCATTCTGGAGAGGAATCTGGAACTATGCCCAAGGGCTATAAATAATAGCATACCCTTTGACCCAGTAATATCACTTCTGGGGTTGTATCCCAAAGAGATCATAGAATTGGGAGGAAGAACCATATGTACAAAAATATTTATTGCAGCTCTCTTTGTGGTGGCAAAAAACTGGAAATTAAGGGAATGCCCATCAATTGGGGAATGGCTAAACAAGTTGTGGTATATGAATGTAATGGAATATTATTGTGCTATAAGAAATGGGGAGGAGACAGTCTTCATATTCACCTGGAGAGGCATACACAAACTGATACTAATTGAGAAGAGCAGAACCAGGAAAAATTTGTACACAATCACAGACACATCGTATGTGTGATGACCAACTTCGATAAAGTGGACTCTTCTCAGCAGCACACAGTTATAAGACAACTCTACAAGTCTCAGGATGGAAGGAGATATCTACATTCAGAGAAAGATCTAGAAAGAACAGAGTTTAAATGGAGACTGAAACAATCTACATGCTATCGTGCTTTTTCATGTTTGGTTTTCTTTCTTTTTTCCCATTGTTCACTCCATTGGTTACAACCTTTCTATACAACCAGACATTAGTCCAATGTGAAAGTATTTGCAGATCCTATACTTGATTGTATGCTGCCATGGGTGGGGGGGAGAGGGAGAGGAGAAAATCTCAAACTCAAGGGATTTTAGAACTGAATCTTGTAAACTAAAAGTAAATACACAAATCAATTTTAAAAAATTTATCACTTGTTAGGGTTGATGTGAGAACAAAATATTTGGTTAGTCCTCTGTTCTTGAAGAGGACCAAAATGACATCACTATCTTGGAGTCAGGGCACAGCATTGTGGATGATGCGATGGTAATAGAATTTGGAGATGCCCCTGTATTGGCTTGGTTTTTGGGTTGAGTGTTAAAATCCAGAGCTTGTGAATCCCACCTGTGGGATGGACTTGTTGACGTGAAGAGAGAGAGCTGAACTGGGAGGAGATGTGAATTGGGAGAGAGGCCTAAGCCCAGAGAAGGCCAGAAAGACTTTTGGGAGAGCAGTATCCAGTATCGTGGAGCCTGAGTTGCTAAGAGAAAGACTGCTGAGAGCCCATTGGAGCTGCCCAGGACTTTTGAGAACTACCACCCAGAGCTGCCAAGAACTGAGGAGGCATGGCTGTGATGCTGATATTTTGTCTGTCTGATTTGATGCTGTTTTGCCAGATTCTCCTGCTGGTGAAGGAGAGTGCTGCTGTTGTAGAGGTCCTGGAACCTTGCTGTTGGTTCAGAAGCCTGGAAGGAGGATTTTCCTGTTGTATGTTTACAGAATTCCTGGAAGAGGGCCTTGCTGATGTTTTCAGGGTTTCTGGGACTGTTCTACAGGCAGAAAGTGACTTGATGAGGACACTGGCTATGGCTTTATTGAGCCTTGTCTCCCCAGGAACTGAGATTGCTGAGAGCTTGCCTGGATTGAACATGAAAGAAGGGCCTTTCCTTGGGTATTCAATGCTGAGATGATATCTTAACCTTGTTGTAACTTAAAGGTGGATGGCCTTTTGTGCTCTCCTGCTCCTTTTGAGATTCAGGGATTGGAAACCTTTGAGTTTTTTGTGCTCTGTGATTGACCAAATGAATGTACTTTATTTATGATTGGAGACTAATCTCCATTTGAGAGGGGATACTTTGTTGATTGACTAAATGTACTGCCCAGGAGTGGGCTACTTTGACTAATGTACTGGCCAGGGGTGGGATACTTGGACCTTGATACTTTGCAATTGAATTGAGAACTTACTTGCTAAATGAACAAGTTACACTGTATTTTGACTTTCTCTATTCTGCGAATGTTTGCTGAATAAATGGGGTTTGCTATGCTGGTAATCCAAACCTTGGAAGCTGCCTTTGCTTGGCATTACAG
>CM053581.1:162462666-162498992 GCA_028627135.1 Pseudochirops cupreus
GCTGCAAAAAATCAAGTTGCAATGAACCCCACCAACACAGTTTTTGATGCCAAATGTCTGATTGGTCGCAGATTTGATGATGCAGTTGTACAGTCAGACATGAAGCATTGGCCTTTTACCGTGGTGAATGACGCAGGGAGGCCTAAGGTCCAAGTGGAGTACAAAGGGGAGACCAAAAGTTTCTATCCAGAGGAAGTATTTTCTATGGTCTTGACCAAGATGAAAGAAATTGCTGAAGCTTACCTTGGGAAGACTGTCACAAATGCTGTGGTCACAGTACCAGCCTATTTCATTCATGATGATTCCCAACGTCAGGCCACTAAAGATGCTGTAACCATAGCTGGTCTCAATGTGCTCCGAATCATCAATGAGCCAACTGCTGCTGCTATTGCTTATGTCTTGGACAAAAAGGTTGGTGCTGAAAGAAACGTGTTGATCTTTGACCTTGGAGGTGGTACTTTTGATGTCTCCATTCTTACCATTGAATATGGCATCTTTGAGGTCAAGTCCACAGCTGGGGATACCCACTTGGGGTGGAGAACTTTGACAACCGAATGGTCAACCATTTCATTGCCGAGTTCAAGCGAAAGCACAAGAAGGACATCAGTGAGAACAAGAGGGCTGTTCATCGTCTTCACACAGCTTGTGAATGTGCAAAGCGTACCCTCTCTTCCAGTACCCAGGCCAATATTGAGATTGACTCCCTCTATGAAGGTATCAACTTCTATACATCAATCACCTGGGCCTGTTTTGAAGAGCTGAATGCTGATCTCTTCTGTGGCACCCTGGACCCTGTGGAGAAGGCCTTAAGCTGTACCAGAGTGCAGGGGGCATACCAGGAGGCATGCCTGGTGGGTTCCCAGGGGGTGGAGCAGCCCCATCTGGAGGTGCTTCTTCTGAGCCCACCATTGACTAAACTCAACAGAAGAAAGAGCACTCCACACAGCTTTCCAAAAATTGAAGGACTCAAATTTGTAACCAAGGCAGTAGCAAATTAAAAGTTTAAGCTACTGTGTAAATCTGGGCATTCTGAATACTTGAATATGTGCAGAGGGAGAGAAGTGAACAACATTGCACTTTATCAGTACTGTAAACAAGTGGAAATGCAATTGTCCTGGAGAATAAAATCTATTTAAAATTGGCACCATAAAAAAAAAAAAAAGATCAGAGGTCAGGGGACATAATATTTTGGAAGGAAAAAGATCTAGGACTACAACCAAAAATCATCTACCTGGCAAAATTAAGCATAATACTCCAAGGGAAAAATGGTCATTCAATGAAATAGGAGGATGTCAAGCTGTCATAAAGAGAAGACCAGAACTAAAGGCGGAAGGGGGAGAATGGTTTCTAATATGAAGACCCAAGAGAAACCTAAAAAGAGAAAAGAAAACATTAGGCATTCAATGGAGCTGAACTGTAGATCCCTACATAGGAAGATGATACTTGTATTTCTTAAAAATTGTACCACTAATAGTACAGCTATACAGAATATACATAGACAGAGGTAGGAGTATAAGGTGAATTGGAGGGAATACCATTAAGAAAAATTACAGAATTAGAAAGAGGAGTACACTGGGTACATAAGGAAGGGATAGGTAGAATGGGGTAAATTATTTCACATGAAGAGGCATGAAAACTTAGTATAGTGGAGGGAAAGATAGGAGAGTGGGCACTGGGCATCCCTTGAATCTTACTCCCATCAGTATTGGCTCAAAGCAGGAATGAATTTCACAATCAGTTGAATATAAAAATCTACCTTATGTGAGAGGCAAGTAGAAGGGAAGGAGATCAAATAAAAGGAAGGTAGGGCTGACAGAAGAAAGGGCAGACTGGGAGAGGTATAGACAGAAACAAAACACTGTTGAGGAGGGAAATGGTGAAAGGAGAGAGAAAAATGGGAGCAAAATTAGGATGGAGGGAAATACAGTTAATAATCATAACTGTGAATGGGAATGGGAAGAACTCTTTCATAAAATACAAGTGGAAAGCAGAATGGATCAAATGCAAGAATCTTACAATATCTGTTTCAGACTTACAACAAACCTGGGAGGCAGATGCAATTATTATCTCCATTTCACAGATAAGGAAACTCAGACAGAAGTTAACTAAGTTGCCCAGGGTGTCACAACTAAAAAGAATCTCAGGCTAGATTTGAACACACATCTTTATTTTCCTGACTGCAATGGAAGTATTCTATCCACTGAGCCACCGAGTTTTCTCCAAGAAGAGAAAGTGAGTACCTCCCCTCTTAAGTTTTACCTTCAATTTCAAAGTTGGCACTACCAAAAACAGTAGAACTAAATTGACCTTTTATTGTTTCATAGGGATAAATCTTGTCTCCTCAATTTTTTTTCAGATACTTTTGAGGAAAGAATCTATATCACTCATCATGCCAATGCAATGAAAATAGTAGATTACAAATGGATACTGAAATACTTCAAATAGGTGATCTGACTTTACAATTTAATAAATGGTCTTCATGAATTGGTGGGACTAAAATATTCATTAACCCAAGGGAAACCTGCTGATGAACTTCCCTATATTCATTCTGAGGGTTGCGTTTTTAGATGATAGACATAGTCCTTCCCAGGCCTATCACTAATGCATTTCTACTTTAGCAAGAAGTCAGCCAAGACTGGTCCAAATTTCTAGAACCTAATGATACCTACATGCTATGAAGTGATATCAAAACATGCTATTAATTCTAACAGAATTAATGTAACAGAATTAGAGAATAGTGAGAGAATTTAGTGGCCATCTCATCCAATCTAGATCTTAAAAAAGTTTCCTCCTCTCCGATACACACACCATACACCAGGCCTTTCTGGAAAAGCTCCAGTGAGGAAGCAGCAACTTCTGAGGTAACCCATTCCACTTTCAGAATAACCTTAAGTATTCATAAATTTTTGTCTCTTTTACATCCGGCTCAGATTTACCACTTTATACCCATATATCTAGCCATTCAACTTTATTCTACCCTTTGGGACCAACCCTAACAAGTCTAATCACGTGTACAAATGACAACCTTTCAGATACTTGAAGGCAGCTCTCAGTTCCTTCTTCCTTTTCACCCCATTTGCACAGTCTTCTATTGTTAATTAGTTCTTTCAATCAAATTCATCAGCAATGTACAAAAGACTCTGAACTAGCCTGGTTTTTTCTCCTTTGGACATGCCAAAGGAAAAAAAAAACAAAAAAATTGTTAATTGATTTATTTTAATCTATAAGAGATATTTTGAATGTATTCTTGTGTGCTGAGGCTGCATTTTTAAAGTGGTTTTTATTTAATGCTCATCTTTTTGTTATTGTTTTTAATTTTCTTTCATCTCCAATATCCCTTTTATTAAGTGATTGCTCTTTCTTCTATTTCCATATTTAGAAACATGAACTAGAGAGGTAAGTTGGATGTCAATTTAATAATGCTTGGGTTGTATAATGACTTGTAATAGGCTTCAAGAGTTTTTCACTATGCACACACCCTCCCTGAAGGACTGAAGTACAAAATGTAATTATCAGCTACTAGGGAAATCACTGCTATAAACTGTACAGTCTTCAAAGTTAGTGCTATGCTGATAAACTAATAGAGCAGCTCAATTTATGCCAGCAGAGTCAGATGCAGTGAACTAATTTGGAAGTCTATCAAATAAATAAGAGATAAAGAGGTGATCTCAAAAGAGGCAATTGAAAAAGACTGCTCATTGTTCTAAAATTCTATCATCAAAGGAAAGCTTTTCAGTGTATAGCTTTAAAATATATGACAAATCCTATAGTTTTCTAAAATAAATATTTTGTATGTTGAAAAAAGTATACCAGTTGCTTCTTTGAAGGACCTTTTAAAAAATTTACAAAATAACTGCAAGTATAGACCATCTCTTCTCCCCAGATTGTAATCTCTTAAGAGCAGGGACTTTCTCTTTTTCTCTCCCATCTTTCCATCTCCTGCCTCTGAAAGAAAGAAAGAAAAAAAAAACATGGTGCCATACAAAGAGCTTGGATCTGCAACTAAAATTCAAACCCCAGCTCCGTCAAGTACTTTGTTGTAGTACTTTACACAAGTCACTGAAACTCTTTGAAAAACAGTTTCCTCATCTAGAAAATGCAAGGGTTGGATGAGATGACCTCTGAGGTTCCTTCTAGCTTTCAACCTTTGATCTCATAGTTTATGAATGATCATGGACAATTATTACACAGGGTGAAAAGATATTATGACCTATTGCAGCACTCCCAGAATTTAGAAGAGTAAGAAAACCTGTTAATAGAGATTTTCTGGCAAATGTTTAACCATTTGTTCTCTGTGAAAAAAATGTGTCCATGGCCACTTTTAAGCTTAATATGCAATAATAATATTTTGCCATCATGTTTTTAAGTTTAGACAATCAATAAAAATATAATATGATTTGTATCACATGCCCCTTTCGAAAGCATAACTGCTTACACTGAAAACTATATTCTCTCCAGAATTATGAGCTGGATCTGACACACACCTGCCCAAATAAATGTTCATTTAATTGAAGGCTCATTTAAATATAGGCTAGAATATTAGAATGATAATGGATTAAATCATTTGGTTTTAAACCCTCATTTTACAGAAGATAAAAATGAGTCTGAGAGACAAATGATTTCCTACTTGCAAGCATCTGAGCCAGGACCTGAACTCTGATCTCCTTACTATGAACCATGTGGCCTTTCTACTACAACAAACCTCTTGCCTTTGTCAATTACACAAAATGGTAGCACAAGAACCTTAGCAAAAAACATTCACAAAGTGCAAAAGACAGAAGGAAGGAAACAAGGATATATTAAGCACTTACTAAGTGATAGACACCATGCTAAGCAGTTTACTAGCATTATCTCATTTGATGCTCACAATAGTCATGGGAGGTAGAGGTTATTATTATTTCCTATTTTATGGGAGCTAATTTGCAGTTTAGGAAACTGAGGCAAACAGAGGGTAAATGACTATCTCACATTCATATAGCTAATAAGTGTCTGAGGCTGGATTTTAGCTGGTTCTTTCTGATGCCAGGGCTAAATTGCCTTGTTACCTCACCACAAAGCACATGTACAGTACACACAGATGTGTTGGGTTAGAGGTTTTAATGATTTGTTCATATGTGTATGCCTACGAATCTCAGCAAAACAGATAATTTTCTATAGTTTTTAACCTGAAGTATAAATAGCTAATAAATGACGTCATGACAAACAGCTCATTAATCTCCAGCATTCAATTCATCACCAGTAATAAGAACAATAACAAATATCGAAGCCTTGCTGGGTTCTTAGCATTCTACCTAAGTTTAAATACATGGCCAAGTTGGGGGGGGAAGAAGTGACTATAGTGAATATTTTAAGGGAATGATACCAACTTTACAAAGTTATGTTGAAGGAAAGCATTTCATAAACCTCAAAGTGCCAAAGGACTGTGAGTTATTAGCAAAGTCATGCTTAAATTATGCCATTTAGGTTGACCTATATTAGAATTCTATACATACATGTACCTATGTATACATACATATACATGCACATGGACATGTATATACACATACATGCATGCATGTTTATATAGTTTCATTGATTCATTTTGCTTTTTCATGTGTTCATTTTCAAATCGATACCTCTACATTTTTATCTAGCATTGGAATCCTTTGTAATAAAATTGCTGCCCTCCTCTCCATTTTTTCCCCAAACTCTTCAATAAAGCCAATGAACATAGCCACAATTTTTGGCAGTGTATGCAACATTGCAAATCTCTAGCCCCACACCTCTTCAATGGAAAGACAAAGGAAATTTCTCATTCCTTCTCTGGAGCACAGTTTGTTAATTAGATGCTGCTTACATCCATATGCATATAGATATCTATCTATCTACCTACCTATGTATCTATTCTGATGTTATATTGTTCAGTAGCGTAGTTGGAATTTTTCCCAATATTTCTATAGCATTTGGTCATTGAAAGGAAAGTTGAAAGAGTTGGTGATACCCAACTTCATCAAAAGGTTTTTAAATGTATAATTGAAAGAGATTTTTGGAAATCTCTTGCAAATTATCCTAAAAGGGGAATGATAGAGAAGGAGGTATTTAGCACAATTAAAAATTGTAAGTCCTGTCACCCACTACGATGTCTAATCAATAATTAAAGATACTGCTGATTTCATTCACTACTTTTAATGACCCCCCAGTTGTTCAGTTAGATCAATGATTTAATCAAATTATCATATAACCAGTTTGGTCAGAAATCTCTTTGTAGGATCTTTTACAGTTTAGAAGGGATATTTTCCCAGTTTTTTCTTTTTCTTTTCTGTTTTTTAAGATCTGAAGGATTCAAGATTATGTCTAACAAATCCTCATGTATAAATCCGGGATCCATTTTCTGTCTAGAATGTACATAGTAAAATATACATTATCCATTACAGAAAGATTGCCTGGTGATCATGACTACTAATTGTTAGTCATAAATGCCCATCTCTCAGCATTTCCAAAGGCTGATAAATCTACTCTTGATTCCTATGAGAAAAAAAGGGGAAGGTCAATGATGTGTGTATATGCGGCATGTTCCCAATCTGCCTGCAATCATGCTATGGAAATAATGTTGGCTACTGTCTATTATTGTAGGTTAAGAGTTGAATGCCAATACTAAAATTAGAGAAGACTTCTATAGAAACACATTCACTTCTGGTATTTTGTAATCATAACCTAAGAATAACTTTTTTCCCCTTAAATATGCTAGATTTTCTTTGAATGGTTTGGTGAGGTTATTGGATGCAATGATCTCTTTTGTCCCTTCCAGGGATAATATCCTATAATTCTATGCTATTCACACTTTATAAGAATGAAACACAGCACAAATATTTGAAAGTGAGCTGTGCCTTTATCATAACACTCAAGCAGTGATTTTTGTGCTTTTCAACACAGCTCTCTGGAATGAGGACGTCATGCTCACCACATCCTAGTGAAACAGGAATTTTTCCTTTTATACCAATGGGAGACCAGATAATTTGTGGTTAGACAATTTTCCTATAGATAAATGAGGGAGTGAGCATGTGGATTTGAGTTTGGGGAGAGTTGGCTCTCAGTTTTGTGCCTCTAAATAATAAATTACTTCTCTTCTTTTGCTCTTTAAATATTCTACCATGGAAAAGGTGGGGGAGGGGGGACTTATACACACAGACACACATACATATATATATATATATGCACACATACAGAGATATATATGTGTATATATATATGTATATATATATACACACATTTATGCAATACGCACACACACACATATATATATATACATGTGTATATAGCTATGCATCATTTATGCAATACATGTTAATTATTTTACATATACACATATATGCACATATACTTATAATACATGCGTGCTCTACTATGTATATATTCCTTAGCAATGACAGAATATTATTTGATATGTGTGTATAAATGTGTGTGAAAACTTGTGTATATATATGTTCCTTTTAGTATATGCATTCATATATACATATATATACATTCTTTTGTGATGAGAGAATTGATGAATTATATTTGTGTGTGTGTATGTATGTATTACTTTCATATACTTGTATGTATGTATGTATAGTTAAATATTTCTTTTCAGTGACTTAATATTTGCATGTATGTGTATATATATGTGGGCGTACTTTGTTCCTTTCCCTTATATATACGTGCATGCTTAAAATTTGGGTATATCAGCATATCATCTATCTATCTATCTATCTATCTACCTATCCATCTATCTATTTTTCCCTCTGTGTTGCCTCTGCCTCAATAGGAATAGCACAGAGACTGATTTTGAAATATTCTTGCTTTTTAAAATTTAGCAGAGAGGCTAGCATCTTAAATTTGAGTTCATCATATATTGAATAACAGTATTTCTCCAACAATAAAATATAGATTGTTTTTGTTTTTTTAAGAAGTTAAGATGTGTTCATTCCCTGAAAATTAAGACATTTTAAGAAGATAAACTATCAAAACATGAAATTAGTCATAAAATCAGTAATAGAATAGAGCCTGTAAGTGCCTATGGACCCTCCAAGTTCCTCCCCAGTCTCTTTTATAAACTCAAGTTTGAGAAAGCTGGACATCTCCCTGGGAACAAGAGAGTATAGAAGAGCAGGCCTCTAAACATGGCAGGTAGTATTCAGGTCACAATATTTAAAACTGGAACGGACATTATAGTGTATTTTTCCAGCTGAGAAAGCTGAGGGAATCACAGAAAGAAGTGAGTTGCCCAAGGACACACAGATAGTCATTGACAGAATCCAGATTAGAAACCAAATAAAGCCTTATTATAGGATTACAGATTTAGAAGACCCTAAATTGGAAGGGATCTATCAAGTCATTTAAGTCAAATTTCCTCTATTTACAACTGAGCAAATTGAGGCTTATGGAGGTTAAATTATTTTACTAAAGTCAAGTGCTTGAGGTGAGACGCAAACCCAAGTTTTTTTGACTCCAAGTTCAGTGCTCCATATATTATACCAGGCTATCTCTTCCCACTATACTGTGTTGTCTTCCTGATCAACTGGGTTCCAATTCAGTCATTCATTTGATAATTAATTGAGTGCTTATTGTGTACAAAGCACTATTCTAATCATTAGATCAAATTCCAAAGTTTTTAAACTTTGTTGGGTTTGGGGGTATTAATGCAGAAGTATTTTAAAACTCAAATCTGGTTATATATTGCAGTTTCACTGTGGACACCCTTTGTTTTGTACAAGGTTTCAGTCTGAACTGAACTGTAATTTGACCTCCATCAAATTTAGTCCATTATTTCTCCTGCCTGTCAGCCTATCTCCTTTCCTTTCTAAAAACCCCTGGGCAGACTGAATCAATGGGAGACTTTCACCTGTATTCATTGATAGGCTAGGCTTCTCTAGATGATGTCACCATATACCCTTCTAATGTACAAAGTAGTAATTCCTTCCATACCTGTTCCACCTGTACTCTTCAAACACTTGAAGTGGGGGATGTGCAGGGTGAGGGATGTGCAGTGCAGGGTGGGGGTGAGAATGAGATGGAAAGCATTATTGCATGCACCAAGTTAGTTGTGTGCTTATAAGATTGTTACCTCTGGCTTTGGCCCCCACTAGAAGATCTGGCTCAGATAACCAAATTCCCCTGGGAAGGTATAGTATTAGAAACCTAGAATGGGGTTAGATGTGTAATAGGTATGATAATTCAACTCAAAAACAAGCATTTATCAAGTTCCTATTGTGTGTCAGAAATTGTGATAGGACCTGGGGATAAAATGTCAAAAAATGAAAGAATACCAATCCTCAAGGATCTTATAATTGCATGAGGATGGATAAGACTTAAAGAGAGGTGTATAAAACTTAGATAAAGAAAGGAAGTAAAACCGTGATTTCTATGGAGAAAAAGCACTAACAACAGTTTTCACTGGGAAAGTGCTTCTTTATCTGGAGACAAGGAATTAAAATTTTAGATTTAAACCTGGAAGGGACCTTAGGATTCATTGAATACAACAACCTCCTCCCCCCTTTTTTTTACACATGAGGAAACTGATGTCTAAGATGTTAAGACACAATTAAGTGATTTGCTCAGGTCACACAATTAGTAAGTGTCTAATGAGAAATTAAAACTTCACTCCCAGTTTAAAACAGTACTCTCTCAAATATCATATTCCAAAGCACTTAGCAGCCACCATTTCATTTGGTTCTCATATTCACCAAGAGAGGAAGGCAGGGCATTTATTATCCAGATTCAGAGAAGTTCAATGAGGCCACGTAGCAAAGACTCAAACTCAGCTAACCAAAGATGGGCAGAGTTGGAAAGGATCTTAAGAGAGCATTAATTAACCATTTCATTTTATAGGTGGGAAAAATAAATCCAGGAAGTTGCTCTAGAACATATAGAGCAGGGATGGGGAACCAGTGGCCTGGAGGCCACATGTGGACCTCAAAATTCTTAAGTGCAGTCATGTTTTGATTCACTCAAAGGGCCATGGTTGAGGACCTACAGGGCCACATGTGGCCTTGAGACCACAGGTTCCCCACCCCTCATAACGTAAGCAGCAAGACTGAGATTTAAATCTAGGTAGAGGAAGCTAGGTGGTACAGTGAATAGAGCACCAGCCCTGGTGTCAGGAGGAACTGAATTCAAATGACAGACATTTGACACACTTATTAGTTGTGTGACCTTAGTCAAGTCACTTAACCCCAATTTCCTTGCCTCACCCTCACCCTCAAAAATTTTTTAAAAAATAAAAACTAAATCTAGGTCCTGTACATTCAAATTCAATGCTCCTCCTATCCTACAGTGCCTTCCTTCCTACACATTCTCTCTGTTACGTGATATTGTCTCTCCAAACATATTTAGATGCAAGCAATTTGTACCAAAAGGACTTGTCATTTTCTTTCCAGTTTAACAGTACCTCTTTCCAGGCAGACATCTTTCCTAGCATATTTCTGGAACCTTGCCATTATTAAGCCATATGATCGATTCTAATTACAGGATTGCAAAATAATTTACACTCCTTTTTGATGTTTGAGATATCCTTGTCAAATAATATGCAGGTATACTGCTCTGAGAATAAGTTCAACTATTCTTAGAAAAATGTGAACTGAACCACATGATTTAATTTTTACCTCAGGTTTTGCTGGGTTTAAGAGATTTTCAAGACAGAAAATCAGGAGATAATACAGAGGTGACCAAGGAGAGGGATAGCAATTAGATAGTTCCATTCCTGATTACTGGTTGCATATGAACAGGGAGATAAAGGAATTCTTCAGGTTTAGGACCCGGGTCAAGCAAGGTAGAAAAAGAAACAAAGTCCCTGATTGGGACCAAGAGATGAAAGTGGAGAGTGTCAAGGGGTATGAAAAATGGCCTGATAAGGAAAAAAAATGACCAAAATTTAGTAGAGTTTAAGATACAATTCACTTGTTTAAGTGTGATGTAAAATATTCCAGAAGTGTGCAGGGGAAAGTTCAAATCAGCTACAGCTGCAGCTATTCTGTGGCTGATTGTTAAATTTCCAATGGGAGCATTTATGCTTCAGGAATTAGCAAATGCTATAAATCAGGTTTGAATTTCTTGTTTTGCTGATTGTTTAGATTGAAGAAAGTGACGGGAAAATGTTCATAATGCAGATTAAATTTATCCTTTCTATGATCAGTTTCTTCATTTGCAAAATGGGAATACTGATGTTTTACCAGCTGTTTTAGATGGCTTTTGCAAAGATAAAATGAGAATGATCCAAAGTGCTTCTGAATTTCAAAGCTTTTGGGAATCGTGAATAATTATTGTCATTAATATTAGTATTAGTCTTTCAATAAACATATATTAAGCACCTGCTATTTGTCAGGCGTCAGGCTAGATGCTGGAGATACAGAAAGTTGCACAAAACTGTCTCTAACCTTGAGGAGCTCACAATTTAATGGAGGAGACAAGCAGCAAGTAAATATTTACTAACACACCATATACAAGATGAATAGAAAGTAATTAGAAGCGAGAGGGCACTAGAATTTAAAAGGGAGAGGAAGGACATCCTATAAAACAGCTGTTCTCAACCTGTGGGTTGCAACTCCTTTGGGGGGGTCGAAAGACCCTTTCACAGGGGTCACAGGGGTTGCCTAAGACCATCCATCGGAAAACAGATATTTCCGATGGTTTTAGGAACCTAGACACAGCTCCTCTATCCATCTCTAGGCGGGTCCACCCACATGCAGATACACCCACATATGAGTATTAAAGGATCGTGGCATTAGGAAGGTTGAGAACCACGGCTATAGAAGATGAAATTTTAGTTGGCACTCAAAGGAAGCCAGGAAAGCCAGTAAGCAGAGATGAGGAGCTAGAGAACATTCCAGGCCAGGGGGCAGTCAGTGAAATGCCTGGTGTTGAGAGATGGAGTATCTTGTTTGCACAACAGCAAGGAGGCCAGTGTCACTGAATTACAAGGTATGTGGCAGGGAAGGTGTAAAAACGCTGAAAAAGTTAGAAGGGGGTGGTTTATGAAGTATATGAAGTATTATTGTTAATGGTTGACCAACTATACACGATGCCAGTCCAAAAGCAAAAGACTCTAGGAATAGAGGCTATTGATTGGTAAATTAATCAATTTTATTAAACTCCTAATTCTGTACTAACTGTTGTAAGGGAAACAATGTATGAGACATGAGACCTATATCTTTGTCCTTAAGTAGTAGTGTGACCTTGATTTGATGTTTTTGGGTCTCAGTTTTCCCATATTTAATAATAGCATCATAATCTTTATGCAGGTGATTCTCAGACCAACTTCTCTGTTGACTACAGTTTCACACCTCCAACTGCCTGTTAGACATCTTAAACTGGATGTCCTATAGACATTTTCAACTCAACATGTCCCAAATACACTCATATCTTTCCTCCCAAAACCCTCCCCATTTCCAAATTTTCCTATTGTTGATGATGATACACAGCCCTTCCAGTCCCAAAGGGTTGCAACCTAGGTTATAACTGCTCTGTCTCTGTCTCTCTCTACCCCTCTTTCTCTCCCTCCCTCCCTCTAACTCCCCTATTCCCCCTCCATATCCAATCTGTTGCAAAAAGCCTGTTACTTTAACATTGGTAACATCTTTTAAATATACTCTCTTCTCTCCTCTGACACTGTAAGCTCTCATCACTTCACACCTGGACAACTGAAAAGACCTTCTGGTTGGTCTGCCTGCCACAAGTTTTTTCCACACTCCAAACCATCTGCCAATACAAACTCAACTTTCCAATTGATCTTCCTAAATTCAGGTCTGACCATATTACTATTCCATACTCAATAAATTCCAGTGGCTCCCTATCACCTTTAGGATTCAATTAGAAAAATCTCTGTTTGGTGTTCAAAGGTTTCCATTACCTGCCTCCCACCCCAACCTTTCTGATCTTATATTTTATACCTTACCACATACTCTGATCTGGTGATACTGGCTTTCTTATCGTTCCTAACACAAGACATTCTATCTCCTGACTCTAGGCATTCTCCCTGGCTGTTCCCTATGCCTGAAATTTTCTCTCTCCTCATCTCTACCTCCTGGTTTCTCTGGCTTCCTTCAAGTCCTAGCTGAAATCCTACTTTCTATAGGAAGGCTTTTCCAGCCTTTCTTAATTCTAGTGTCTCTCTTTTGTTTATTATTTCAAGTTATCCTGTTTATAGCTTGTTTGTTTACTTATCTCACTTCCCTCACCCCACAATCCCATCAGATTTTGAGCTCTGGAACTGTATTTTGCCTTTCTTTGTAGCCCTAGAATTTAGCACAGTTCCTGGCCCAGAGTAGGTATTTAATAAAACATTTACTGTTTGAAAGTAACTGCATTATATTTCTATATTTACTTATGTTGTTCAATAGTTTCAGTCAGATATGGCTCCCCATGACCTCGTTTGTCATTTTCTTGGCAAAGATACTGGCATCGTTCGCCATCTCCTTCTCCAGATCACTTTACAGAAGCAGAAACTGAGGCAAACAGGGTCAAGTGACTAGCCCACAGTCACATAGCTAGTAAGTGTCTGAGGCTGGATTTGAATTCAGGAAGATGAGTCTTCCTGACTCCAGCCCCAGCACTCTATCCACTGCACCACTAAGCTGCTTTATTATTATTTTTTTTTTCCTTAAATGTGCAGCTCAGAACTGAACCTATCATTTTAGATATAGTTAATCCAGGTAGAGTATAGCAAAACTATTCCTTCCCTTCTTCAGATCTTTATACCTTCAATATTGCCTCAGTTTGTTAGCTATCTGAGGCTGTCCTATCACATCACTGCCTCCCACTGATCTTGCTTTTTACTAAAACCTGCGGATCTTCTTACCACTGTTGTCTAAGCATACCGGCTCCATTATGTACTTGATCTGACTCGCTCTGAAGTGATGCATTCAGGAACTCTATTTACAGCTGTTTATAACTTCAGATTTAAAAAGTAAGAATTTTTAATAGTTTATTAAAAGTCAAATAAATTTTAAGAGCGAGGAGGAGAGAGAGAGAGAGAGAGAGGGAGAGAGAGAGAGAGAGGTGAAATGCCCAAAATAAAATGCAAAGAAAACCCTTAAACAGGCAGCAAGCTTACTCTAGATTTTGAATCATCACGGAGTATACTACATGAAATGATGATAGTTTCTTGATAGCTTTTATGTTTTGTTTTTAAAGTTGCTTCTGTTTACTTTCATCAACTGATTATTGCAAGAGTAGTGGTAATCACTGGTGAGTGGTTTACTAAAAATACATTTTGGTTGGGAAAAAAGGGTAAATATATTAAATTTGTGGCAGCCTACATTATCCATGCTATTGGGCGTCTGTGGGTGGATTTGCTTTTCAGAGATTTAAACCTCAGCCCAGCCGCCAAAACAAACTGATTTGATAAAAGCAGGTCCAGCTTCTAATTTATGTGAACAGTTCTTTAAAAATGTTTATCTGAGCTCCTCCGATTTGCCCTTCAAGGAGAGCAATTTCCTCCTTAAAAGAATCCAGGCAATTGGCTTTGGAGACACCTCTTATCAAAATATTTCCCACAGGTATTTTGTGCAGCGGGGAGTTTTTCAAACAGTGGCGCCTGCTGCTGCCAGTAAGGTTCCCTTTGACTCCCCTTAGGCCAGAGTCCCATGAATCACAGTGTTCAGGGCCTTCTGAGGGAAGGAGGAGGGGAAGGCTTCTCAGGGAGCCAAGGGAGACTAGATCTCAGCAGTTGGGGAGTTGACTCATTCTGTCTTCCTCACAGGACTAAAAATAGACCCTATGGTTCTGTTTACTCAATCTCCTTCTCAGGTTTTCCCTATAATTCTGCAAGCTGACTCCTGGAGAGTCAGAATATTGAAAGAGGGCAGTGTGTTCCCTTGTTTGGAAAGAGAACAGGGCGTGAGAGAGAGAGAGAGAGAGAGAGAGAGAGAGAGAGAGAGAGAGAGAGAGAGAGAAAGAGAGAGAGAGAGAGAGATACAGGAGGAGGGGGAGGTAGGCTGCTGGGATCAGATAATGTGTAACCGGAAACCTGCCTGGTGGATAATGGTAGAGGTAGCTGTTATCAACAGGTGGCAGCTACTGAAATGCTCCAGACAAATTAGAAGGGAAAGGCAAACATCTGACATCACCAAAATGTAGCTCTGTGAAAATGTAAAGGTGTTCTATTTAGACAGAAGACTGATCCATGAATAATAAAAATACGACTAATAAGAACTGGCATTTTTATTCCATTTCTAAGTCTGCAGGGAACTTTACATACCTTATCTCATTGAAACCTACCAACAATACTGTGAAGCTAATCCTTATAGGTATTATTGTCATCCCTATATTACAGATGAGGAAGCTGAGGGCTCAGAGTTTTAATTCCTTGCCTGTGGATATAGTGTCAGGTGGGATTTGGAAACAAACAGTAAAATTCAGAGTAGACTTTTTAATTTTTTAAAACATTTAGTATGACTCAATGTATATCACGGGGACAGGTGGTGAAACAGGGATCAATTCCTGTCTCTAATGTTCACTGTCTTTGTGATCTTAGACAACTCACAACCACCAACCTTAGTTCTCTGATCTGTAAAATGAGAGGGTGGGACTACATAACCTCAGACTCTCCTGCTGTCTCTATATCCATGTTCCTAATTCAATACTGAATGTTTTCCAGTATATGCCAATAAATCCATGGAGCAACAGATATTTACTGAGTTACTATGCTAGGGATTATGCAGGATAAAAGGTGCATATACTTTGTAATGACAGAATTATTTCACATCTCCATAACACTTCATTATTTTCAAAATGGTTTTCATTTTGCAGAAGATACTGAAGACCCACAGTGGTTAAATGATTTGATAAGTTCACATGGCTGGTAAGCAACAGTAGGGATATGAACACAGTTTTCACCTGACTCCATGTCCAGCACTCATCCCTATGCTTTGCTGAGGCTTGTCCCTGTGATCTTGGGATAGTGACTTCTACTCTGAGTCTCTTTTTTTTCCCTTAACTGAGTGCAATGAGGGGCTAGACTTAGATGAGCTCAAGGGTCCCTTCCAGCTCTACATATTATGTGATTGTTAAGGAGATGGCATGTTTGAATAAAACAACATCAGGCAGCATAGACACAATGCCAAACAAGAAGTCTATTCTCTAAGAGCAATCTGTGAAGCTGAAAGGAAGGAGATGTCTGTGTGTGTGTGTGTGTGTGAGTGTGTGTGTGTGTGTGTGTGTGTGTAGGTGGGGGGGAGGGCTATGGATACATAGGCAAATGCATTTGTGTTTGTAAATGTGTTGGGTGTCAGGAAGACTCCAAGGAAAATGTGGCATTCAAATGGGACGTTGAAGGGCTAGGCTCTAGATTTGAAGAGTGATAGGGGATTCCTTTCAAAGAAAGGGGATGGCTAAAGGAAGTTTGATGTTCTCAGTGCACTAATTTTTATTTCATTCAATTTCTTCCTCAGTCATATATTAAAAAGGACTCAGAATGAAAACAAACAAACCAAAAATAAATCAAGAAAAGTATAACTCTTATGGCAATTATTTTTATGACAATAAAATTTATAAATCTATCCTATTTCCTGAAGAAAAAACCCCATAACATCATGTTATTAATTACTTAATTTGATGTTCCTATTTGTCTAAGAGAGTATAACTTCAGAAGTTGTCAAAGTCACAATCAGATGTACTAATGACCTAAGTGAGCACCTCACACTGTCACCAGAACTAAGAAAAGTTCAGTTGAAATGGGGAACACCATGGATAGAGATCTCAGCCATCAGACTTCAGGACAAGAGACACTACCGGGGAAAAAATTATCTTTTACACTATACTGTGGGAGGTGACAGAACCTAGAACAGGATTTACCAACCATTTGTGTGTCAGAGAATCTTTGACTGTGGATGAAGCCTGTGAATCCCTTGTCTGAGTGCTTTTTCTAGGCATAAAATAATAATAAGATGATGATGACGATGATGATGATAGCAAATGGAATTTTTGCAGCATGTCAAGGTTTGCAAAGCACTTTACAAAGATGAATACCTTCAGTATTCACCACAACCCTCAAAGATATGTGCTATTATCATCCCCATTTATGGATGAGGGAACTGAGTGAACAGATTAAAGGACTTATCTAATTTCACATAATGTCTAAAACTGGATTTAAAATTATTATATTATGTTATATATTAATTATGTTGAAATAAAATTCACTCATTCTACATGCTCATTTTGTAGTCAAGTCTTGACATGTCTACCTTCACAGTATCTTTTGTATTTATCTATCCCCTTTTCTCTACTCATACAGCCAACACTCCGGCTTGTGCTTGTATTATTATAACAGTCTTCTGTTTGGTCAATTTGTCTTAAGTATCTCTCCACTTCAATCTATCCTTCATTCAGTTGCCAAAATGATTTTTCTACAGTGTAAGTCTTGCCATATTGCTGCTTCCATACCTTCCACTCCTCTCTGCTCAATAAACTCTAGTGACTCCCTATTTCCTCAGAATCAAAAACAAAATCAAGCTGACCTGCCGCCACCTTTCTGGTCTTCATATGCTGTGTTCTCCTCCACATACTCCATATCAGGGGTGGGGTACTTGCACAACTGAGGCCACTGTGATCCTTGCGTGTGGCCTTTTGACTGAGTCCAAGTTTTACTTAACAAATCCTTAGCGACAACGTTGTAATGACTGTCTCCCTATGACTGGAATGCTTTTCTTCCTCACCACTACTGCCTGACTTTCTTTAATATTCATATCAACATTATCTTCAGCAGGATTTTCTCTGTCCCTCCCACGGTGTCTCCCAAGATTATCTTCCATTTATAATACACTGCATTTATCTTGTGTGGATATCGTTATTGGAATGTTATCTCCCTTATTTGAATATTTCTCTTGAGGGCATGGCCTGTGTTTTAAACTTTTCTTTTATCCTCAGAACATAGAAGAGTGACTGACACATTGTAAGAACTTAATAAATAGTTGTAGACTAACCATAAAGTTTATGAGAAGAATAAACAGATTCAGTGGATAGGTTGGAACTGAGGGTTCTAAAGCTCGGAAATTCTGAAGGTCTTAAATGTTCTATCACTACATATATATATGCGATCTTGGGCAAGTTAAATTCACCATTCAGAACCACACTTCTTGTTTTTGTTTTTTCAAGTGTGCAAGGAATTGTTGTGAGGAAAATACTCTTTGTAAAGTGCTGCGTAAATATATGGAAGCTCCATGAGATTAAAAACAGAACCAAACATAAAATCAACCACCCAAAACAAGGGACATGGCTTCTTTTCACACAGACACCTCTACATTGTTAACTGTGACTATGAATACTCAGTAAATTTACCAGGAATAAGTAGTGAAAGAAAAGAATGAGTTCATTGTGTATCACATCGAAAAAATGTCACCTCTGTGAACCCAGCCATTATTGTACCCAAATCCCATTCTAATGTCTCCTTCCTGATGCTGAGAAAAGATTTACCAATGTGAAAAATGGACTAGAAAGACCTTTCTACAGTCACAACATTGAGACAATTGTTTGCTAAATCAAGTGCTTTACTTAAGGGTGATTTTTAAGGATTTGTCCTTCAAACACAATCTCTTCCATGACACAGTATGCTATATCAAAAGTATTATGACTCTCTATTTGCTAATAGCATTGTCTGTCTCTAAGCATTTACAAAGGTTGCTTAGGAATTATTTTGAAAAGAAAAAAAATCTCTTAAGTTGGAAGCTTACTCAGGGCACACTGGCATTTTTGTCATACCTATTAGGTGAACTTTTAATAAAATCAGGAAAACTCACTGTGAGTAGCTTGTTTCCCATTTCAAATAACCTTCCTTTGGTCCTTTCACCCTTCCTTCCTCTTCTTTCATAACCACCCACCTCTTCACTTTCCTGCCTCTGTGCACAATTCCTTGTGACCAATGTCATTATGAACAATCTGAGAGGTTTGTGAGGAAAACCATGAAAGCTTTTGGTAAACAGAAAAGCTATTGTTCCAGTCCATTCACCTCCCATTCTTATTAATGTGGAAGTGGCAAAAACCAAAGTTATTTCCTCTGGAGAAATCTGTGCTTATGTTCACATAATCCCTTTTGATTTTGTTTCATCATCTGAAGAATTGTGGTTGGGAATTAATTCAAAAACTTTATCCATAACTGAAATTTATTTAGAAAAATATTTTGTTAAGAAAATGATCATATATTTAAAGTCAACAGGTCATAGCGAATGTAGAGTATTACAATTAGGAAAAGGTTAGTATGAATCTGGCCTTAGACAAATACCAACTTTGTGGTCTTGACTAAGATATTTAAATTCTCTGAGTCACAGATTCCTCATTTGTAAAATGGTGATAATAATACTTATAGTACCTACCTCACAAGGTTGTCATGACATAATTTATTGTAAACCATTTCACTAACTTTTAAGTGATATGCAAATATTATAGGATCCCAGATTTAGAGGTAAAAAAAATTACCTGAGAAGCTATATTTATCTCCTAATTTTTACAAATGAGGAAATAGAGGCCCAGAGAATTTAAGTGACCTGTCCAAGATCAGCAGGTAGTAAGGGAAAGAGTCAGAAATTAAACTTCTTTCTCTCTCATAAGATTGTCAGTTCTTTGAGCTTAAAGACTTCTTTTATTTATTTACTTATCTTTCTATCTATTCATTCATTTATTTATTCATTACTGAATTTATCAATCCATTCATTTATTCATCCATCTAGCCATTCATTTTCTTAGTTATCTATTCATTCATTTAATCTCCATACTTACTTTTCATTCATTCAGTAATCTATTTCTTTATATATGTATATTTATGTATTCATCTATTAATCTATTTATTTATTCCTTCATCTATTCATCTGTTTGGGGTTTTTTTTGTGTATTTTTATTGTCTTTCTCTTTTCCCCCCAAGCTTAGCACAGTACTTTTGCACATGACAGACACTTTATAAAATACTTGAAGCCTTGACTTGACTTGAACCCAAGTCCTCTGACCTCAAGGACAGTGTCCTTTTCATGGTATCTTCCTTAAGAGTATCCTATAGTTTTCCTCAATAAATCAATCTGCCTAACAGTTACTGGAATCCAAAAGATTAATTTCCTTGAATTTTGCTGGCTTAAATATGTTGACACTAAGCACTCTGTAGTATTACAAGTTTTATTGTTTTGTTGTTTAGCTGTGTATGTGTGTGTGTATACGTGTATATTGCCTTAATGTACATTAAACATTAACTAGCACTACTATCATAAGAAAAACCTTGTACTAGTCATGTTTAGTCTCTGTAATGTTCCCTAGAAAAGAAAGGTCTCTTCTATCCCATGTAATATAATATTTTAAAGCCTCAATAAAAATTGGTTAGAAAATCAGTTGGCAATGCAATTAAGAGGTTTTATTAATCAATATTTATTAATCAATAATAATTTCCAAAAAGCAAGATTAATATGACTAAATCCTTGAAGGTATTAATTCATAAAAGAAAATTACTCACAGTTAGGCATGTAGCTATCAGCAGACTTTCCTTGGTTTCCTGTTCTAATGAAAGACAGGCATGAAATGTTAACACCACATTCTATCCATTAGGGAATTAGAGAGCAGTACCTATACTCTCAGTAATTTCTTCTTCCCAAACCTCTCTTCCTATGAATAAGATCTCTCTCTCTCTCTCTCTGTCTCTCTCTCTTTCTCTCTCTCTCTCTCTAGCTCTCTATTTATCATCTCTCTCTCTATCTAGATACATGTATATATACATATTATATATTATAAAATAAATATTATATATATGCTTTTATATGTATATACAATATCCATATATACTATGTATATATGTATAAACATGTACATGTATATATTTATATGTGTGTATATATGTGCATACATGCATATATATATATATAATTTACATTAATATTCTAGGAATATAATCACTTTATCTTGCTTAGGAACTGTTATCCACACCAATATCTTACCATCTTCACACCATACTATCTATACTGTAGTCATCATTTTTATTCCTCCTTCCCCCCTGCCTTTTCTGTTAGGTGAGCTTTCTTCTTATCTTGCCTGGTACAGTTGTCTCCACACCATTTCCTGCTCATTTTCAGACTGTATGCCACCCGTGTACCCATACCTTTCAAATTTCACTTTTACATATGCATGCAGTTTTACATGTGACCATTCAGACACAGAAAGGATTTGTTACTCTTTAAAATATAGTCTCTTTCTTATTTTTTTGGTGTGTTTTATAACCTGACTAATATATAAATATGTTTTATTGACTTCATATGTATAATTGATATCATATTGCTTACCTTCTCAAGGGATAGAGGAGAAGCAGAAGGGAGGGAGAGAATTTGCAACTTAAAATTTAAAAAAAGTTACCTTTTAATGTAAATGGAAGATATTTAATGAAATAAAATATATCAAAATAAAAGGATGCTCTTATCAGTATAGAATAAAGGAATTGGGAACCCTCCTGACTTTAGTCTGAAGGCCTAAACTCTCTCGGTCTTGATTACTCACAGAATTCCAAAAGACAATGGAATGTTGAAGGTATAAGCACAATTTCATTTTTCCTGAGGTTGACCACATTCACAAATATTAATTAACTGTTCATCCATTTTGATCCAAGTTGTATACTGAATGGATACTTGAAAATTGTCCTTGCTACCTAAGGATAAGGTCTATAATAATTATGTCTCCCTAAGTAAAGCGTCTCCACCCCACTGAAACCATATTAGGGATCAGAAACACATATAACTTTAGTTATATCTTTGGTCTGGACATTGAAAAAGAACAGTTATAAGGATAGGGTCTGAGAAACCCAGGTCTGAGAAAAGCAGAGAAGGGCTGACTTGTTTTACTGGAGAATTCTGTACTTTTCCAACTCTCTCTCTCTAGGTGACTACATCACCCCAGAAAAGGTAGATGGCCTTATAGATGAAGTGACATGTATACTGTGGTTAAAAATCAAAGGGGAGTACATAGAACAGAACTTCCCTGTCACCCCCAAACCAGAAACCCTTATAGAATCTTTATGACTCCTGAGACAAAGAAAGAAGTTTCTACAGAATTCCCCCTGTCCAGAGGATATTCAGCAAATCTCCGTGAGGAAGAGTACGCTGAATTCTAAATCAAAATTATTTTTACTACTTGGAGAGTGATTATGTTCTACTCTCTATAAATTTCTCTTCATAAAAATAAATTTACTTTGATAAACTATTATGTGCTTTTTTGTGCTTACTAGCAAAGTTCTGTGCTAGGTGATATGGATACCAAAATAGGCCTGACACAGACCCTGCCCTCAAGGAACTTACAATGCAGAATTTATTTGGGGAATAAGGTCATGGAGTGAGTAAGAATAATAATTAAAATGATTATTATACAGTAATATAAACCAAGCACTATAGGAAATGTGAAGAAGAAAAATACATGCTGAAAAGCATTAAATAATAATGCTATTTTTAAAAAAGGATTATAGATTCAGCTGTGGAAGAAGCAGGAAAGAAAAAAGTTTTGACTAGAAAGCTAATTTTAACTTTGGTCAAGGTATTTCAGAAAAGAAACATGGATTTTGCCTTCCCCCTTTTTTTTTCTTCTTTCATAAAGATCACTGTGGTCACAGGTAGATATCAATGGAATTTTGAACAGGAACCTAAGGTCTGGCAGATACAGTATTCCTAATTTCACATTGACATTTGATTAAATTAGACTAACATGATTAAAGGGTAAGTGATTCCCATGAAGGGTATTCAATATGCTAACATTTCTGGTTTGGTGTATTAATTGTAACAGACAATGGTTTCACATTCTGATTTGAGAATGAAAATTACTGGAGTTGGGACTTAAAGTAATAACCTTGAAGCTCATTAATTGACATTTCGTTTTTTATCAGAAGGAAAAATCTAGAGAGACATGCGTAGCATAGGGGAAGTTGTTCAAGGTACTAAAATAAATCTAGCAAATTGATCATTGTGCATGAAGAAAAAGTCTTGACAGTGAGTAAACCTGATTTAGGAAAGAGAGAAACATTTGAGACCTGTTGCAAGGGAGTACAAGTAGAGCATCAAGGTAAACTCAGTGTGAAAGAAACAGGCTCTGAAGTACCATACAGAGAACATGATAGTTCATTAAGATTTAAAACCATTTGGTCTAGAACAATTCAATTCAAAGCAGCATAGGATCAAAGTCTCACAAGACCTTAGAGGTCATCCTATTATGAATGAGAAAACAGAGGCCCAGAGATGTTAATTAACTTGACCAACAGCATACAGTCTCTTTCTTTAAGGTACTTACATTTGAATGGTAGGATACAGTTTGTACACAAGTAAGTCAATACACAATAATAAAAGTTTTCATAAAGGGTAATAAGGGAATTGGGTTTGATGAGGTGTTGCAGTTTCAGGAAAGGCCTCACACATACACACACACACACACACACACACACACACACATACACACACACACACACACACATCTTTATATCACTTATATCTAATCTTCCAGAATTTCATTGAGAGGTAGGGCAGAAGAAAAAGAGGCAATGGAAATTACTCAAGAGACAGATACCTTTCTTGTTTCTAAATTTCAGGATGATAAGTTCACAGTGCCAACTTTCACACATCATTCCACATTATTTAATTGTATATAGTATTCTAACTTTATTTTCAAAAGCCCTAGAAATAAACTGGCATAGAGATTGAATCACCCACCAGTTAGGAAGTAAAATGTAATCTGTAAAATGTCATTGGATTTGAGATTTTGTAAGGAGAAAGAGAGAAACTGAAGAACCATGGCAGGGGGAGCAAAGCCATATATAATTTTCATTTTTAGCACAGCTTTTTACTCCTCTGATATTTACTTTTTCCCCTCTCTTATGAGCAGGAATTTATCTCCCTGTCTGAAGAGGCATATTTTTCAATTTTCATCATTTATAGTACAGTCTTTAGAGCTAGATCTTTGTGGCCAGAGTCCAGCCAGACTCACTTTACTGATAAAGACACTGAAGTCCTGAAAGAAACAGTGATTTTTATCAAAGTCACACAGGTAGTAAGTGGCAGAGATAAGAATTGAAAATCCTCTGGTATCATATATGCCCCTCTTGCTTCTCTAAGAATTACTTTCATCAAGCTGTAAAATAACTGACTCAATGTTCCTGGTTGGGTACCTGCTAAGGGTGGGAATGGTAGGATAGTCAAGGAAAGAGCTCAGGATATTTTCCTACTTACTCCTCATGGGGATATTAGAGGCAAAAATACTGTTGCTAAATGGGAAGTTTGAAGCGAAGACTTGAACTGGAAATTGTCTCTTCTTTTAAATGATCCCTCCTCAAGGGATGTCCATCAGTTGAGGAATGGCTAAAATAATGGCATATATATACATATGTATATATATATATATGTGTGTGTGTGTGTGTGTGTGTGTGTGTGTGTGTGTGTGTGTGTGTGTGCATATATGATTGTGATGGAATATTATTGTGCTAAAAGAAATGACAAACAAGATGATTTCAGAAAAAACCTGAAAAGACTTACATGAACTGATGCATAGTGGAGAATATTGTTTAGCAGTTCGTTAGATGAAGAACTGTGAATGACTTAGCTATTCTCAACAATATAATGATCCAAGAAAATCCCAAAGGACTACTATTCTCCTCCAGAAGAAAAGCTGATATCATTTGAATACAGACTGAAACATACTATTTTTTTCATTTTCCTTCATTTTTTGATATATTCCAGTCTTATTGCACAAAATGACTAATATGTTTTACATAATTGCATGTGCATAACTGTAATGCCAAGCAAAGGCAACTTCCAAGGTTCAGATTACCAGCATAGTAAACCCCATTTATTCAGCAAACATTCACAGAACAGAAAAATTCAAAATACTGTGTAACTTGTTCCTTTAGCAAATTCTCAATTCAATCCAGGTACTACTCCACCCCTAGACAGTACATTCATTTAGTCAGTCAAAAGTCTCTTCTCAAATGGAGATTAGTCTGAAACCATAAACAAAGTACCTTCATTTGGTCAATCGCTCCCACCCCTGAATCTCAAAAAGGGCAGGAGAACACAAAAGGCCATCCACCCCTAAGTTACAAGGTTAAGCTAAGCATTGAATACCCAAAGAAAGGGCCTTCTTTCATCTTCACTGATGGCAAGCCCTCAGCAATCTCAGTTCCTGGGGAGAGAAGGCTCAACAAAGTCATAGCCAGTGTCCTCATCAAGTCACTTTTTGCCTGTAGAACAGTCCCAGAACCCCTGAAAATATCAGCAAGACCCTCTTCCAGGATTTCTGTGCAAGTACCACAAGAAAATCCTCCTTCAGGGCTTCTGAACCAACAGCTAGGTTCCAGGACCTCTATAACAGCAGCACTGTCCTTCACCATCAGGTGAATCTGGCAAAACAACATCAAAACAGACAGACAAAATACCAGCATCACAGCCATGCCTCCTCAGTTCTTGGCAGTTCCGGGTGGCAGTTCCAGGCGGTTCCAATGGGCTCTTAGCAGTCTTTCTCTCAGCAACTCAGGCTCCATGATACTAGATACTGCTCTCCCAAAGTCCTTCTGGCCTTCTCTAGGCTTGGACCTCTCTCCCAATTCACGGCTCCTCCCAGTTCAGCCCTCTCTCTTCACGTCAACAAGGCCATCCCTCAAGTGGGATTCACAAGCTCTGGGTTTTAACACTCAACCCAAAAACCAGGCCAATACAGGGGCATCCCCAAATTCCATTACCAATACAATAACCTATATCTGATAGCTTACCATCTCACAGAGGGAAAGGATGTGAGAGAGGCATAGAATTTGGAACTCAAAACTTTAAATAACAATGTTTTAAAAAGTGATCCTTCCTTTGCCCACCTACATCATTATTGTCACAGTGAAGAAATAAGGGGCCACTCAGGGTTTGCAAAAGCATTTCAAAATGCAAAGTCTTTTCAGTGTTGTGTCCCCATTTGTGCACATGATCAGTTCCCAAGGTTCCCACGTGGTCATTAAGAACCAGGAAGGGCAACTCTAAGCATGCTCCATGGGACAGCCCTTGTTACACAATAAAGGAATTACATTACTTTTTGTTCTAATTGTAACCGGTTTCACTAAAAGGCTTTAGCTCACTTTTTCAAACCAGCAGGCCATATATCTCTTCAGGTTTCCAGGGCAAACTGAGGGCCTTGGTTTTGAATTTTTCTTCATGATTTCTCCCCCATGATCTGTTATCCCCACCAGATGTGCTCCCCCATTATTAAGGGGCCAGTGACTAGAGACCCAGTACCATTTAACCACTTAAGATCAGTTAGTTTTTACAAAAGGATATTTACTTCAAAGACAGCCATAAAAAAAATTCTCTTGGATTCTCCTGGGGCATATGCTGTCTTACACTGCCTTGGTTGGAGGTGGGGCTAGGGAATAGGCTCAGTTTAGATCAGTTTTTAAGCAAAAACAGAATAGATCAAATAGAAAAAATATTTTAAAAAGCAAAACACTAAAGAAAAAAATTCCTTAAAAATTAGAATTGAGCAAGTATAAGCTAATGACGACATGAGACATCAAGAAGCAATAAAACAAAATCAAGAAAATAAAAAAAAAGTTGAAAAAAATATAAACTATCTCACTGGAAAAACAACTGAACTAGAAAATAGATCAAGGAGGCATAATTTAATAACTGGGCTACCTGTCAGTCATGAATTTTAAAAAAGCCTAGACATAGTATTTCAAGAAATTATCAAGAAAAACTGCCCTGATATTCTAGAGCCAAAGGGTAAAATACAAATTGAAATATTCTACCCATCACTTTCAAAAGAGATCCCAAAATTAAAAAAAATAATAACCTCAGGAATATTAGAGCCAAAGTCCAGAGCTCCAAGGTCAAGGAGAAAATATGACAAGCAGCCAGAAAGAAACAATTTAAATATTGTGGAGTAACAATCAGGATAACACAAGATTTAGCAGCTTCTACATTAAAGGACTGAAGGGCTTGGCATATGATGTTCTGGATGGCAAAGGAGCTAGTATTACAACAAAGAATTGCCTATTTAGCAAAACTGAGTATAACCCTGCAGGGAAAAATGGATATTCAATGAAATAGATTTATTCCTGATTAAAAAGATCCAATGTATAGAACATTTGACTTTCAAATAAAAGACTCAAGAGAAACATGAAAAGGTGAACAGGAAAGATAAGTCATAAGGGACTCCATAATGTTAAATTATTTATATTGCTACATGGGAACATGATACTTGTAACCCTTAAGAATTTTATCATTATTATGGCAGTTAGGAGTATACATAGGCAGAAGATATGGATTTGAGTTGAATGTGGTGGGATGATATCTAATAAAGTAAAAATAAGTGGTGAGAAAGAGGAATGCACTGGGAGAATAAAAAGGAAGAGTTAAATGAGGTAAATTATTTCAATTAGTATATAACAACAGAAATCACAAATACATTTCAAAAAACCAAACTTTTTGGGGGGGTTGGACAAGGGATTTTATGGCACAAAGAGTTTATAGTGAGGAAATTCTCTCTCTCAGTGAAGATTTAAAGTTGGTAGATAACTAATACTTCAGAAGAGATGTCTGTGTCTCTGAGAGGAAAAATGATTTCCTAAAAGTAATAGCATGTATTAGAGGTGTGCCTTACATTCCCATCTTGATTCCAGGGTTGCCCTTTTATATATTATTACATTTATTACTCTGTACTACATTACTACATACATTATACATTTATATATTACATATTTTCACAATAGATTAAAATAATAATCCGTAAAGGAAATATAAATAAAAGATGCAGACCTATGTAGAGCCTAATGTTATTTAAAAAAATGAGTGGGTCAAAGAAAAAAAATCACAATAACAATAAAGAATTAGATTAGAGGGAATCAGAAGTATGAAAACATATCAAAAGGTATGTGGCACAGCCATGGCAGGCCTTGGAAGAAAATGTATATGTA
The DNA here is from genome assembly GCA_028627135.1 of Pseudochirops cupreus. Classification (NCBI taxonomy): domain Eukaryota; kingdom Metazoa; phylum Chordata; class Mammalia; order Diprotodontia; family Pseudocheiridae; genus Pseudochirops; species Pseudochirops cupreus. Next base: position 162,490,565 of record CM053581.1, read on the forward strand.
TGAAAACATATACTATCAGTATTGAATCCAAAATGAATGTTTCATGATAAAATATTTAAAACCAATAAATCCAAGGGGAAAAAACAAATGATAAATAAGTAAAATAATCATAAAACAAAGTATCGATTCTTCTAAAAGAGTAGAAATAAAAACTGACAAAGAACAAAGTTTAACGAGATGAAGTCACAAAAAATAAAATGATAAATAAAAGCAATGATCAGAAATTAATACATGCAGTATGTTAGCAAAACTGAAAATGTAAATTAACTGAATGGAAATCTACAAAATATAAAGTAACCAAATTACCAATATAGAAATTAAGGATCAAATAAAACTAGGATCCAAAAGAGAACATAAGCAAACCATAAAAGAACTCCTAAAGGTAGAGGAGGAATTCTAGTACTGAACATTTATTGGTAAATTTTAAGGAACATTTGGAATACAATTAATCCCTGTCCTTTTTAGTTTTTCTTAAGATGAGACAAAGAAAGAATATATAAAATTCTTTTTATGTAAGGAATGATTTTTATCCCCAATCACAGAGTGATAGTGATTATAGTTGTAGTAATAAAAATAGCTGACTCTCCCGGAATTTTTTAGGTTTGTAAAGCACATTATATATATTATTTCTTTTGATCCTTGCCACAAATGTGTGAGATAGGTATTATTATTTCTCCTATTTTGCAATCACAGTAACTGGCATTGAGAAGTCAAGTAATTTTCTTAGGTCTAATAACTATAAAGTGTTTGAAATGGAATGAAAAACCAGCTATTGCTGACTCCAAGTCAAGCACTCTGTTTAGTACACAAGGCCCTCTCTGAAAAAGAAAACTATATAATAATATCATTTATAAATATTGATGTGATCATTTTAAGTGAATTTTAACAAAGAGAATACAGTAATATAACTCAAAGAATGGTTCCTAGTATTATAGATTTTAGGGTTTGAAGGAATTGCAAAGACGTTGGTGTCCATCTCCCTAATTCTGCAGATGAAGAAAGTGAGGCACAAAGAGTTTAAGTGCCTTCTCTGTTAGGTAGCAAGTAAGGGTCCAAAGTAGGATTAGAACCAAAGGCTTCCTGATTCAAAGTCCATACCCTAGTTATTATATCACTTTTCCTCTCACTGGCATAAGTTTTGGCATAATTAACCATTATCAATCATGAAAACAGATGGTGATATTGTAGAGAAAAGTGTTAATAAAACATAAGAATAATTTCTGTTAAAAACTTTAGGAAATATAGCAAAAGGAGGACTTTTTTTCCTAATATGATCAAAATATTTATCTAAAGACAATAGTAAACATTACTTGAAATGGGTAAAGGATGAAAGCTTCACTATTGAGATTGTGGGTGAATCGAGGCATTTTGTTTCAATTGTCATTTTTCAGAGTATAACAAACACTAGTTATAACAATAATAAAAGAAAAAGAAAATAAAATGCAAACATATATATTTGTTAAATATAAGATGGCTTACTAAGAAAACTCTGGAGCATCAATTTTAAAAAGTCAATTAAGACAATAGGTTGAGCAATGGACAATTTTATAAAAATAAACAACATGAATCATTAGCAATGCTATTTATTACTAACAAAATGCAAGTGGAAGAGATGAAAAGAGTAATTCTGCTTAGAATTGCTGCAAAATCCACAGAGATTTGGAGAGTTAACCTATAAAAAAGATATGGGCTATGCAAATACAAAACCATGTTTAGAGGAACAAATAAAGATTTAGATAATTACACTGAATGTTTGTGGATAAGTTTTCCAACTGTAATAGAATATTAAAGTAAATAATATGTTAATTAATAAAATGATTTAGTCATGGTAAAAAAAAAAGAAAGAAAAAAGATTAATGAAATAGACTGGATAAGGAAGACAGAAGGGAAAAAACCCATAAGGACCTACACAATACATATATGTATAAATGTGTGCATGTATGTATACATGTATACATACATGCACACATAGATATATGTACATAATGGAAATTATTGTTGTATATGATATGAGAAACTTGTCTTCCAATAAATTCTTATCAAACAGAGAAGTGTGAGCATTTATTAACTACCTACCATGCAGTACTTAATTTGTAAAGTTAAGTGCTTTGCAAATGTTGTCTCATTTGATTCCCACAAGAATCCTGTGAGGCAGGTGTTATTATTATCCCTGTTTTATAGATGAGGAAACTGAAACAGACAGAAGTTAAGTGACCTGCCCAGGGTCACACAGCTGATAATTGTCTGAGTTTGCATTTACCCTCAGGTCTTCCTGATTATAAGGCTAGAACCTTACTCACTGAGTTGAGTAGCTGTTTCAATTTATGCAAACAGCAAGCGCATGTATACATGTAAATGTATACATACAAATATCTGTGTGTGTACATATATTTATATATGAAAAACAAGGGTTGGAAATGTCAAAAGATAGGTGTATGGTATAGCTCCATTAAAACTGTTAATGTTAAATATCTGAATTACTTAAGGCTGATAAGAGCTGCTTAAGGGGAAAATTATTGTTTTATCAATATTGTGCATTGTATTTGACCGAGGAACCTAAAGACACCAATCACTATTTGCATAAATTGAAGCAAAGAAGGGTCTCAGTGGATAAAGTTCTATACTTATAATCAGGAAGACCTGAAGACAAATCAAGACTCATTTACCAACTGTGTGACCCTAGGCAGGTCACCTAACTTCTGTCTGTCTCAGTCTCTTCATCTGTAAAAATGGCATAATACTAGAACCTACATCACAGTATTCTTGTGAGGATCAAATGAGATAATATTTGCAAAGCACTTAGCTTTAAAAACTAAGCACTAGATAGCTGGTATTTAATAAATGCTTATTCCCTTCTCTATACAATAAGAATTTGGAGTAAAATAGTTTTGAAGAAAATGAGCTTAGACAAGTTTCTCACACCATATACAACAACAATTTCCACACTGATAAATCATCTAAATAAAGGAAATCACTCAACAAAACAACAAAATCAGAAGAAAATGGAAACTTTAATCTTCTTCAACTGTGAATAGAAACAGAATTTATACTCATATACATGAGAAGTGATTACAAAATGTGAACTAGAAAATATTGATTATGTAAAATGAAAAAAACTAATCTTTGAAACAAAATTATTTAAACTTGAGTAAATAAAGGTATGGATTAGGAGGAAAAATGTTTCCCTCCAACACCTCATGGAAAAAAGAAAATAAATCTTATTAAGATACATTCCACTATAGACAAATAAAGAATTTTAACATTTCCAAAAGAGAAATTCAAACTTTAATAACTATATGAAGAAATCACCCATAAGTGATATAAATGAAAACTGCTCAGATATTTTATCTCATTTCTTTCAAATACAGAATGATAGTAAAAGAGAGAAAGCATGGACATTTTGGAAGGACTATGAGAAGACAATTCTACTGGTAGTATTGGTAATTAGTCCAAGTGTGCCCAGAATTATATAAGAAAAATGGGCAAACTGCTTACAGGAAGAAAATTCCCATATGCAACAAAATATTCCTAGAAATTTTATTTGTAAGAGAGGAAAAAAATTGGAAAATAATTATGTGTGTATCAGTTAAGGTTCAATGAATGAACAAATTGTGACACATGAAAGTAATGGAACAGTCTTATACTGGAGAGGTTGATGAGTATAAAGAATTCAAGGAGGGACAGAGCCACATGGTAGAGAGAAGTCAGGAAGTTGCCTGAGTTGTCCCTAGTTTCCCATGGAACCAACAGTAAATCAAGTCTCTACAAGAATTCTTGAGAGATAGAAGCTACAAAAGAAAAAAAAAAACAGAGTGAAAAAATTTTCATGCTTAAGTCCTTAGAAGGACTTCAGGAAAGGTCTGCCTCATTTGGATAAAATCACAGTGCAGTTGAGCATAGATGTCTGGGCAAGCCAGTGGGCAGATGACAGCCACAGCACAGATCAGCAACCAAGGCCCTCTGTCTGGAACAGCAGGCTGAATGCACAGCTGACCATCTGTGAGGACTCCAGCTCTAGTGCAAAAGGTAAATTGATAGCCATGAAAACCTAGCAATAACAGACATGATTAGGACAGGCCACCCCAGTCCGGTGTGCAAGTACCAACACCTGAGACACCAAGGCACAAAACCAGTGACCAGGATCCTGACCCCCAGGACAAGGAGCTTGGGGCAGTGACCCCTTGTTCCCCAGAAGGAGACATCAATGTTAAAAGACAAGAAATGGACAAAAAATTGAACAAAGAAGCATAAGAGGACCTTGTCCACAGAGAATTACTATGGTGACAGGGAAAACCAAAACACAAACCCAAAAGAGGATAACAATGTCATAATGCTAACATGCAAAACCTCAAAGAGAATATGAATTGGTCTCAGGACCAAAAAGTCTTCCTGGAAGAGTTCAAAAAGGATTTTAAAAGTCAATACACTGGAGAAGGAAGAACAAAAATTGACTAAAGAAAACAATTTCTTAAAAAATACAATTAGCCAAATTGGAAAAAAAAAAAACCACTGAAGAAAACAACTCCTTAAGAAGTAGAATTGGTCCAATGGAAAAGAAGGGTCAAAAGTAAACTGAAGAAATTAATTCTTAAAAAGGAGATTAGGGCAAGTGGAACCCAATGACTCTGTGAGACATCAAGAACCAGTCAAACAAAATCAAAAAGATAAAAAAGTATAAGAAAATGTAAAATACCTCATGTGGGAAAAATAACTGACCTGGAAAATACGTCAAGGAAAGAAAACTTAAGAATTATTGGACTATCTGAAAGCCAACAGCAAAAAAAAAAAAGAGCCTACAGATCATCATTCAAAAAATTGTCAAGGCAAACTCCCCTGATATCCTAGAACCCAAGGGTAAAATAGTCAGTGAAAGAATCTAATGATCACCTCCTGAAAGAGATCCCAAAAGGAAAATTTCAAGGAATATTATAGACAAATTCAAGAATTATCAGACCAAGGAGAAAATACTGTAAGCAACCAGAAAACAACAATTTCAAGATTGTGGAGGCATAGTCAGGATTACATAAGATTTAACCATTTCTATATTAAAAGATTAGAGGGCTTGGATTATGATATTCTGGAAGGCAAAGGAATTTAGATTACAACTAAAAATCAACTACCTAGCAAACCTGAGGATAATCTTTCAGGGGAAAAGATGAATATTCAATGGAATAGGGAACTTTCAATCCTTCCTGATGAGAAGGCCATAGCTAAACAGAAAATTTGAACTTCAAATACAAGATTCAATTATGCATAAAAAAGTAAACAGGAAAGGGAAAAAAAAAACAGGTTACTTAATAGGGTGAAATTGTTCACATCCCTCCATAATAAGAAAATGGTACTTGTAACTCTAGAGAAATGTATCTTTATTACAGGAGTTAAAAACAGTATACATTGACAGAGTATGGAAGTATAATTTGACCTCAATGTGATGATATGAAAAATTAAGGGATGAAAAATGATTTCACATGGTGAAGAAGAAATGGGAGGCAAAATAGCATAAATTACAGTACAAAAGACCTATTACAGTAGAAGAAAAGAAAGGAGAGGAGTGAGCATTGAATATTACTCTCATCGAATTTGGATGAAAGAGGGAATAACATGCACACTTAGGTATAGAAATTTATCTTACCCTGTATGGAAGTAGGAGGAAAAAATGGGGGAAAAAAAGAGTAGGGGTGAATATAAGAGAGAACAGAAATAGTAGGGAAAAGGGGGGAAAAAAGGAAGGGGGACTGATAGAAGGGAGGGCAGATTGAGGGAGGCAGTAATCAGAAGCAAAACACTGGTGAGCATGGACAGGGGGAAAGGGAAGAGAAAAGTATAAATGGGGGAGGCATATAATGGAAAGAAATATACAGTTAGTAATCATAATAGTGAATGTGAATAGAATGAACTTTCCTGTAAAATGGAAGCGGATAGCAGAGTGGATTAAAAAACAGAATCCTACAATATGTTTTTTACAAAAAATACATTTGAAGTAGAGAGATACCTATAGAATACAGGTATCAGACTGTAGCAAAATATATTATTCTTTAGCTGAAGTAAAAAATAAAAAAACAGGGGTAGCAATCAATCTCAGACAAAGCAAAAGCAAAAATAGAACTAACTAAAAGAGATAAGGAAAGAAACTACATTTTGCTAAAAGGTACCATAAGTAATGAAGCAATATCAATACTAAACATATATGCCCCAAGTGGTATAGCATACATATTCTTAGAGGGGAAATTAAGTGGTTTATAGGAAGAAATAGACAGCAAAAACTATACCACTGGGGAACTTCAACTTTGCGCCTCCCAGAATTCAATAAATCTAACATAAAATGAAGAAGAAACAAGTTAAGGAGGTAAATAATTTTTTTTAAGTTAGATATGGTAGATATGTAGAAAATTGAAAGGAATAGAAAGGAATATATCTTTTTCATTGGTACCTAACACCTAGGCAAAATTGATTATATATCAGGGCATAAAAACCTAACAATCCAATGCAGAAATGCAGAAATATTAAATGAATTCTTTTCAAATCATGATGCAATAAAAATTACATGTAATAAATGTCCATGGAAATATAGACTGAAAAAAATTGCAAACTAAATATTCCAATCCTTAAGAATGAATGGGTCAAACAACTAATCATTGAAACAATTTATAATTTCATCAAAGAGAACAACAATAAAGAGACAACATAAAAAAAAAAAAAGACCAAAACTTATCAGATGCAACCAAACCAGTTCTTAGGGTAAATTTTGTATCTCTCAGTGTTTACATAAATAAAAGAGAGAAAGAAGAGAGTAATAAATTGGGCATGTAACTAAAAAGCTAGAAAAAAAGCAAATTAAAGATCTCAAATTAAATACCAAATTAGAATTTATGAAAATCAGAAGAAAAAATTGACAGAATTAACAGTAAGAAAACTATTGAATTAATGAATAAAATTAAAAGCTGATTTTATGGGGGAAAACAATAAAATAGATAAAATTTAGGTTAATCAGAAAAGGAAGAAGAGAACCAAGTTCCCAGTATAAAAAATGAAAAGGGTGAAATTGAAATTCACCAGCAATGAAGAGGAAATTAAAACAATAACTAGTAGCTTTTTTTGCCTAACTTTATGCAAGTAAATCTGACAATATAAGTAAAATGGATGAATATTTACCAAAAAAATGCAAATTATCCAGATTAACAGAAGAAGAAGCACAATACTTATATAATCTCATTTGAGAAAAAGAAATTGAACAAGTCATCAGTGAATTTCTAACAAAAAAATCTTCAGGGCTAGGTGGATTTACAAGTTAGTTGTGTCAAACATGTAAAGAATAATTAATTCCAATACTATATAAAATATTTGGAAAAATAGGCAAAGGAGTCCTATCCAATTCCTTACATGACACAAATATGGTGCTCATAACTAAACCAGGAAGAGCTAAAACAGAGAAAGAAAATTATAGAATAATTTCCATAATGAATATTGTTGCAAAAAAATTTTAAGTAAAACATTAGGATAGTGCAGCAACTTATGAGGATAATATACTACAACCAGGTATGGTATATAACAGGGGTTCAAGGCAGGTTCATCTTTTCGAAAACTATAAACATAATTGACCAAATCAATACCAAGATTAATCAAAATTAGGGGGCAGAGCCAAGATGGCAGCATAGAAGCAGGAAAACTCCTTGAACTCCCCCCATAACCACCTCAAATACCTATAAAATATGACTCTAAACAAACTTTAGAGCTACAGAACACACGAAGTGACAAACAGAAAAAAACCTCCTGCACATGACAGCCCAGCAGGGCAACAGGAAGGGTCCATCACAGTGTGTAAGCCCATGGTTTTAGCCCCAGGGTGGCCCTGATCAGCCTTGGCTGGAGGGACTTTGGGAGAATGGATCACCAACAGCTGTGACCCTTTCCAGAATTATCAACCCATTAATGCCAAAGGCAAAGTAAAAGATCAGTGTGGACTTTAGGAACAGGGGAACCAAGAGTGCAATCAGGCCTCAGTCTCCAGAAGGGAGAAGCAGCTCAGCATGGTGGCTATGCAGCCACCTCCACATGGCTGCTTCAGAGTTCCTGGCCTGCAGATGGTAGGGCGACCAAAGTACCATTCTGAGGGGTAAGCTATTTGGATCTGGATCACTGTCTTGGGTGGAGGTCCTGGGCTGTGTGAACAGGTGCCAGAGCCTGCAGAGGCTTCAAAGAGGGCACCAAACTAATAGCTCCAGCAGCTACAAAAACCCCAGCAATTTAGGACAAAGCTCTCCTTTCTGGAAGCAGAATTTTACTGTGGCAAAGAGCTCAAAAGTTAAGCAACTGAGTGACAACACGAGCAAGCAAAGGAAGCAAAGCAGGCACAGCAATCCAACTTTAGATTCCTTTTTGGGGGACAAAAAGGATCAAAGCATGGAATGGCAGGGAGACAACGAAGACA
>CM053581.1:162508599-162529594 GCA_028627135.1 Pseudochirops cupreus
ATATCTTCAGTATTGCACAATATGTCCATTGTGGAGATGTTCTGTGTAACTACACATGTACAGCTTGTATTGAATTACTTGTCTTTCCAGTGGGGTTGGTAACAAGAGAGGAAGGGAAAGAATCTAGAATTTAAAGTTCTAAAATCACATGTTAAAAAAAATATATATATATGTATATATATATATATTTATACACACATATGTATATATGCAATTATTATTATTATTTAAATGCAACTGGGAAATAAGATACACAGGCCCTGGGATAGGGAGATCCATCTTGCTCTACCAGAAATCCTGAGGGGTCATGGGGGAGGATATAGGGGAGAGCAGATTGGGGGAGGGGGTATACAGTGGGATTGCTGTTTTGGGGGGCTGGGTAGGGGAAAGATGAGGAGAAAATTTGTAACTCAAAGTCTTGTGGAAATCAATGACATAAACTAAAAATACATGAAAGTTAATTACAAAAATAAAAATTATCCATTACTCTAACAGTCAAGAAGCCTTTCTTATATCAAGCTTAAATTTCATTCTTTTCATTGTCTACCAAATGCACCTGCATCTGCCCTCTTGGTTGAAACAGAACACTTAATACTTCTTTTACATTACAATCCTCCAGATCTATGAAAACAATCATCATGTCTACTAAGCTGTCTCTTTCCTTGCTAAACACTTCCAGTTCCTCCAATTGATCCTTATTGCTTATGAAATCACCACCTAGTATACCCTCCCAGGGAAGAGTCATCAACCATGACCTTCCTAAAGTATAACACCCACAGCCGAACTTGGTATTACAAATATGCTAAGACTATGGCAGGCTGCAATAGGAGTAGTATCCCCTTATCAAGGTCATAGTACCTTTAATGGTTCCCAAAATCATTTCATTAACTAATATTAAGTTTTCAGTACAGTATAATACCTGCATATTTTTATACAAACTCTTGTTTAACTATGCCTCCCTAATCTTGTACTTTTAAATTCAAGTGTAAAACATTATTTTGGTCCCAATCAAATGTAATCATCTTAAATATAGTCTGTTGCTTCATCCTTCAATGACCGTTTTGGATTCTGAATCCATCATCCATTTTATTGGAAATTGTCCACAGTTTTTGACATTTGCAGAAATGATAAGGTTTCCATGAACACTTTTATCCAAGTGTTTGACAAAAACATTAAACAGTTCAAGACCAAGATCATAATTCTGGAATATTCCACTGGGACAATCTTCTTCTAACATGATCTGGAAACAATAAGCATCATACCTTCTTCTCAGTCTTTCAGGAACTGTTGAATGTATCTATTTGAACTATGGTTGTAGTGTACATTTTTCTATCTTTTGCACAAGAATAGCAAATTACTTTATTAAATGTTTTGCTAAAATTCAAGTTTAAAAAAGTCTATGCCTTTATTTGGAACTCTCAGTCTAATAAACCTGTTAACAACAACAAAAATGATATAAGGTTAGTCTGGAAAGAACTTTTCTTGGTAAAGTCATGATGGCTTTTATATGGATGTGGCTTCTCTTTCCAGGTGTTCAATAACACTCTCTTGAAAATATATTCAAGATTTTTTTTCCCAGGAATCAAAGTTAATCTTATTTGCCTTACTCTCAAAATTCCACTTTCTTCCACTTTTTGAAAAATGAGACAAATATTTGTTTTTCTTTTCACCCTTCCTGTGGTACCTCTTGTTCTTTATTAAAAAAAAACCAAAAAAACCAAATGCATTTCAAACATCATTGACAACGATTCAGAAATAACATCTGCCAATACTTTCAGAACATAACGATGTAATTCACTTGGCTCAGCTAACTAGAACCTATGCAGGGCAGTTGAAGGCTCTCATTATCTTCTATGTGAACTTCTTATTAACTCTCTATTGCCATTCTATTTTCTTGCTTCTTCTCATCCAAGGATCAATCCTGTTAGAGAAAATGCAGTTTTAAAAAGTAGACTACATTCTTTCTTCTGTCAATTATCATCTCTCTACCCACCGTGAAGAAGGATAACTTTCCTTCTTTCATATTCCTCCAATATTTAATACAGCTAAAATAATATAGGATGACACAATTTATTTTACTTAGCTACTCTTATTAGCCTCCACTAACTCTGAGAATTACCAGTCTAGCACTTAAAAAAAATTTTTTTTTGCCTTTTGGAGGGGGAAATGCAGGGCAGTTGGGGTTAAATGACTTGCTCACATGGCTAGTTTTGTATTAAGTGTCTGAGTCCGAATTTGAACTCAGGTCCTCCTGACTCCAGGGCTGGTGCTCTACTCACTGCACCACCTAGACACCCCACTAGCACTTTTTATAGAGCCATGTGATACTAATATTTACCCTCTGATAACTTGCTATGTGTTTTATAATATGCACATGCATATGCATATATACACACAGATGTATACACATAAGTACATATAAGTATATATGCACACTTAAAATACATGCACCACACAATTATGATATGTGCACATGCTCAATATATATGTATATATATATATATATGCATTTATATACATATATAATGCATATACACATATATGAAAAATGTTGGCAGTCATGCTGGCATCTTGTCCCAGTTATCTATGTTCTTCAATTTTTTTGCTGAATACTGTTAAAGCACAGAGTACTGCCATGAAGGTATTGGAGGCAGAGTAAGCATATGACTTCTGATTTTCCAAGGTCTTTGGTGGGAGTGTGGGAAGAGTGTAGTTTTTTGTTTGTTTGTTTGTTTTAAAGCCCATGCATCACTTTGTACAGTCCTTCCAAAACGTGATGACCAATCAGGAAAAGGGTGCTGAATGAGCATTCTAGGGATTAGGAATTAACTTTCTTCATTCACCTGTTTAAAGTTCTTGGTGTTGTAGGCCATGGAGACAGATAAAATTGTTTTATTTCTTCCCACAATGCTTATTTTTAGAGAACTATGTGAGGTTGTGGAGATTGAATAAAGTGTCTAGTCCTACATTTTGTTAGTCATATTACCTAGAAGTCAAGCCTTGAGATTCATAACCATTAATAAACATAAATTTGTAATGGATCTAATCTGCAATTTTCTCTAGCTTTTTTCTTAAGCATGTGAATAGGAATGAAGGCAGAGGATGGTAGGAATTCTGGGCAGGGCAGGATCAGTAATGAGAAAGGGGGACAATGCACTCAATAGAAGATTACAATGAAAAGTTAAGCTGGTTCACCAAAGAGTCAAAATAAAGGAAAGAGGAGAATGTAGCTAGTGCCGGGGTGATACATGGGAAAAAACTAAGGGTGGAAGGATTCAAGGACATGGTAAGGATGAAGAAATAGGTTACAGGTTGTAAAACAGAGGGAAATGTAGAATGACAAAAGATTTGATTATATAAAGAAATTTCATAGTTCAGGACCTTGGAAGAGAAAGTCTTGTGGGTGATAACAAGATCAAGGGTATAATCACCCCTATGTGTTGCATTGGTGCGGTCACACCATGCTTACTCACTGCATCAAAAGCCATCAGCAGTCATCTTGACTTTTGTCCTGACACTGAACTTTGATGACTCAGGAAGAAAGAGTGATCTTTGTGCAACTCTGCCTCACTTAAATCCAATTTACACACAAGTCAAGACACAACCATCATGATATCACTGGTCCTTTTTGAAAATGAAGGACAATTAACAACTGTATCCAAAGGAAGAGTGGTTCCAAACTTAGAGTACAGTGGTAGTGAGGCACATATCTAGGATATATGAATAGTTAAGGATTGCTAACAACTTCTGGCATTGAAGAATATGGAAGTCCTGCATGACTGCCTACAGAGGCAGTTGATGGTACATTAGATAAAGGAATGGGCCTGGAATCAGCAATAACTGTAAGCAGGGGATTTTGTATTTGATTCTGGAAATAATAGGGAGCCAGTGGAGTTTTTTGAGTAAGAAGATAACCTTATGAGACCTGCACTTTAAGAAAAATGACTTTTGTGGTCTAGTAGAGGATGAATTGGGGTGAGGAGAGACTTGAGGCAGGCAGACCTACCAGCAGGCTATTGCAATAATCCAGGAGAGAAGACCTTCATCATAACAGTAACAGTGCCAGAGGAAAGAATGAGGTATATTCAAAAGATGTTGTAAAAGAGAAATTGATAGACCCTGGTAACAGATTGGATGAGGCTGGGTGGGACATAGAGAAGAGTCAAAAATGATTTCTAGGATCTATAGTCTTCTGAAAAATTGCTCTAAATCACTATTTATTAGAGAAATGCAAACTAAAACAACTCTGAGGAACCACCTCACATTTTGGATGATATGTCAAAAAAAAAAAAAGAAGTGTAGAATCAGGAGAACAAAGTAAACAGTAACAGTACTATTGTAAAGCTGATAGAGTGATAGTGCAAGGTGATGGTGAAAGAGGTAACTATTCTGATCGACAATTATCCAAGGCATTTCCAAAGGATTCATTCTAAAAAATACTATCCACCTCCAGAGAGAGAATTAATGAACTCTGAATGCAAAATGAAACATACTTTTTAAACTTTATTTTTATTATTTTACATTGTTTGTGGGTGGGGTTTTTTTTTTGCAATATGGCTAATGTAGAAATATGTTTTGCATGACTTCATTTGTATAATCAATATTAAATTGTTTGCCTTCTTGAAGAGATTGAAGGGGTGGGATACAAGGAGAAATTTTGGAATCCAATATTTATTTTTTTACTTGCAATTAGGAAATATTTAATGAAATAAATTATATATACATATATACACATATGCACACACACACATACACGTGCACACACACACACACACACACACACACATATATATATATATATACATAAACACATATGCACATGCACACACACACACACATATAGATACATACACACACACATATGGGTCTGCCTTGGAAGGCAGAGAGTTCTTCCTGAAAATATGTCTCTTCCGTCACATTCCCCCAAACAGTTTTTTAATTTGTGTGGGTCATCTTCAAGAATTATTAATTCACATAAAAAATAGCATGGCACAATAGAAGGAACCCCGGATTTAGAATCAAAGATCCTGATTAAATCATGTTTCCTAAATATACTACTTTTACAATCTAGAACATGATACTATACAAACCTTTGCCTCAAGCTCTAAGTCTCATCCTGCCCCATATGAAGTAAATATGTTAAACAGGTGACTTCCAAAGATATATCCCATCTCCTCATCTATAGTCAATGATTGTGGTCTATAGTTAACTTTTCCCTCTTTCCATTTATTTTCATCACTAAGCCAGGTCTTCATTTCTCCTTCTTAGATTTTGCACCATGAATTTTCGTTCTTTATTCTCATAATGGACTTCTGACTAGGTGAAATTTCTGAAAGACAATTGTTTTGTTTCCTCCTCTGTACATTCTCCAAATCATTGAAATTCAGTTTCCCCCTACTCTCTCCCAACTTTCCAACTCTAATTGAATTAAATAAATCTTACCTAGTATGTCTCACACCAAGGCCAACTAATTAATTCTTTAATATTCCTCAGTCCCACTCTTTAGATATGGTTATTTTATCTTTCATGGTATTAACCTGTAAATATTCTCTATTTGTTTTCATAGTGACAAGGTAAGATTTTTGAAAAAGGCCTGACATTCTCTTTAAAATGATTAAACTTTTATTTATTTCCTTGCCCTTTTCCTGTTATATGGATTGATGTACCATTTTCACTTTTTGTTTGTTTGTTTACTGAATCATCTCTTCAAATACTCTGTTGAATTTTGTTTTCTCTAGTAGGAATACTTCAAATTCAAATGCCTTCTTTAAGCTAGATAGGTATATCTTTTTTCATTGAAGCTTAGTTTTGTAGGATGGATTTGTTTTGGTTTTTTTTTTTTTGGTGTGAAAATTGACTTATTCCTTCTTTAAAAAAAAAAACTGTCTCATATGAGATGACCTATTTCATTCTTTGCCAGGATGTACTCCTGACTCTCTGGACTTTCTCTACCATTGCTCAGACTACCTCTTCACCCTGGGAATTCACTTAACCGTTGGAATTCTCACATTAGAAGTTTCCTCTCTGCCCTTTAGTTTCTTCCTCTGATTGACTGGTTCCTTATAAAACCTCTATTTAAAGAAGGACACCAGATAAGCATTCTCTTCTTTCCTTTCTCTTCTGTACTCCTGACTAGCTGGATATTTTCTATCATTCTCCACCCTGCCCCAGATTCCCCCTTTCCTCCTTTTTTTTAGTTTCCTTTTTATGAGTTCTTTTAGTCCATTAGAATATATGCTTCTTGAGGGCAGGGGTCATTTTTCTTTCTGTTTATATTTGTATTCCCAGTGCTTAGCCCAGTACCTGGTACATAATAGTGTTTAAAAAATGTTTATTGACTACTAAACTAAACCAGTGCCTTTGACATGCAATTATTAAGCAGATTAATAAATGGAACATTGAATTTAGAATGAGGAAGATTGACAACAAGTTGCTTATTAGATGCATGGCCCTGGGCAAGGGACTTGGCATCTCTACGTCTTAGTTTTCATACTGTAAAGAGGGAATCTAAATAGCATATACCCTGCAGGATTTTTGTAAGTCTCATATCATATATGTTATATTTGTAAATCTTAAATGCTAAATAGATGTTAGCTATGATTAGTCTCTCTCTCTCTCTCTCTCTCTCTCTCTCTCTCTCTCTCTCTCTTTCTCTCTCTCACTATTCCTGACTGCTTGGAAGATTCTTTAATGATGATACTCTGAGATTTAGTGATTACAATTTACAACAAATTGAACTAGGAAATAATCTCTTGTAGTGCCCTTTAGAATTTTGTAATTGTTACTTTACTCTCCAAAGTTCCTGGGTAACTTTTTTGAAAGAAATATAAGATTCAAGTTTTTTGGTTGATCTTGGGTTTGACTGCAAATTTGTTTCCACCTTGGAGATAGAAAATTCTTTGTCTTGTGATTTTCTGATATTTTCTGATTTTTCTGTATTTTACTTTCTTTTAGAAAATATTCTTTCGACATCCTGGAAGAAGCCAAAATGACAAGGCAGAGAAAGTAATCAGCTGACCTCTATCAATTTTTCCTTCTAAACAACCTTAAATAATACTTTAAATAAAATTTTGGTGTGGCAAAACCAACAAAAGGTCAGAGTGAGACATTCTTCCAGCCCCAGAAAACTTAGGAGGTCAGAAAGATAGAACTGTGATATAGGGGTCTAGGTTACCCCAAACAGGATGAAACAACAGTGGTGGGACTAGGGGATGATGACAAAAGCAGCAGACTTTGGAGCTCTCAAACAAGACATGGTAAAGGAATTTGACAAATGGTCAGAAGTTAGAGGGGGGTCTCTGTGTTAGGACTGGACACAGGACTAAATGTTGTTTGGCAAATCTATTGCTTATATACCTTTCTGGGTAGAGAGGATCATTTTTAGTCAAGAGGGAGAGGGAGCCCTGAAGACCAATATTGGTTTTGATCACAAGAGATCAGGGATCCTGGGGACCAACATCATTTCTGGTCTCAAGAGAACAGGAGCCATCAGGAGCAGTATCAATTACAATCCCAAGGGATCAGGGGCCCTTCCTGCATAAGAACCAAGGAATAGACTAGGAGAATAGTTACCTCACATCTCCCTAAATCATATCACATTGGAAGCACCCAAAACTTCCAAACCCTAGGGCTAACTCTGCAAATTGTAGAGCAAAAAAGTCTGAAGCTTGAGACAGTGCTCCCTTCTCTCATGATGAAAAGAGCGCCCAACTTCAGCATGAAATTCAAAATCAAGAAATAGCATTGTTAAATGAGCAAACAACAACAACAAAATAACCTGATGATAAAAATCTACTGTGGTGACAGGGGTCAAGATACAAATTCAGAAGGAAACAATGATAGCTATAAGCTATTGAGAAATCAAAATAGCTACAAGCAAAACCTCAAAGGAAAAATAGAAGTTAATTGGACAAAAGTCAGATTCCTGGAAGAATTTCTGGAAGTGCTAAAGTATGATTTTCAAAATCAAGTAATGCTGGTAGAGGAAAAATTGGGAAAAGAAATGAGAGCAAAGAGAGAAAAATATGAAAATACAATAAATAGCTTGATAAAAGAGGCACAAAAATACTGAAGCACCTTAAAAAGGAGAATTAGTCAAATGGAAAAAGAGGTACAAAAATTTACTAATGAAAATAACTCCTTAAGAAGAAAAATTGGGCAAACAGAAA
Source organism: Pseudochirops cupreus (assembly GCA_028627135.1). Taxonomy (NCBI): domain Eukaryota; kingdom Metazoa; phylum Chordata; class Mammalia; order Diprotodontia; family Pseudocheiridae; genus Pseudochirops; species Pseudochirops cupreus. Next base: position 162,516,768 of record CM053581.1, read on the forward strand.
GAGGTTCAAAACTTCACTGAAGAACTTTTAAAAATAGAATTGAGTGAGTTGAGGCTAATGACTGCATGAGAAATCAAGAAAAAGTAAAACAAAGTCAAATGAGTGAAAAAAAAAATCAAAGAGAATGTGAGCAAGCTTATAGAAAGGACAACTTAGTCATTTTTTGGACTTGGGTATCATTGTCCTCATAAAAGTTCTCTTTCTAATTTGTTGTTGTTGCTGTTGTTTAGTTTTCATTCTTTACATTTTGGGATTCTTTTCCTATTTCTAATGCATTCGTTGTCCAGCATTCTTAGACCAGTGTTGGAGAAGTTGGGGAAAAGGTGGGTTGATTGGGACTGAGAATGAGATTATATTGTTTCCTCCTATTCCACTGTATTGACTTCATTCTCTGGGCTTTAATGCTCAAATTGTAAACTTCATCTCTAGAGTTTTTGCCACTAAATTACTTCCTCACTTAACTACCTCCAGCTATTTATGAACCTGAGAGATATGGACAATTTGGTCAATCAGTCTTCTATTTTTTTCATTGATCACAGCAAAACCAACAATGTAATGAATCAGACAAGGTATAGGAGGTAGCAATTTTGCTGTACTTTAACGGAAGCCAGAAATATTACCAGTCTACTGAGAAGAAATGTAAGAAAACATTTCAGACATGGTGGAAAATCTTTGAAAAGATGCAGAAATGAGAGAAGAATGACACAAATGAACTATATATATGGCAACATAGAAGAAACTGAGAATGTATGAGACACAAGTAGCTGCAATTAATCTGAAAACATTGGTGAGAATGAGATTATGAAGGTGCATAAATGCCAGATAGAAAAAGAGCATGTTTTATCCAAGAGGCAACAGGAATCAATGGAGTCCTCTTGAGCAGGTAGGTTGCCTTGTCATATATAATTTGGTAACATCTATTAAGTTGTTGGGTGAAAGATAAGTTGGAGATAATCACAGAATTATGTATTTAGAGATACTACAGGAAGCTTAAAGGCCAACTAATCCAATCCCAATAATTTTACAGATAAGGAAATTGAAAGCTTAAATAATTTTCTCAAGATTTTGAAGGTAACAACTGGCATAGTTAGTTTTTTTAACACATGTCTTTTGACTACAGACTCAATACTCTTCTTACTAGACTGCACTACCTCCAACAGAATAAAATTATTTAAAAGAATAAGCATTTATTAAGAAATTACTACATGCCAAGCATAGTTCTAGAGACCCAATTAGAAATGTTGATAAACATTTGGAGATGTGGAGTTGTAGCTAGGGCTGGATAAAGAGATCTGAGAATCATCACGATAGAGATGGTAATTGAATCCATGCAAGGTGATGAAATGGATCACCAATCAAAAATTATAGAATGAGAAAAGGGGAAAAGAGTCTTTGGGAATACACAGTGTTTGGTGAATGAGACCTTTATAAAGTTCCAGCAAAGAGAATGGGAATGAATGATCAGCTAGATAGGAAGACAACCAGGAGAGAGTAGCATCACACACACACAAAAAAAAACAAACCTAGAGAAAAGGGAATGTCAAGCCAAAGGATGGATCAACTGTGTCAAAGTCTCAAAGAAGGATAAGAATTGAGAAAAGGACCATTAGATTTGCCAATTAAAGGGACATTGGTAACTTTGGAAAGAGTAATTTCAGTTGAAGGATGAGGTCAAGAAGCCACATCACAGAGCATTTGAAAAAGGAGTAAGAGGTAAGGAAGTTGAGAAATTAAGTATTATCAGTCTTAAGGAATTTAATCACAAAAATGGAGTAGAGATACATGATGACTCCTACTGAGGATGAATGGATCAAATGAGGGTAGCTTTTTTTAGAATCAAGGAGACATGAATATGTTTTTAGGCATCCAGGAGAAATTAAAGATTAGTGAGAGAGTAGGAAAGACTGAGAGAAAGAAATCTAGAGAAAAAAATGGACTAGGATCACTGGTGTATGGTTGCCTTGGTAAAGAGAAGGGCATTCCTTTGAGATAGATGTAAATAAGGAGAGAGTGAGGTAAGGTACTTGAGTGATGTGAGAGAAAAAGAAAATGTTAGGAAGAAGATCTCTGCAAATGGTCTCCATTTTTAGGTGAAATATGGAATACATGGGTGGTCAAGATAGAAGGAAGACAGCAATAGCATATGGTTGATCGGCTGGAGACAGTTAGATACAGTGAGCTTTTTCTAAAAAGGATGGCACAGTCCAGGGGAAAGAGCTAGAGATAGTGTTGGGAATGGGCAGTGGCAGTGGCACCCACAGTGACAGGAGACTGGCACAGCAGGAAGAAATTTGGATGACTAATTATTACAATCTTACAGGTAGGGAGTGAGGAAAACTGGGACTAAATTAATGGTTAAGTGAGTAGAAAGAAGTTATTACAAGGAATTTGTGGAGGTAAAATGACACAACTTAGAAACTAAAAGGGTATGAAAGATAAAGAAGAATGAAGGGTTGAAGATATCAATGAGGTCACCAACAGGTGACATTATAAATCATGGTGAAATTAATAAAAATTGAAGCAGTTAGGCAAAGGAATAGGTTTTGGGGGAAAATAATATAATTTTACATGTCTATATGATGTGTAGATGGAGACCAAAGAGACTTCAGAAATCAGTGGGGCCAACTAAAGCATACCCTTGACAATACTGCTCACATGTAGACTGTTCACCACAACTTGAATAGTTGCTTTTCTATTTTGGCGTGGCTCTATCTATCTATCTATCTGTCTGTCTGTCTGTCTGTCTGTCTATCTGTCTGTCTGTCTGTCCGTCCGTCCATCTGTCTGTCTATCCATCTATCTATCTATCTATCTATCTATCTACCTACCTACCTGTCTATCTATATACCTGTCTATCTCTCTCTCTCTCATGTACCTTTTCTATCTAATATTTCACTCTGGAGTGGTTCTAATAGATTATATACATATTGTTCTTGTTGTTTTTCAGTCATTTCAGTTTTGTCAAATTATTTGTGTCCCTATTTGGCATTTTTCTTGTCAAAGGTATTGGTATAGTTTGCCATTTCCTTCTCCAGTTCCTTTTACAGATGAGGAAACTGAGAGAAACAGGGTTAAGTAATTTCCCCAGGATCACACAGCTAGTAAATGTCTAGGGCCAAATTTTAATTTAGGTCTTCTAACACCAGGTCCAGTGTTTTATTCACTGTATCACCTACACATACATATATATATGTAATATTCCATTTTTAGATAGTTCTAATTTATTAATTTTAAATTCATAAGGACATAAATTTATAGAATATAGATCCATGACCTATTTATACTTTTCATTAATTCCAAAAGATTAGGGTTCAAATTAATGAAATTTATTTTCATATATAGACTTCAAACCCTTGAAATTGTCATAAGATCAAAGATTTAGAGTTGAAATGAAACTCAGTGATCATCTCAACCAACTTCCTTCTAAAGATAAGCAAATCGAGCCCCAGAAAGTAAAATGTGGCCCATGGTTATGGAGCTAGTAAACAGGTAAGCTGTGATTCAATTATTCCAAACTCAGTGCTTTTTATATTATCACAATGCACTACTTTTCAAGGATCAACTTCCATCAGAAGTTGTAACATTGTGTTCAAGGTTCTGGCCTCTATGGGGATGCTATACTTCATATTCTCCCCAAAGAGTGAGATCTCTATTTCAACCTAGAAAGTGTTATCTGTTATATACAGAATACAATAAGAACTCATTCTTCCTGTTGATCCCCAATGCGATCTAATGCTAGTATGCTGGTGCATGATAACAGTGATAAAAAAGGGTTCTATCTTAATATGGCTAGATTAAATCTGAAACTTCCAGCTGGCTCCCATGCTGAGGCCTGCAGAAGCCTTAAAGAATCTATTTATTGTGGCTTGTACAATCTACAGCAGCAGAGAACTCCAACTGAGGATTTATTGAATCTGGCACAAGTGCTCGTTTTTGTTGGATGTTTGCATATAATTTTATTAATTCAACTTTTACCAGATTCCAATATTTTTGGTTAGCATGGGACTTTAAAATTAGTGGGCCATCTGCTTTCAATGCTGTAGGCTATCTGCTGCCAAAGATTTGGAAGACACAAAAAGTATGTGATCTGCATATTGTCTCAGTTAAATAAATAAAATAATTACAGGAAAGCATTTACCATTGTCCAAATGTGTTTCCAAAGCCATCATTTTCGATCTATGTTAACATGCCTTATGAGTATTAAAATAAATCAACAGAAGTACATTTTGATATATAATTATTTAAAAATATGATAAAGGGATGTCTTTTTACTTTTTTTGTTAAATTCTCCAGTTCTAAGAAGCACAAAATGTATTTTTGATATCATGTATTCCAACTTCCTCATTTTATAGTTCAGGATACTGAGTTACAGAGCTATCAATTAATTTGCCTAAGGTCACACAGTGAATTAAGGTATCCAGATCCTTGGAAAAACAAAAATTTCAAATATGCCAGGTCAGTATTATATCTCTTGTAGTATGTGTCCTCTCAAAGAACTCTAAAACTTTCTGTTTCAACATGGAATTTTATGTTTTGGAGCATAATATATTTTCTTATTTTTATACATCACAGTTTATGGATATTTAACAAAGTTTACTTATAAAGTCCAAAACACCTTGCTAGTAGAAATATGTCCATATTTTGAGAAAATATTACATCTTGGAACTTCCAATCAGACATTAGAACCATTTTCATGATATCTCTGTAGGAGAGACTTCATCACACTCTTTAAATGGAAAATGGGATAGCCAAATTTATGTAGAAAACTATTCCAGAATGTTTTAGGGATGTGGAGAAGTGCTGCCATACCTGTCACTTCTCATTCCTCTACCAGTCTCCATGTTCCATTTTTCTGCACTGATAGTGTATACTACTATCTAGTGACTACAGGGAGAGATGTAAAGTCTAGAAGTCATGTAATCATATGAAGATATGGAAAATGTGGATGATTTCACTTGGAGCAGACAACATGACTTCAGTGGTTCTTTGATAATCCTTTGTTCAAATTTTGGAAAAGATGACATTATTTATAACTATTCCTTTCCCTTCTAGTGATAGGAACTAGAAACAACCTATGTCCAGTATGGAATAGTGGTCCCAAACCTGAAACTGCCACTTGTTAACCTCAAACAAATTACTTCCCCTCTTGAAGCCTCAGTTTCCTCATCTTTAAAATAGAGAGATAATCTGTAAGGCCTATTTCAACTTGAGAAATGATAACTGAAATCCCAAGTGTGCAAGCAGTTGCCATTTCAAATCTTTCAGGAACCTAGTGGCCATATTTCAGGGTGGTCTAGTGAAAAGAACAAATATATTTCAAAAGAATTGCTAGAAAGAGAGGGCACTCAGACAATACTAGACACAGGCCATTTTAGGGGAGCATAAAATGCTAAATAATTTCATTAAGGATGAATAGGGGTATAAAAAGTCTATATAAACCTCTAGTAATGGCTGTCAAATGATTTCAATCATAGATTCAGAGTTGGATGGTCTTCAAAAACTTCCCTCATTCTAATACTGAACTGCTTTTTAGAACATAATTTACTAGTATGGACAGAGAGAAAGTATAGAGACCATCTACATCAATGTTTTTTATTTTGAAGTATACTCAAGTATATGTTGATTAAAAAAAATTAACAACTACCTATCCATAAAGATATATACTTTAAAGATCAATACCATTATTAACATTTTCATCATTACTTTCTTAAGTTTAGACAATCAACAGAACAATAAATCAAGCAATGATTTTTAGTACCTTTCATACATACAAGGCATAAATACACCAAAACTATCTGGAGTTGGTATGAGCTGGCTACAATACACCTCTGTGCCTACAGTTCCTCCAAAGATATATAGATATATTTAAAGTAGATCATGACTGATATGTATGTATATATGTATGTATGTATATATGTATAAACACACATACATAAATACATATACATATACACACACATAAACTTTCAATATAATTGAGTACCTTTGTATTTTATAAACCTAAATACACTATCATGAGATGGTGTCCACAGGCCTCATCAGACTGCCAAAGGAGTCCTTAACACAAAAAGAATCTAAAATCCCTCATCAAGGCCAAATCCTATAATTTTGTAGAGGAGAACAAGAAGATAGAACAATAAGCAGGGGTAGAAAGTGATTTGCCCAAGATCATGCAAGTAGTTAAGAATTAAAGAGGACATTCAACCTCATATCTTCTGACTATAAGTATAAGAATGAAACCATTAGCCAGCTTCCTTCAAAAATGTGTTTGATCATTGGGCAAATTCACAGAATCAAAGTGTTCTTTTAATAAGAAATACCTTACTAATGCTGCTGTTTAGAATTCCTCTTACTGCTAGCCCACTTATATTAAGAAATAGAAGAATCAATATCTTCTTAGAAAAAGCTAAAATTAGTGTTCTGCTTTCTAAACAGAATCAGCCAGTGGGAGTTGATTCTGATGAGGTAATGCTTCTAGTTTGACGCCTATTGAACAGATGGATGGGTTGCCACTTCATATCTTGCTGGAAATTTGTGATGTGCATTTCTGGGAAATAGGTTTCTCTCTAGATTGCAAAGTTCGGAGTCCCTCTTATTAAATGTTTCTTTAGTATTTTCCTCATTTGAATCCCATCTTTAATTATTACTCTTCCTGATCAAATGCACCATCACATGTTCAACTTCTATAGTAAAGCTAGTGGTTTGAATAAGGAAGAATTGCATTACACAAGCCATTTTCTTTCCTCTGGCAGGTTGCAGCAGAGTGCAAATGAGACAGAGGCCTGAGTCTCAATCCCCATGTGGGGCAGTTAGCTTCATGCTGTTCTGTAGGCACAGGCTGCACCCCTAATCCTAGCCAGCTGTCTTGAAATTACTGCTGTTGGTTATGAGGAGAACTAAACAAAAGAGTGTGGATGGATAAGTATAAATCCATCAACATGACTGGAAGAACTACTCGAAATGTATAGTAGGCTAACAAGCCAAGGCATTATCATTATATTAATATGATGAATGTCAGGTTACAAGATGAATCTAAATAAAGACAGTACTGTATGCCCAGAAAAAATAATAAATATTATTTAATGAGGAGAAGGTTCTCTCTCTCACTCCTACCTCCAAATCCCTGCTGTTCTGGGAAGGTTTTCCTTCTAATCAATTTTCACCTATATTTCTCAATCCATTTTATCGAATCTTGTCAAAGTTAGTCAGACCTCCTTACTGAAGTCAAATTCTATAGTAAATTTCCAGGTTACAAGATTACATAGTGTGGATATGTAGAAGGGTATTCTTTTTCTTTATTATTAATTTTTTTTCTTTTCTTTTCATTCATTTTCTTATTTATGCATTTATTCATTCATTTAGTTAATTACTTAGAGCAGAGACATCTGGGTATTTTTCATTCAGAATTTTAAAGTTAGGGGGCACTTAGAAATGATATAATCCAACCCCAAGCCCATTTTGGAAGCAGCTACGTGACCTAGTGGACTGAGTTCTGGACTTGGAGACAGAAAGAATCCTCTAGAATCCTCACTCAGATACTTATAGCTGTGTGATCAAGGGTAAGTCACAATCTTAGTCTACCTCAATTTCTTCGTCTCTAAAACAGGGATAATAATGGCTCTAATTCTATTGATGCATATATTGAACGAAATAACACATAAAAGCACTTTTCAAAGATTAATGTGCCATAGAAATGCTAGGGTTGCTTTTAATTATTATTCTGTGCATGAAGAAACTGAGGCTCAGATGTTTAAAATTAGTTGCGGAAAATCACGTAGGCAGTCAAACCAAGATTCAATTTCAGATCTTCTTAATCTAGGTCTATCTTTACTCTAACATTCTACTTCCTGATCTTTCAAATATGAAAATTATTTATTATTATTTAAACAGAAAATTTATTGAGATTAAACCTCATTTGTAAAATGAAGGATTTTGGCTGGATTTTCTTTAAGATATCATCCAGTTCTAAATCTATATCAGCATGAAGTCATGATGACAATTTAGAGTTTTCTATAAATAGCCATATTCCACCCTTTACTACAGGCATCAATAGCAGCAGCAGCTTCTCCCAGGCATGCAGACAGAGGTCATCACAATCTTTGCAAAAATATGCCTTGAGCAGAATCATATATTTCTTTACTCACATCTTACTGGAAGCTTAATAGATTCAGGAAAACAAAAACTATTTCATTCTTCCTTTTTCATAAATGATCTGGAAATATGATTATATGGTCATTCTCCCCTTTAATTAAACATACACACATGTGTCTGTAGATGTACACACACACACACACACACACACACACACACACACACTTTCATGTCCCTCTCCCTTTCATAATTAATGATCAGTCATTCTATGGGGAGAAACTTCAGTAGTAGAACTGTGATAAATAGGAAATAAAGCTTCGGAATTCTTTTGAAAATCTTATGTCAGGAGACAGAAATGTTCTATCTGTGTTCTATAAAGAATTTGCTATTTAGTGTTAGGTCTGAAGAGCCACGATTAGACCTGTGCCATATCTGGATCCATCCCTTAACAAGCTATGATTTAATCAGTTTTAGCTACATAGTCAGTTAACACTTAGAAACAGGCTCATCTTTGAAAAATCTCTATCTAGCAAATCAACAATCCTGTCTAAGATAATGAAAAATATGAATCGTTTTAAAAAGTGAATCATTTTGCATTTGAATTTTCTATACATATGTAACCAAGTCATTTTTAAAAAGCTAGAATGAACATTTCTGCATCAGCAGATTTCTACTAAGCTGGCTTTTGGCCTGGTCCTGATATCATCTCAGTTAAAAGTGTAATCTACAGCTTGCCAAAATCATTTCTCTGCTAAATCTGCTCCAATTTTGTGTACTTTACATGCAGTTGAAAGAGAAATGTGAAAATTTCATGCCAAAAGATATTTATCCTAACCTCTGTGGGTGAAATGAAAGGAAAAAGAGCCATAGTTCCTTCGGTAAAATGATGTCCATACTGGTTATCCACTGTGCACCCCTCTCCCCCCCCAAAGAAACATGGCAATTTGTCACATTTTATTATATTTGGGGGGGGGGGGGAGGAGAAATGAAACAAGTATTCTTTATTATGAGTAAGGTGAGTGCCTGTAAAAATCAATATTATATTTGGAACACAAATGTGCATAAGTCATAGAATATGTGTGCCCAGGTCTGTGTTGATATACTCCACCCATGCTCTATCTACAACTGTAGTTTGGAGACTGATACCATTAACAAAAAAGTGAGTCACATTATCAATCAGTGAACAGACTCTTACTAAGAACCTACTATATGTCAAGGATTCTGCTAGGTGCTAAGAATACAAAGAAAAAAATGAAATAATCCTGGAGTCCCTGCCCTCAGGCAACTTACATTCTTGTTTCTCTTCCTACTGCCCTAGTTTTACTACCTATCCAAGAAATCATGTTTCTTCAATGTTTTGCCAAAAACATAATGTCCTTATTCCTTCTCAGACATAGTCTGGACACTTGGAAATAAAATCCTTAGCTAGAGTAATCCATGAGATAAAGACAAAAAGGGGGGTGGGGGGAGAGACATTCATCCAAATATCCCTCTTCCTCTACTATAATGAAGGTAACAGAATTTTGGGAGAAGAAAGCAGAGATTGTAAAGAATCAAGTGTTGTAGCACATTGGGCTTTCTTACAACAGAATGTAAGCTCTTCAGGACAGGATAACCAAAATTCAAGATACTGTGTCTTTAAATACTGATTCCAAACAGCAACATGATGGGCAACATGTATCATGTATATATGTATGCGTGTGTATATACACATACATGTTTATGTATGTATATGCATGCACACACAAAACATACATGTGCACACACATTATGTTTATATATACATACATATATAACTACATATATACACACATACATACATATATAAATGTATTGTATCAGCAAGTACCCTAGCATACCCAGGATGGCTGCTAGCACAGATTCTTAAATCTGCTTTTCCAAAGGAAAGCAATTCAAAATGGGTTAACAAGCTTACTTTAATCAATCAAACACACATCATTTACCTAGTTCAGGGGGAAAAGTCAACACCCTTTACTTCAGAGAATACAAACAGAAGTTACAAGGAGACAAAGAAACAGATCAGCAGATGGGCTTCCAGCTCTCTGACCCTTACATCCATACCTAATGAGTTACTGGAGAGGGAAGTACCAATATCTGGGTTTTCAAAGCCAGGGGGCTCAACAGCTGTCCAGAGCCTCGTCTGGCCAAATCACACAACTCTTTCTAAAGTGAGCCTCAAAGCAAAAACTCACAACATGGTATATATAGCCTTCTCCTGGATCGGAGAATGTCACAACCCTCTTGATCAACTGCCCGATCACAAAGTAATAAGGTGTGGGCATTCCTGAAAAACAAGCTTTCTGCCACAGGCTCTACGTGACCACATTCAGCCTATTAGGGGCCAAGTATATTTTCAAATCAGGGAAGGTTCTCAGAGTCACTTAAGCCTATCAAAGGGTCTAGGGGCAGAGAAAATCTTCAGATATATATATATACATATATATATATATACACATATATATACATATATATACACATACATACATACATATACATATATTTATATGTATATGTATGTACGTATGTATGTGCATATATATACTTTTACTAGTCAAATATTATGTTTTCCCATACACCTTGGATACTTTACCACAAAGACATATAACATCAGAAGCAATAGAATAGGATAAGTGAGGAAGGATACATATGGAGGGAACATTTGTTTGCAGGTCATTCGTTTTGAAAGATGCTGCACCTGATGTTTCCTTTGTTTCACAGCAATGTCTTCTGTTCACACTGTGACTATTTTGTTCTGTTCTTGAATAGTGAGATATCTGTGCTGGGACTTATTCCTGATCTTTGGGAACTGCTGGGTTCTAGTGGTCTTATGTTTACTTCTTGATACGGTTCATCTATGTAAATGGATATGACACCCATTTGAGCTACCTACAAACTGACCTATTTTAGCAAAATATTGACGTAAAAAAATAGAAATGGGTAAAAAGCAGACAGTGGCACAATATATCTCCATTTATTAATGAAATTTATCCAAAGTAATTCAATGGCCACATTAAGTTTCCCAAGAAACACATGATTTTCTTTCCAAAGAGAGAGACATTGCAGCCAAAGACAACATTATTTTAAAATGTGAACTGGCTTGAAAAATCTTAGGAAGGAAGAAAGCAAAACATGATGAGCAGTAGGATTACCATACAGAAAAGCAAAGAGCAGTCACTGAATTAGAGACCAAACTCTAGCATTCTGGGCACATTTAAATATGAAATTGAATTGAGGAACATAAGCTGAGAAAAATGGAAATGAGTCATCAAAATTTCTGTAACAAATTCTTTGTTCCATCAATGCTGGTGTAATATTTGAATCTGACTTCATTCGTCCTGATATGCTAAATGTGGAGGTAGAAATGACACTAACAAAAACAACAATGAGAAGAGTTGAAAACACGAAAGAGGAACGTGTTAGAGATGACATTTTGCAGAGTCCTGAATGATCAGATCTCAAGATACCCGAAAAGGGAGGACACCAAATGTGTGGGGTTGGGGGGAACTTTCAGCCTTATCATTCTTTAAAAACTTGATAAAAATGCCAGTACCTCCTCACTATTATCACTATTTCCCCATTTCTAAAAAAATATGTCGGAGAATAATCTACACAGGCATATCAACTGCATCACTGAAGACAAGAAAAGGAACGTGGGAAATACCGGTAAGTAGCTGAAAGATCCAACGTTGTTTATTAATTATTTTTGAAAAAAGCGTTTCATTCAGTAGAACAAAATGCCCCCCGAAATTCCACCAATAATATGTTCCCCATGTAATATGGAAACCATAAAAGATGTTACATCTAAAGAACTTTGTCAATGACTTTCTTATTCTTTATGCCAAATAAGACCCAAGGAAGCATTCAAAAAGGTATTCGTTGCAGACATGAAGAACATCCAGTACTAAATTCAATTAATTGTAAAAGGCATTCTCTATTGATGGTGACTTTCAGATATTCATGTCTTCAGATGACATCAAACATAAATATTGCAGAACTTCCCAAATGGGTTTCATAAGTACTCATAAGGATTAGGTCTAAGGCAAATACAAGTGGATTAATAACGTATGTTGTCTTGGACCAGGGTTTCTTTGTTGTTGTTGCTATTATTATTATTATTATTATTAATTATTATTATTTCTACAAGATTTTGAGTTCCAATATTTCTTCCCACCTCTCCCTTCCCCCACCCCAAAATGGTGTGCATTCTGATTATCCCTTCCCACAATCTTCCCTAGCCTTTATTATCCGCCTTCCTCGTCCCATCCCCCTCACTGTCTTGTATGGTAAGATAGATTTCTATACTCCATTGCCTATACATCTTATTTCCTAGTTGCATGTAAAAACAATTTTTAAAATTTATTTTTAAAATTTTGAGTTCCAAATTCTTTCCCTTCTTCCCTCCCCACCCATCCTCATTGAGAAGACAAGCATTTCAGCATAGGTTATACATGTGTAGTCATGCAAAAAAGCTTCCATAATAGTCATATTGTAAAAGACTAACTCTATTTACCTTCATCCTATCCTACCCCCCCATTTATTCCACTCTCTCCTTTATCACTTTTCAAAAGTGTTTGCTTCTGACTAACCCTCCCCCAATCTGCCTTCCCTTCTATCATCCCTCCCTCTTATCCCCTTCCTCCTACTTTCCCGTAGGGTAAGACATCCAATTGAATGTATGTATTATTCCCTCCTTAAGTCAAATCCAATAGAGTAAG
>CM053581.1:162530094-162546591 GCA_028627135.1 Pseudochirops cupreus
TGTGGGGCTCTGCTTCCAGAAGGGAAAGCTCTGTCCCAAATCGCTGGGGTCCTCCCAGCTGCTGTAGCTCTTAGGGAGAGGCTGGGAACTCTTCCTATATACTTCAGGCAGACTGGATAATAAAAACTCCAAGACTGAGGCCCAAGACGGCGATCCATCCAGGCCACTCGACGCGAGAGCCCTGGCCTGAGAACAATCGCTCAGTCCCCCTGCTGCCTGCAGGTCGCGGGCGGGAAGCTGCAACGCAGAGGCAGGTGCAAAACCTCTGCCTTTCGCTTTTCAGCTCTGGAGGCCTTCTGGCTGGACTGCTTATCTCCCCCTTTCACAATTCCCATTCACAGCTGCAGCTAATCCGCTCACCTGAAGCTCCTCAGCTCCTCCACTCCTCCCGTCCAGCCACCCCCAGGGCACAGCCGCGGCTTCAGGCCAGGCTGGTTTCGGTATCACAGTGCTGATATGGTTCCTCGTAGCTGAGCTGACTTTAGTGGGAAGTATCTTTGTGTGCGTTTTGGAGTTCCAGGATTGGTTTAGAGTCCTATTTTATGGGTATTTGGGGGTGGCTATGTGAGAGCTGCGATATGTTGCCCCTGCTATGCCGCCATCTTCCAGAGTATACTTTCAAACCAGGCATTTCTTTATAATGTTATATAAATTGTTCTTTTGATTCTTCTCACCCCATTCTACATTATTATATAAAGGTTTCCCACTTTCCACTAAAATAATTGATTTAGTCATTTCTTATGACACTATACTCCATCATATTAATATAATATAATTTATCTAGACATTCCTTGAGAAATATTTACTACATTTGTTTCCAGGTTTTACCTACTATGAAAATAACTGCAATAAATATTTTTGCACATTTATGCCCTTTTTCTCTTTCTTTGAGCTCCCTGGGGTATCAACCTAGTAGTGTTATAATTCTAATTAGATATCAAATACTAGGGTTCTTCCCAAGATGATTGGTTATCTGGGACTCAGGACACATTCTTTTCAGAGGGATCACCCCTTCTGTGCTGTGACAAAATATTAATCTTATCTTTTTTTTTTCCTTCTCTACTTGCGTTTTTTCCAGGCTGTTATATGGCTGGGTACGGGAAAGGACAACAATGTATCGCTGCTCTTCAACTATCCACCAAAAGGAGTGAATGGAAATTTATGTCATCATAAAATGTGGTAGAAGTAGACATATAATTTCTCAGGCTGAGAGGGAAAACTTCTGAGTGAATATCCCCAGTCCATCAGATTACAGCAGCTGATAGAGTATTAGTAATTTCTGTAGAAGCATGTGACAGACACTCTAAGAAGCTCTGGGTAAGTCACTTAACATCCCTGAACCCCATTTTTGTCATCTGTAAAACCAGATTAGTTGGCCTCTGAGGTCACTTTCACCTATGGACCTAAGTTCCTATGAAGGAAAACATGTGCTTGACCATGTGGCCCAATAAGAAAGTTTGTTTCAATGTGTTTGAACTCAAACTTCCTTAAAGAGAGACTTCAATTTTATTATCCAGTCCTATCCTAGAAGGTAAATGTTTATGTAGAAAAAGGCAGATTTCCTGGGTAGCATCAGATCTATCGGTTGCTTCACAGGAAACCCCACATTTGAAAATTCTTAAATCCATGCTTCTAGCAAAAGAAGGGACATTACCCCTAGAAAAGGGAAATTTATAGAATACCACTAGCCTTGGGGATTCCCACATGAATACTTTCAAGTGTAGAAATTCACAGATTAGAACTTCTCGAAAAAATGACAGATCCTGGGCAAAAGTTTTCTAGAAGAAAGCAGAGAATTAATTTGGTGGCCCCTCTAGGCAGAGGAGTTTTAATGATTGAAGCCACATCAGCATGGGGGATAGGCATGAGAAAGAGATCAGGACTAGGCCATCTCCCCCTCCCCCACTATTAGGTTAAAGGTAAGTAATAAGCAGTTATATAGTGTTTATTATGTGCTAGTCATTGTGCTCTTATTATCCCCATTTTACAGCTGGGGAAACTTAGGCAAACAGCAATTAAGTGACTTGCCCAGGGTCACACAGCTAGGAAGTGTCTGAGGTCATATCTGAACTCAGGTCTTCTTGAATCCAGGTCCAGTTCTCTATTCACTGGCCACCTAGCTTCCATGAATGTGGGTTATTTATTGTTACAGTGGAGATCTGATGGAATCCAGGGTTACCATGTAGCATTTCCCCAAAGTGTTTTATTTCCAGAAATATTAAAAATTGCTACTAGTATCACCACAAAATAAATGTTTTTAACGTTTTCTGAAGGCATTAAAGGAGGAAATGACCTTGTATAACAGGATATTTCTTTTTATTAGCCCCAAAGTGAAAGTTCCTTTCAGGGAGAAAACCAAGTACAGTGTGACACTATCAGAATTTGGGGTGGGGAGGATTGTCACTATGAATATGGGTGGGGGAGGACTGTTACTATGTAAGACCAAGTAAACATCTTAGGGATCCATCAGAAGGTCAGAAGGCTTCAATTGCTTCTTTTGTAAAATAGAATTAATGACTGTCCAGCCTGTCTTACAAAGTTGTCATGATCAAGTATGTAACATGTTTTCAAAATATAAAGCTTTATACAAATGCATAGATGATTCTCCTCCTCCTGCTCCTACCCTTCCTTGTCCTCATCCTCATCCTCATCCTCCTACTTCTCTTCTTCCTTCTCCTCCTCCTGTACCACCACCATCTTTTCCTTTTCTTCCCACTGTTTCTTTTTTCTACATCCTATTCTTCATCATTGGAGTTACTACCATTGCCACCACCACCGCTCCTACTACCACTACCACCACTACTACCACCACCACCACTACTACTACTACAACTACACACAATGATATGCTCCATTTTGCCAATCACCTCTACTAGAGGATATGGACCCTTTCCGGCTTTTCATTCACAGTGTATATATGTTTAATGATTATGATGATTTAATATGTGTTATTAAAAACAGCCAAATTATTGTAACACTAAAATATTCATCAACCTGTTGGGATCATCACCATGATTTTAACCTTCTGATGATTTGGTTTTCCTAAATATTCCATCTTTCCATAATGAAAGGAAAGCCAAATAACCCAGGATCACATAGAAAACTCTTAACTAGTCTCCAAGGGGCCTTCCAAGGGGCCAGGACCACATTGTCTCTCCATGCTAAGTTCACAGCTTAGTTTGAACATGTTTGGCTGAAAATACCAAATCATTTTGCACAAGCAGATGGAGGTTGTGGCCATTTTTGAAAAGGAACAAATGTATGAATTTAATTAGAAAGAGATTTGACAAGTTCCTTTCCTTTGGTTGTATAATTTGGAAGAAATTTGGAATAAGGAACTTTTTATATTTTTAATGGTATTACTGAAAGCTTCTGATGGTTTAATTTCTCTCACTTTGAGTTTTCACACTCAAATCTAGCTGAAAAAAAAAACCCTTCTCTACTAACTCTCCTCTTAATTACTCTCAGCTCTAGCATTATCACTAGCCTTTGGTAAAAGGTTTTTGTTTGGGCTTAATTTACAGCACTACCTTGTATCAAGTGGTATTGAAAAAGCACTCAGTTAACAGAGCCAAGGGTAGCTTAAAAAATGCATTAGTAGGGGGAATGGGTTCTTTTCTGAAGTTAAAAGACACCTTACTTCTATAAGGACTGTTTCAAATTATAACTCAGCTTTATGCTGATTCAAGGGAAGAGCTCAGTGTAGGTCTCCTCAATTTTAGCCAAGGTTTTGTACAAAGGACAGGAGAACAAATCTAGGAGCTAAGAAACCTGTGTTACAGGCATGGTTTAGTTCAGCTTCTTCATTTGTAAAACTGTACGGAGTGGGAATCAAATGGAGTGCTACTATTGCCAATTCCAACTGATTTTAATGCTATGATTCTATAATCTCTCTTGTGACCTTGGTGATTATTTCTTTGGCCTTAGTTCCCTCATCAATAAAATAGAGAACACTACTTTCTAAAATCAGTCATCAGGAGTTGGTTCAATCCATGAGACCAAAACTCTACTGGCCTTATAGGGTTCAGCTGAAAAACGAAACAGAACAAAGCAAAATACCTTTAAGGTTTGCAGAGTATTTTGCAGATATTTTCTTAAGGGATTCTCAAAACAACCCAGTGAGCTAGTTGCCATTTTTATTCACATCTTGTAGAAGAAACAGAAAGAGATTAAGTGATTTTTCAAGGGTCTCAAGCTAATAGATTCCTGAGGCAGGATTTAATACCAGTTCTTCATTCTGTTTCTGCCGCACTGTCCACTACACTGCTGCCCAAACATTTATTAAATGCCTCCTATGTGCCAGAAACTGTACCAGACGCTCTGAATAGGAAGAACAAATTAAAACACAATATGTACACATATAATTATATTTCATATACACATAAAAAGAAGAAAATGTTTGTATGTCTATTATGCTGGAACTGTGATTTTATTAGAATAGTACTTCCAATGATGAAATACCTTAGTAAGTGCTTTAGACACTTGCATGGGGTTACTAAGGATTTTTGCCCAGGATCATGTAGACAGTATGTATAAGAGATGAGACTTGATACCAGGTCTTCCACACTATCATGCCACATTCTATCTGTTTTGTGAAATAAATAAAATATGTTTATATATTTGGGGATGGGGTGGGCTGGTAACCCTAGTACCTGGGAGAATCAAGAAAGACTGCATCAAGTTCAGACATGAACTGAGTTTTCAAGGAAAATATTGATTCTAGGAAGCTTGAAAAGAACAAGTGAATTGAAGTATGTGTTAAAATAAATATTATACAAGTGCATGGGATGAGGTTTTTTGCTTGATTTTCAAACTCCGCCTTCATGCTGGAAGTTGCACTGTTTAGAGACTTTAAAACCACACCCCTCAAGTATTGGTGAAAGGAAATGAGAATGCTTAATTAGGGTAAGATTAAAAGTAAGGGGTTATCACTACTGAATTCAGATATTAGAGTCATAAAGTTATAAAATATTAGAGCAGGAAGGGTCACATAGTCTATCCCCACATTTTATGGATGAGGAAACTGAAGTCCAGCTACATAAAGTAATTTTCTTAAGGTCATATAACTAGACCAACTATGAATTTAATGCAGAGGAATTTAAAGGTTGAAGTTTTAGATTTGAAACCTAGGTTTTCTAATCAACATCTATGTGACTTAGTGAAAGTCATTTCCCTTCTTGAGACCTAATCTTTAACCTGTCCTTTTTAAATGCAAATTCTTCATTTGTTTGTTTGTTTGTTTTAGAAGGGGAAAGGCAGGGCAATTGGGGTTAATTGACTTGCCCAGGGTCACACAGCTAATAATTGTTAAGTGTCTGAGACCTGATTTGATCAGATCCTCCTGACCCCACGGCCAGGGCTCTATTCAAAGCACCACTTAGCTGCCCCCCAAAAGCAGATGGTTCAGGTTCCTTAATTTGACATTCTCCAAGTATTACATAGCTTCTTGAAAGAGGCATTAGATTTTTTCTAGTTGATCTAAGAAGGCAAAGTTAAGACCAATAAGAGGTAGTTACAGGGCGGGGGAGGAAGGACCAGGAAGGGAAGAAGACTTTATCTGATAAGTAATATCTTTCTAACAGTAAGTGGTCTCCAAAAATGGACTATGCTCTATCATAAAGTACTTATTTCTCTTTTAATGGCAGTCTTAAAGTTGAGGCTGGGTGACCAGATATTTTGGATTACTAGTAGAAAGTATCAAATTTTCTGAATTGATTTTCATTTGAGCTTTCTCCAAGATCCTTTCTTAAGTTAATATTCTTTTCTAGACAACCTGAGTAGGATTAAGTATTCACTGAGAATACTACCTACCATGTATTTTCTCTAAGAACAAAGGTATAATGTAAAAATATTAATGGTACAAAATATTAATGGTAAAAAACCAGGGGACAGAACCAAGATGGCAAAGCAGAGGAAGGATTGCCAAGTTCTCCCAACATTTCCATCCAAACAATTCATAATAATGCCTCAAAATGAACTAAATGGTAAAGACAAAAGGTCAGGGTGAGACATTCTTCTAGCATAAGATGACTTAAGAGGTTAGATGGCAAGATCTATGGCATGTGGATGGAGGCTAGAATTGGGTCCATGTTGATTCAGCAACAGTGCTGGGACTAAGTAATGGTGACAGAAACAGCAGCAGTTTCAGGAGCTTTTAAGCCAGAGAAAGTAAGAAGTCCTGGACACTGGGCAGAAAGACATTACTGGGATCCCTGTGCTAGCAAAAGATGTGGGAATGGATGGTGTTTGGCAGTTCCATTGCCTATATTCACTTCTGGGTCATAGTTTAAGGGCAGAGAGGAGCACTTTTGGTAAAGAGAAAATAGAGACCCTGAGGAGTAGGTCCCAAGGGAAAAGGGGCCCTGTAGCTTAGTTGAAACAATTAACAACTTCAGCAAATTTGTAGGATATAGAATAAACCACAGAAATCATCAGCATTTCTATATATTATCTGTATAACTACTAATGAATTATTTTAAAAAGCTAAGAAAAATAAAAACAAAGTTCATCTGGAAAAATAAAAGGTCAAGGATATCAAGAGAATATTTTTAAAAGGGTGAAAAAAAAGTAGCCTAACAGTACCAGATTTCAAACTGTATTAAAATAGTAATCATAAAAAGGATATGGTACTGGCTAAGAAATAGAGTAATCAGTGGAATAAATTAAGTATACAATATTTATTAGTAAATAACCATAGTAATCTAGTGTCTGAAAAATCCAAAGATCCAAGCCTTTGGACCCAGAACTCAACATTTGACAAAAATTTCTGAGAAAACGAGAAAGCAGTTTTGAAGAAACCAGGCAGAGATCAACATCTCACACAGCATGTCAAGATAAGATCAAAATGGCTAAATGATTTTGACACAAAGAGTGATATCATAAGTAAATTAAGAGAGCATGGAAAAACATACCTGTCATATCTATACATATGGGGAGAGATTATGATCAAACAAAGAGAGAGAGGATCATGGGGCAAAAATGGATAATTTTGATTCCATGAAATTAAAAAAAAAAAAAACAAAGACAAAAACTTTTGCACTAAGAAATCCAATGCAGCCAGAATTAGAAGGAAAACAGGAAACTGAAGGAGGGGGAGATTTTTACAATTTTCTCTGATAAAGGACTGATTTCTTAAATATATAGGGAAATGAACCAAATTTATTAAAATAAGAGACATTCTCCAGTTAACAAATGGTCAAATGATAGGAACAGGCAGTTTTCAGAAAAAGGAATCAAAATTATCAATAGTCAAGTGAAAAAAATGCTCTAAATTACTATTGATTAGAGAAATTTAAATTGAAACATCTCTAAGATGTGACCTCTCACCTATCGGATTGGTTAATATGACAGTAAAGGACAATGTCAAATGCTGGTAGGCATATGGAAAATTAGGGACACTATTGTATTGTTGAAGGAGTCGTGAAAAGGTCCATTCTAGAGCACAATTTGGAATGACATCCAAAAGGGTATAAAACTGTAAATACCCTTTGACCCAGGAATACCACTTCTAGGTCTGTATCGCAAAGATATCAATGAAAAGGCTAAAAGAGCCATTAGTGCAAAAATATTTATAGCAGGAAATTAATAGGATTCTCATCAATTCTTTTTGTTTGTGTTTCATTCTCCATGATTTCCATGACATCAGGAAGAAGCAGCCATGACTTGCAAGTGAATTGGAATTAAGTGAGGTATGAGTGGGAAAAGTCACCAGCTTTACTTTCTCCTCTGGAGCCATTTGGATTGAGTGGTGAGATATAGATCAAGATGACTAGAGCTAGCAGCCACCCATCAATTGGTGAGTAAATAAATTATTTGTGATATATGACTGTGATGGCACATTATTATATTATAAGAAATGACAAGCAAAATGGATTCAGAACAACATGGGAAGACATATGACCTCAAACAAAGTAAAATGAATAGATACAGGAGAACACTGTATAGAGTAAAAGCAATATTTTTGTTTGTTTTGGAGGGGGAAGGCAAGGCAAATGGAGTTAAGTGACTTCCCCAAGGTCACACAGCTAGCAAGTGTGTCAAGTGTCTGAGGCTGAATTTGAACTCAGGTTCTCTTGACTCCAGGGCTGGTCCTCTATTCACTGAGCCACCAAGCTGTCTGAGCAGCAATATTCTAAGGAAGATCAATTGCAAAAAAACTTACGTTCTCTGATCAAGACAATGATCCAAGACAATTCCAAAAACCTGTGTTGAAAAAATTGTATTTACTTCCAGAGAGAGAAATGATGAACTGAGTACAGATTGAAGCATATTAAAAAAAAAATTCTTCATTTTCCTTACCTCTGTGTATGCATATTTTTCTTTCACAACATAACTAATATAGAAATATATTTTTCATGATTTTACATGTATAATTGATATATTGTTACTCAAAGGGTCTAAGAGAGGCAAGAAAAAATGGAGAATATTTTTGGCATTCAACATTTTTTAAATATATATTTGTATTTATGATTGGGAAATATTTAATGAAATAAGCAAAAATATATTTAAAAAAGAAAGAACACTCCAACAGAAATTAGGAAAACTGAATTCATTTCCAACTTTGATACTCACTAGCTATGTGACTTCGGGTACATCATTTATTTTTCCTATTGCTGACATGTGGGGAGTATACTAGATGATTGACAAAAGTCCATTATAGCTCTAATAATCTATAATTCTCCATAATGAATGTGATCTTATGGTTTTTTTCTCTAAGGCATATAATCTTTCAATTATATTCTTTTAGTGGTTTGCCTTTTGAAAAAAATAGCGTAACCAATTTGACTGAAGAGACACAGAGACCTGAGACTTTGAATAAACATGAATATCTGAATGTGCAGACATAGATAGTTATACCTACATGCACTTACCCCTTTACATTCTTTATGTATACATTTATATATTCTCAGCTACATGCACATACAAATACATGCTTATGGACATACACAAAAATACACATGCATATGTATGTGATACTAGTGGGTATGTGCACATATTTGGCTTTATATGTGTGATTCCACATGCTTATACTTCTATGCAATCGATATTTCTGTCTCTTTCAGTCTTAATGTACTTAGGTTCCTGTTTATTTTATAAACAGTAATAACTTCCTATAGCTGTTTATTTTATAAATAGTAGAATATAAATCTTTATCAGATGAGTGAATAGGAAGCATCCTTTCTCACACATATTTATGTCTTTAGGTGTGACTTCATTGGGATTATTGAAAATCTAAAAACAAAGTACCCTAAGGGTAGCTGGGGGTGATTGAATTCCCTCAGTATTTCACATGCACAGTCCTCAGCCAAGAAATTTTGTCCATGATGTGGTCTTTTCTTTCCAGTGTCACTGCTCTATTAGTAAAATGTTGAGGCTCCATAATTACTAGCATTATCTTCTTTAGTAATCCAGAGGCAATCACAAAACCACAGAGCTGGAAGGAATCTGGAAAGGTCATGGAGGCCATCCCTTGTCTTAGGATGAAGACCACCTCAGACAGATCCCTGTCTGTTCCCTTCTACCTCAGAGGGTTGTTATGAAAACTAATTAATTCTTTAAATAGCTCAGGAAAATGATTGAGGCCCCATTAAAAAGACATACCAGGATTTAGGTAGTTCTGTTTTTCTTTTTATTGCCTCTGTGGGTGATGTACAGTTTCAGGTTGAAAATGACCTAATGGTCTGTTAGGGATGAAGAAAAATGTCAGTCGTACTCACTCATTTCTATATCATAAGCTTAATTTTGGCCAAAGACCCTGCTGAGCTTCACTTCAATTAAATCAGTTCAGTTCAGTTCAATTCAATTCAACTGAACAAATTATTAAGACTATGTTTTGTGCAAAATTCTAGGTACTGGGAGAGATAACAATTTTAGTGGGTTAGAGATTTGTTGTCATAAACTTTATAGTATTGCATAGATTTGGGGATATGGCCAATATAAATAAGCATAATACAAAATAATACATGATTTTTTTCCTAAATAATTTTATATAAAATAATTGAGTCAATCAAGAAGTATGTATTAAAATGCCTACTATGTGCCAGAAAATACCACAAGCACTGGACATACAAGGGAAAAAGAAAAGCAAAAAAAAAAAATAGTACCTGTTTTCACAGAGCTCAGAGTTCAATGAGGGAAAAACAAAATTCAAACAACTATGTGCAAACAAGTTATATTTAAGTTGGAAATAATCAATAGTAGAAGGCTAAGGAGGACTAGAGAGACTATTTGCAGAAGGTAGACTTTAATCTGACCCTTGAAGGAAGTCAGGACATTCAGGAGACAGAGAAGAGGAAGGAGAGGCTTCTAGTTCCTTGAGGAGAGCAGGCAACAACTTATGGAAGAAGTTATATTTTGAAGTTGATTTTAGAATGTAGAATTCCATAAGTGGGACTAGGAAGTAGGGTGGGAGAATGGGGAGATAGCATTCCTGATATAAGAAACAGTTTGAGCAAAGGCCTACATTTGAAAAATAGTACTACCTACTCCTATTCACTACTACTACTACTACTCCAATTCCTCCTCCTGTTCCTCCTCCTCCTCCTCCTCCTCCTCCTCCTCCTCCTCCTACTGCTACCATTACCATCACCACCATCACCAGCACTTCCACTGTGCTAAGCACTGTAAATGCAGTTATAAATGTTGCTGGTGTTTGTCCTTCTTTATTTTTGAAGAGGACCAATAACAACCAATGTTGAGGTAAAATACTAGGTGATAGATGATATTATAAATTTAACCTCTGTCCAAAAGATTATTGGCATGGCACTTCCTTCTTATTGGTGGAGATGAAAATCTGACTGTGTGAAAGGGGAGGAAGAGATTATGAGAGGTGAGAGAGTTCCAGGCTTCACCAAAGAACTCTTCAAGGGCAATATCCTTTGGGATGCCTCAAGCTTCAAGTCTTCTTTATGACTCTTCTAGTGTTGGGTTGCTTTTATACTTGTGTCTTCAAACTTTAAGAGAACAGATGGAAGAAGTCAACCTCATTTCAGATTTCTTAAGGAAAAGAGTCTGGGAAGACATGAGAGGAGCTGGCAATTTCCATCACATCCCTGTCATAGATTGCTACACCAGAAACTTCTGGAATTTTTCTACTTGGATAATATGTAGGACACTCTTGGTTGAGTTGAGTTATCTAGCTACCAATTGGAAATCTTCTGTATTGTCTGGTAAATATGCTCCTATGCATACCTTCTCTGCTTTCCATTTTGCTATAATTTGTATAAATGGTTAATTTACTACTTTCTATGTTCATTATGGAATTTACATTAGGTAGGAGCTTGGAGTCCTTTTTTCTCCCCCAAATTGACAGCAATAAGTAGTTAGATGGAATCTGATCATATTCCCTAGAAAAGCAACATATAAGCAAACATATAGAAATAATTCTAGCCCAGTATTCCTTTTCTCTGATGGGAACAGAGTGTTTGCCTCCTACCCTAACCTACCCTTTCTGGCAAGAATCTAAGTCTTCCTTGGAAAAGGATAAGGGAAGAAGAGGCTAGGGATGTTGATTCTGCCTTCCTTTGAGCCACATCAGTGTGGGTTTCTCCAAACATGTTCCCTTCCTTTCTTCCTTATATAAGTTCAGACAGTTACACTACAGGGGCATATGCATTTTCAAAAAAGCATTGTGCTAATCAAAATTGCACAATAAACAAATTACAGAGCTTATGGGAAATGGGGTTAGGAGCACAAAACTCAAAAACATCAGTGAATGACGCTTAAAAAATTAGTCTAAAAAAGATAGTAGTACAATTTTGTGCTTGCTAAATGGCTAAGGAATACAAAATTACCAAGACCTCTGGTCACAGCTCAGCTTGCTCCCCCATTCTCCTTCTGTCTGAGCAAGTTAGGCAGGCCACAACTCCAGCTGTGGAAGGGGATAGAGGGAGGAGTGGGAGGGAACCAGCTAGCCCTTTTCTGTTCTCTGTTCCTACTGCACAAGGGAATATCCAACAAATACAGGATTTTGTCTTGACAAGGACCTGGTATTTATATAATTAGGCATCAGAATGGCCACAGTTTTCAAATTTTTGCAAAGTGGTACAACTTTCTGGATTTGTGTTAGTTCTCCCAAAAGAAAGCACACAGAACCAAATACAAAAATTTTATTTCAAATTCTCAAAAATGTGCTCAAAATATTCCCTAATCTATCAGTCATCTTAAAACAAATTAGTGTTTTTGAAACACAGAATATAGCAGAACTGATTGTAACATGATAGGCTTTGCCCTCGAGAAGCTAAAATCAAGCTGAAAAGGAGGAAGCAAGATAACCACACTGAGGAATGGGAAAGTCCTAGGTATAGCTTAGAGAGGAATAAAACATTATTTCTCTAGTTACCTTTGTTAAATGGAGATTTTGTGATAGGGTGGGGAACCTGTGGCCTTGAGACCACATGTGGTCTTGTAGGTACTCAGGTGTGACCTTTTAACTGAGTCCAAATTTTACAGAAAAAAATCCTTTTATTAAGGAGGAATTTATTCTGTGAAGTTTGGATTCAGTCAAAGGGCCACGCTTGAGGATCTAGAGAGTCAACTGTGGTCTTGAGGCCACAGGTCCTCCACCCCTGTTGTGAGAGAAGCCATGTAGTCACAGAGAGAGACTACAGAGGCTGAAGGCATTTTTCCACGTGTGAATTCTAGGGCTGGAGATTAGGAAATGAAAACTGGAGCGGAAATGGGAAAGGACTTAATACATCATAAATGTGTGACCTAGGTCAATTAATTTAAACTATTTTGACCTCAGTTTCCTCATCTAAAAGATGAGACGGCAAGGTGATGTTCAAGGTCTCTTCTAGTTCTGATATCCCAGTAACATAGTATGGCTAGTGAATTCCCCTAAGGGTAATGAATATGCTAGTTTGACTAGGAGAATTTATAGAGGGGAAAAATAATTATGATAATTATCATTAAGGTTTTCAATGTGCTTTACATATGATATCTTATTAGATCATTACAAATGCTCTCTGAAAAGTACAGAATAAGGCTAGAAATAGTAGGATAATGCCAGACGACAAGGCTAAGGCCTTTGTATTTTTCTTTCTTGGCAAGAGGGAGTCATTGAAGAGTTTTTAGCAGAGAATAATAGGGTCATAGATTTAGAATGGGATAGTATATGAGAGGCTACTCTACCTAACTCCTTCATTTTATAGTTGAGTAAATTGGAGCCCAGATAAATTAATTAATTGTCCAGGGTTACACAACTATATGCCTGAGTCAAAATTTAGATTCATGCCATTCTGACTTTGATCCTGTGTTCTACCTTATGCACCATATAGGATTTCTGTGGCCAAAGTCATATATTGAGAAAAACAAATCTAGCAGTAGTGTTAAGGATGGCTCATAAAATTCAAAAGTAGAGGTGAAGGTTAGGAAATTATTGCAATATGGGGTCATACTAGTGTGGTGGCTATAAGAATGAAGGGCTAAATGGCTTACAGATGGCAACCATTAAGGAAGTAGAACCTCTAGATAGGTGGGAAACCTGTGGCCCTAAGGTCACATGTGGCCCTCTAGGTCCTCAAATACATCCCTTTGACTAAATCCAAACTTCACAGAACAAATTCCCCTTTAAAAAATTATTTGTTCTGTGAAGAGTATATTCAGTCAATGGGCCACACTTGAGGACCTAGAGGGTCACATATGGTCTTAAGGCCATAGGTTCCCCACCCCTGCTCTAGGACTTGGGACCTGATTTTAAATGAAAATGAAAGGAGATGAAAAGTATGAAAGATGTTATGATCCAAACATGAGTGATTGATGCTACCAATGGAAACATTGAAGTCATGAAGAAGAAAATATATTTGTAGGGGAATGAAATAATGAGCTCAGTTTTAGGTATGTTGAGTTTGAAGTGGTAGTAGAGAATCTATATGGAATTAGAGCTGCGGTCTCAGGGAATAGGAGGGATGTAAGATCTGAAGAGAGAGATTTTGGTTTCATCACTACCAAAAAATTGGGTTGAAGATGGTGGCATAGAAGCAGGAAAACTCTGTGAGCTCCCCCCATAAGCACCTAAGTACCTATAAAATATGACTCTAAACAAACTTTAAAGCTACAGAACCCACAAAGTGACAGAGAGAAACAAATCTCCCTCTGAAGGCAGCCCAGAGCTAATCCCAGCTCCATGTGACCCTGTGGTTTTAGCCCCAGGGTGACCCGGATGAACAGGGGCTGGAGAGGACTTAAGCAGCTGTGGTGCTTTCCAGAAATATCAATCCTTAGAGGCCAAAGACAAAGTAAAAGCTCAGTGGAACTCTGTTGGAACTGGGCTGTGATGGAGTGCAGTCCAGCTTCTACCTCCAGAGTGAGAAGTGGAGGAGGTAGGGTGGCCCTGCAGCCACCTCAACATGTCTGCTTCAGAGCTACTGGCCTGCAGATCGTAGGGGGGCCAAGAAACCATTCAGAGGGGGTAATCACTCTTGCTTTACCTGATTGGATCCCAATCATGATCTTGGGTGGTGGTCCTGAGGTGTGTGAGAGCCAGAGCTAGTGGGGGCTGTAGAGACAAAGCCCCCTAATAGTTCTGGCAGTGGTGAAAAAACAGCAATTTGGGACAAAGCTCTCCCCTCTAGAAGCAAAATTCCACTGGGGCAAAGAGTACAAAAATCAAGTAATTGAGTGGCAACACAAAAGAAGCAAAGCAAGCATAGCCATCCAACTTTAGATTCCTTTTTTGGAGACAAAAAGAATCAAAGCAAAGAATGGGAGGAAGACAACAGAGTCAGAACTCCTGCATCAAAAGCTTCCAAGAAAAATATGAATTGGTTGCAGATAATGGAGGAGCTCAAGAAGGATTTCGAAAATCAAGTAAGAGAAGTGGAGGGAAAATTGGGAAGAGAAATGATAATGATGCAAGAAAATCATGAAAAGAGAGTCAACAACCTGACCAAAGAAAATTACACCTTAAAAAACAGATGAACTCAAATGGCAAAAGAGGCCTAAAAAACCAAGGAGGAGAAGAATGCCTTAAAAAGCCAAATTTGCCAGATAGAAAAAAATCTCAAAAGCGCACTGAAGAGAATAATTCCTTCAGAATTAGATTGGAATGAATGGAAGCTAATGGCTTTATGAGAAATCAAGATACTATTAAACAGATCCAAACAAATGAAAAAAATAGAAGGCAATGTGAAATAACTCACTGGAAAAACCACTGACCTGGAAAAATAGATCCAGGAGAGATAATTTAAAAATTATTAGTCTACCTGAAAGCCATGATCAAAAAAAAGCACCTAGAAATCATCCTTCAAGAAATTCTCAAGGAAAATTGCCCTGATATTTTAGAAACAGAGGGCAAAATAGAAGTTGAAAGAATTCACCAATCACCTCTTGAAAAAGATCCCAAAAAGAAAACTCCTAGGAATATTACATCCAGGTTTCAGAGTTCCTGGATCAAGGAGAAAATACTGCAAGCAGTCAGGAAGAAACAATTTGAATATTGTGGAAACACAATCAGGATAACACAAGATCTAGCAGCTTCTACATTAAGGGATCGAAGGACTTGGAGTATGATATTCTGGAGATCAAAGGAGCTAGGTTTAAAACCAAGAATCACCTACCCAGCAAAATTGAGTATAATGTTTGAGGGGAAAACAAAGTCATTCAATGAAATAGAGGACTTTCAAGCATTCTTGATGAAAAAAACCAAGGTTTAATAGAAAATTTGACATTCAAATACAAGAAACAAGAAAAGCATGAGAAGGTAAATAGGGAAAAGAAATCATAAGGAATTTTTCAAAGTGGAAGTATTTACATGCCTACATGGTAAAACAATAATTGTAACTTACAAAACTTTTCTCGGTATGAGGATAGTTGAAGGGAATATGAGTATGTGTGTATCTATCTATCTATCTATTTATCAAGACATACATATATATGTCTATATAGAAGGGTATATGTGCATATGAATGCATACGGGAGTGTGTGTATGTATGTGTACAGGTATATAGACAGAAGACACAGGATCAGTTGAATAGAAATGAATGTTATTTTAAAGGTGAATTTGAGAGGTAAGAGAGGAATATAATGAGAGGAGATAGGGAAAGTCAGAATGGGATAAATTATCTCTTATAGAAGAGGCAAGGGAAAACTGTTACAATGGAGTGGAAGAACAGGAAGGCAAAAGTGAATGGGTCAACCTCACTCTCATTGAATTTGGCTTAGGGAGGAAATGACATATACACTAAATTGGGTATCCGGATGTACAGGAAAGTAGAGGGGAAGGGGATGGGGGGAATGATTGAGGGTGTAACGCCATGCACCAGCAGATTCCCAAAGGAATGCTACTATGAACAGCCTCCAGAGTTCAGATTACAAAATAGAGTGAACACTCTGTTTATTCCATTACAAATCAAGACAAACATTCAAAACATTATAATATTCACAACATTACATCTTATCACAGAAAATGGCCACACAGTTTTCACTACAGTGGCCACAATATTCAGAACAAGGCTTATCACAGAAAATGGCCACACAGTTTTCACTACAGTGGCCACA
>CM053581.1:162547091-162602013 GCA_028627135.1 Pseudochirops cupreus
CAATAATTGTAACTTATAAAATTTTTCTCAGTATGAGGATAGGTGAAGGGAATACAAATATATATGTATACATAGACATATGTCTATATAGGAGGGTATACATATGCATATGAATACATATCTGAGTATGTGTATATATGTGTACATAGAGGGCACAGGATCAATTGAATAGGAAGGGACAGTACTTTAAAAGGTGAAATTCTGAGGCAGGAAAAGAATAGAATGAGAGGAGACAGGGAGAGACAGAATAAGGTTAATTATTTCATACAGAAGAGGCAAGGGATAACTGTTACAATGGAGGAGAAGAACAGGAAGGCAAAAGGGAAAAGGTCAACTTTACTCTCATTGAATTTGGCTTAGGGAAGGAATGACATAAACTCTAAACTCTTGCCACAGAGCAGAGTGGGGAGGATGGGGATGAGAGGTGGGATGATGGAGGGAATGGCAGGGTGGCAGGAGGGTTGCTGGAAGCACACACTGCTGTAAAGGGACAGGGACAGGGTAAAGAATAGAGCAAGGAGAGGGCGGGATAGGAAGAAGGGACATATAATCAGTCTCTCACAACATATCCATTGTGGAGATGTTCTGTGTAACTACACATGTACAGCCTGTACTGAATTGCTTGTCTTTCCAGTGGGGTTTGGTGACGAGGGAGGAAGGGAAAGAATCTAGAATTTAAAGTTCTAAAATCAAATGTTAAAAAAATATATATGTAT
Source organism: Pseudochirops cupreus (assembly GCA_028627135.1). Taxonomy (NCBI): domain Eukaryota; kingdom Metazoa; phylum Chordata; class Mammalia; order Diprotodontia; family Pseudocheiridae; genus Pseudochirops; species Pseudochirops cupreus. The sequence continues at coordinate 162,547,808 of CM053581.1, forward strand.
ATATAGAGATAGGTATTATTATCATTATTATCATTATTATTATTATTAACTACATGCAATTGGGAATTAAGATATACAGGAACTGTGGTAGGGAGATCTATCTTGCCCTACCAGAAAGTCAGAGGGGCAATGGGGGAGGATATAGGAGAGAGCAGAGGGGGAGGGGGTATACAGTGCGATGGCTGTTTGGGGATGGTGGGCGGAGGAAAGGTGGGGAGAAAATTTGTAACTCAAAATCTCTGAGAAATGAATGACGTAAACAAGAGAATAAATAAATTAAAAAAAAAAAACAGAATTGGCCTGACGATAAAAGAGGCACAAAAATTTGCTTTAGAAAGAATTCTTTTAAAAGAAGAATTTCACAGAATAGAAAAGGAGGTACAAGCTCATGGAAGACAAGAATTCCTTAAAAATTAGAATTGGGCAAGTAGAAGCTAATGTCTCCCTGAGAATTCAAGAAACAGTAAAATTAGGTCAAAATAATGAAAAAAAATAGTTGTAAATGAAAAATATCTCATTAGAAAAACAACTGACCTGGAAAATAGATCAAGGAGAAATCATTTAAAAATTATTTGGTTACCTGAATGCCATCAGAAAAAAGAGCCTAGAAATCATGTTTCAATAAAATTTAACTGCTGCAATGCCTTATATCCAGAGGGTGAAGCGGAAATTGAAGGAATCTCCTAATCACTTCCTGAAAGAGATCCCCAGAAGAAAACTCTCAGTAACATGCCAAATTTCAAAGGTCCCAGATCAAGGAGAAAATATTACAAGCAGCCAAGAGGAAGCAATTAAAATATCATGGAGACACAGTGAGGATCACACAAGAGTTGGCCATTTACACATTAGAGGAACAGAAGTATTGGAATTTGTTTCAGAAAGCTAAGGATTAAAGATTACAACCAAGAATAAACGACCCAGCCAAACTGAGTAAAATCAAAGGAACACAATGGATATAAAATTAAATAGAGGCCTTTCAAGTATTCCTGAAGAACAGAACAGAACAGAATATACAATTTAACATTCAAACAACAGATTCAAGAGAAGCATAAAACACACATGAAAATGCAAAAGTAAGTAACTCAATAAAGTTAAACAATTTATGTTCCTCTGTGGGAAGGTTAACATATGTAATTCTTAAGACCTTTATTATTATTAGGGTAGTAGGAAGGAATTTACATAGATGGGTGGCAGGTATGTGAGCTGATCATCTTGGGATGACCCCCCCCCCCCCGCCAAAAGAAATAAAGTAGGCATGAAAAAGGGAAGGAACTGAGAGAGGGGAAGGGAGGAGTAGAATGTGGGAAATTTCTCTTTAAAAAAACTCAAAACAAATATTTATTGCAGCTCTCTTTGCGGTGGCAAAAAACTGGAAACATAGGGGATGCCCATCAATTGGGGAATGGCTGAACAAGTTGTGGTATATGAATGTAATGGAATACTATTGTGCTATAAGAAATGGGAAGGAGATGGACTTCATAATTACCTGGAGAGGCTTATATGGACTGATGCTAAGTGAGAAGAGCAGAACCAGGCAAAATTTGTAACAATCACAGACACATCGTATGTGTGACGACCAACCTTGATAAACTGGACTCTTCCCTGCAATGCACAGCTGTAAGACAACTCTACAAGTCTCAGGATGGAAGGAGATATCTATATTCAGAGAAAGATCGAGAAAGACCAGAATTTAAATGGAGACTGAAGCAATATATGCTATCATTCTTTTTCATGTTTGGTTTTGTTTCTTTTTTTCCCATTGTTCACTCCGTTGGTTACAATCCTTCTATACAACCAGACTATTGTACAATGTGAAAGTATTTGCAGATCCTATACATGATTGCACGCCACCATGGGGGGGGGGGGGATTGGGAGGGGAGAAAATTTGAAACTCAGGGGATTGTGGAACTGAATCTTGTAAAGTAAAAGTAAATAAACAAGTAAATAAAAAAACTCAAAATTCACATAAAAGAAGTGTAGAAGGAAGAGCTTTTATAGTAGAGGGGAAAAATTTGGGGGGTGATCAATACTTGAACCTTACTCTCATCAAAATTGGTTCAAAGAGAAAAGTATATGTATATGCATGTTTGTGTGTGATATGCATCAACACATATATTTGTGTGTATATACACATACATGCATAAATACACACACATAAAATCTTCCAATATCTAAATAGAAGGGAATAAGAGATATAGAGGAAGGGTGGTTTAAGGGAGGTAGTAGTTAGGAGCAAAACAGACTTTTGAGAAAGGACAGAATAAAAAGAGAGAGAGAGAAAGACAAACAAAAAATTGGGGGAGGGGGGGAGGAAATGCACAGTTGTTAATTATTACTGTGAATGTGAATTTGAGCGAGATGAACTAATCCAGGAAATGGAAGTAGATAATGGAATGGAGTAGACTCCAGAATGCAACAATATGTTGTGTACCACCAGGAAGATAATTGTAACTTGAAACAGAAACACACACAGAGATTTAAAATAAAGGTCTAGATCAGAATCAATAATGCTTCATTGTATGTAAAAACAAAAAAATAGGCAGGGTAACAATCATGATCTCATAGAAAGCAAAAGCAAAAATAGATAGACCTAATTAAAAGAGAAAAACTCAGGAAAGTGCATTTTGATAAAGTGTACCATAGAAATAGGACTAAAAAATTAAGCAAGTTCCTCTAATAAAGGTCTAATTTCTCAAATGCATAGAAAACTGAACCAAAATTATAAAAAATATGATATCTTCAATTGATAAATTATCAAAGGATATGAACAGGCAGTTTTCAGAAGAAGAAAACAAAGCTATCTAGTCACATAAAAAATTATCAAAATAACTTTTCATTAGAGAAATGCAAATTATAACAACTTTGAGGTACCACCACAACTGTAATAAATGACAAATGCTGGAGGGGATGAGAGGAAATAAGTAAATTAATGAATTGTTGGTGGAGTAGTGAACAGATCCAACCATTCTGGTGAACAATCAGGAATTATTCCAAAATGGTATAAAAATGTGCATACTATTTGATTCACAAATACCACAAATACCACTAGTCTCTGCCTCAAAGATATCAAAGAAAAGGGGAAAAGACTTATCAGTACAAAAATATTTATATCACCTCTTTTGCAAAGAATTGCAAATTTGAAGGAATGTCCATCAGACAGGGAATGGCTGAACAAATTATGGGGACTTACTATTGTACTATAAGAAATGACAAGGGTCATGGTTTCAGAAAAAAAAAATCGTGACCAGACCTATATGAACTGATACAAAATGAAGTGAGAAAAAAATCAAGAAATCATGGTGCATAAGTTTAGTAATATTAAAATCAACTGTGAAAAACTTGGCTACTCAGATCAATACAATGATCTAAAACAATTCCAAAGGATTCATGAAAAAAAAAGAATGCTGTCCATCAACAGGGAGAGAACTAAAGGACTCTGAGTGCAATCTGAAATATAATTTTCTTGCTTTTTTCTTGCTTTGTTTTATAATATGAATCATATGGAAATACATTTTGCACATCGTCTTTTCAGTGGGAGGGAGTAAATCTTGAACTCAAAATTTAAAAAGAAAATATTAACAATAAAGAATAATAACAAAATATTAAAGACAACTAAATAAACATTAACTTTCATATATAAAGTTATTGTCAAGGACCAACAGCTGAAAGTATACTGGGAAAAACAAATTTTATCCGTCTTGACATGCTTGCTTTAAATGAAACCAAAAGAAAAAGAAAGTTGCAGTTAATGGAAAGATGAACTTAGTCTTAGATGAGACAAAGAAAAGGCTTTTTGGAATTAGGTTTAGCAAACATCCAAAAGCAACAAGAATTATCATTAAATAGGACATCTGACCATCTTATATTGCAGTGCTTATGATAAGTGTTTGCAAAAAGACCACCAGGAAGATAATTGTAACTTAGACACCAACATCTGTTGTGGAGGATGAGGAGGCAAGGAAATTCTACAAAGAACAGCTGTTGGTACACAGTCAAACCACTGAGTTGTTAGAGCGAAATTTTAAAAAAAAATACTGAATGAGAACAAAAAAGAGGAGGAATGATGTATGATGAGAACTAATAAAAACTAACAATGATAACAATAATTCATATTTATGTTGTACTTTTTAAGGTCTCAAAACCTTAACATGTATTATCTCATCTGATCCTCATAATCTTACATGTTCTACTCTTTTAAAAGTCAAGCTACCAGAAAAAAAATTAATGCTCAGCTGTAGTCTCTACTTTCTTACCCCTCACTATCTTTTGAAACTCTATTTCATTATGAACTTAAAATACTAATATTTCAATACACAAAGAGCAAAAGTGGATCACACATGTAACAGGGAAATTATGTCACTTTTTTTCTTGAGTGTGAATTAAATTTAACATTATAGCGATAAAAGTGTCCCATCTTATTCTTTTCTGCACTTCCTTTTATTTTCTTTTGTGCATATTAAAACTTTTATTTACTCTTTTTTTCTCTTTTTTGCATCTCTATTCCTGTGCTCTATCTTTTCCCATTCTGTCCTCCCATGCCCCCCAAAAATATACCTGAGCACCTAACTCTGTGCTCTAAATATGATAGGCATTTAATTAATTTCTATTGAGTCAGGAAGGATTGAGGGAAGGAAGGAAGGACGGACGGAAGGAAGGAAGGAAGGAAGGAAGGAAGGAAGGAAGGAAGGAAAAAAGGAAGGAAGGAAGGAAAGAACAGAGGGATAGAAAGAAGGAGGGAGGAATATTAAGTGACAGTACAAATACTATGATAATAGCTTATTGCCATCAATATCATATTATTATTATTATCACTGTCATTATTTCAGTTTTATGTCTCAGTTTCAGTTTATTTCTAAAATGAATAAAGTAAAATAGATACCCTCTAAACTTACATTCTGTTCTAACTTCTATTTAGGTGTTCTATCAAACAATCCATGCTGAATTTTAAGCAGAGATTGTCCAAATTGTATATATCTAAATCTATATCTATTTCTGTATCTATAGCTATACCTATACCTATATCTGTACCTATACCTATATGTATATCTATACATATATTTGCAAATCTAAACTTTTTGGAAATGATATATTAATTAAGTACTTAGATTCTCAAAATAACTTACACTGATTCTATTTTTTTCTTATTAGCAGAAGCTTTATCCACTTAGTCTTGATATCAAGGTTAAATAGTACTTATCTGACACTTAAACCATAGTGTTGCCAAAGTTCAATGCAACATATGCTCCATTCTTGGTTTACTACTACACTTTTAAGAATTTGCATTATGTCATGTAATATGACTCCCACATATACTAAAAAGGAAAAAAAAACTTTAAAATATCACAATTTTTGCAAGGCTCCAAATGCAATTAAATGAGCGTCTGATTTGCATGCTCAACCTGAAGAGTGAAAGCCTGGAAAAATGAGCTGTAATTGTTTTGGGAAATGTTCCAGAGACACCAGAATCACATTTGCAATAAATTATTATGACTTCCTTTTCCTTGTTGCTTCTTTATATATTGTAATTACACTATTGATTACCACTGAAAGATTAGTTCATGACTAAGTGAACATAACCTGCTTTGACTGCTTAAATCAGCAAACAAGAACACATTATTGATTCTTAACATTTTGTACCAATTAGTAACTAGAAAATACTCTTCCCACAACACAGGCATCCACACACAAATCACTAGGCACATCTCCACATGTTTGGGATTTATGGGTGTTGAATCCTGGTGTTGAATTTCATCTTTCTTAACAGCTAGAATATTTCAGGAGTATATTGACCACCTTGGTTTCATTCTGTTTCTTTTGTCTGCTGACGAATTTGATCTTTAGAAAACAAGATCTATAGAAAGCCAGAAAGGCTTTCAAGGTAGAGACACAAATCTTGCGTCAACATCATGGAAACTTGTAACTTTAAAGGAAATTCTCAAACCTTAGAATCACATTTCTGTATTTCCTCATTCGATTTAATTCAATAAACATTTATTAAGGGTCTACTTTGTGCCAGGCACTGTGCTACCTTTCTCCTCATAAGTATCCATTTACATAAAAGTTCAAATTTAAAAGTAACACTGAAATTTAGAAAATACTAGATATACAAGCTAGTTGAATTCTGGATGAACACTACTGAAATTTACATTTTCAGATGGATAAAGTAATCATCCATCAACATCTCTGGTTTCTTTACCAATCTGAAAACTGAACTTTAACCCTTCAGCTGTTTGAATACTGCTTCCATTTATTCAGACTTATTAACTTCTTTATGGGTCATATAAGACAATGGAGCATTTACCCAGCACGCTGAATCTTTGGTAGAAAGACTTTTGTTTAATATAGAATTATGTTGGACCAAGTAAACCACAGGCATGATACTGCCCCAGTTTATCTAACCACATAGACAAAGTAGTTGTGAGAATGGTTTGATGCTCACGAGATTTTTTTAGATGTTCTCATTAGATCTTAATATCACCTTCCATTTAAGTAAATCTAAATTCATTCACTTGATTTTCAAACTAGAGCCTGCAGAACATTTTCCTGGGTAAAAAAAAAATCTGAAGCTGGACCAAATTGTTTTCTGTTTTGCTATTGCTTTTCTCTCCCATCAAATTTATCCTTCCTGGTACAATGCAGAGAGAGCCTATAAGAGGGTCTAAGACTTACATGTTTTGATTTGTATCAATTCAGGGGAGGCTTATAAGTTTACTTTGGGAAGGTGTATTATGGAGGGGGCACCCCTTTACTTCTTTCCATAGCATGTAGAAATATTTTTAAACTATTTCTTCTCAATTTGTGAAGTGATGAAAAACCATTTAATTACCATTGAGCCCAAATTAAGTATGCACCAATAAGCATAAACAGGTGAAATTAATTCATATTTCTCTGCTAGAAGATGAGAGGGAACAACCCCTGTAAGTTTCTAGGTAGGGAGAGAGGTAGCCACAATTGAGGGTGCCTTACCTCCCTACCTGGTCCATGATGTAGCCATGAACAAATAACACCTATGTTTCTTAGTGGTGTCTATTCTTTTCTGATCTTAGGTGAATAAGTATCAGAGACAGAACAGATTAAATTACAGCCTTGTGAATGCTGAAAGGTAGGAAGGTCTTTCAAAGTTCCAGTAGTGGGAGGACATAGCGCAAACTGTTGGTAACAGGTTCCTCACTAGGGCATTTCTTCAATAAGCTCAATTGCTGCACACTTGTCACTACCTTTCTCCCCACACAGAAGCTTACAGAGATTCTTCTTCCTTACTTACCACCAGGAAAAAAGGTCAATTATTTTATTTGTTCATAGTGTTTTTTTTATTGTGTACTTGGCTCAACTTTTCATCACCATACAGTAAACTGATAGGACATAATCAGAGAATACCTGTGGTATAGAACTTGCCACTCCATCTCATATTTCAGGAAGCAGGGTCATCAAGCCTTCCTCTGGGTGCTCGGTAAAGCATATTGAGCATGCACCAATAACTTGAATCCTACTGGCCAGTTCCCTTTATTACAATGGCATTTAATTGTCAATTACTTTCTTTTGTATACTGGCTGCAGCAATATTCCTACACATGTCATCGAAGAGACTTTTAGATAAATGATCCTGGAGAAAGTTACAAATTGCTTCAGATTGCTTTATTGTTAAAGGTTTTTTGGAAATTTCACTGAACATTATTATAAGTAATTTCAAATGCTTTTAAAATCGCAGACTTTTAATTTATAAGATACTCATAATATTATTCGAATGATTATAGCTTTAATTAATTTTGGAAAATAGGATTAGAACAGGAGTTTGTCTTTTTTTTAATAAAATAAATTCTAAGGAAACCTCTTAAGGATTCCTAAGTGTGGAATCATTAGAGGGCTATGAGACTTTTATTTTTGCTTTTTGTGGTTTAACATCATAATGGCTTCAGAAGTCATTACTGTAAGGGTGGGGATTCAGAGACACAAACTCAGACAAATTTCACAAATGCAGGGATCTATTTGCTTCATCTCATTTAGCTAGCATGGTGAATGAGAAATCAAGGACTGGAAATTATCCAATATATACCACTGGACTCCAGTATGTCTAATATCTTCAAAGTCTGTGAATAAGTACAGGGTTTGTAAGAACCCTTTTCAGAACTGCAGAAATCAGGTCAGTGTGTTAGAGGAATAATTAGTTACCTCTGTATGAGAATCAGTAAATGTCTATCAGAGGGAAGTTTCAAGGAGGGCTATAAAGCATACATATGTATAGGAAATCTAGAAATAGTTCTCAATGAGCTCCCTTCCCCCATGGGTAGTTTACCTATTAACTTTTTTGGAAAAGAATGTAAATGCATATAAATAGAAGTTTTCAAATTATAAGTGGGATATTGGAAATAAATTGTTGGTATTAGATAACTGGGTGCAATATCAGGGTGTCATAGCCCAAGAAAAAGAGCAAATAATATTAAATTGTTAGAACTTCCCCTAAAGAATCAGTTTTTGGATTTACAATGAGGAGGTGGAAACCTCTCCTGCCTCCTGTGGCCTATTGCCTAGAGGTTTGAGAAAAAGAGAGAGATGGGTCTCAACTTGTCCCAGGCTGGGGAGCAAATCAACCCCTGGTGCATTTCCATCAGTTGTCAGAAGCAGCTAGATATTTTTTGCAGGGCCAGGCAGGAAATTAGGCTATTAAATTACAGCTTTTCTCTCAGAGCCTCTGTCATTCTGCTCTCCTTTCCTACAGATGTTCTATCAAAGCAAGTCATTGTAACCATTTATCTTGCCAAACTTAAAATACCTTCTCCAGAACTAATTTTTCCCCTCAGTACTTGAGGTCTTTGTACCCTCTGTCTTGCTTCCCTGATCTTGTATGGATCTAAGATTAATTTGCACTAGCTGGGGGTTCAACAACAAAATCAATTTCAATTGGGTCAGATGGGGTCACTCTGGGCTCAGTAGTGTGAGGAGAGAAATAGATTATTATCATTCTGGGAACACAGTGCTAAGGTTCAGCATAAGGAAAGGGGTGGGGGTTGAAAAGAAAGGGAAGAAGAAAAGAAATGCCCATAAACTAGATTAAAATATTTTTGCAACTATCCTAACCAGAAAGAGTTGTGGTGTTTTCTCCAACATACTACTAGCAAGGACTGTAAAATAAAATGATGCTTTGTTTTTCCAGGAGAAAGAAAGGGAGAAAAAAGTAAATAAATGTGAGGGCCAGTCTGATCAGTAGAATTTCACAGGAAAAAAATGTGGCAGTCACACTGGCATAGCAATACCTTTGATAGATCTTTTTATATCCTTAGCACGTAGCAGGTGTAAGTTAAACATCATTCCCTGCTCTTCTAGGCATCTTGTGTGCCAGAGCACATAAAGCCAGTTAGACTGGGACTTAAAGATGTATCACTGTAAAAATTAGTTTCTCTTTCCAGCATGCAAATATGGTACAAGAAAATGTCATAGTCCAGGAGGAAAACAAAAATAATGTATATACAGTATTAATTTTTAAAGCATATATTTTGGAGCTTTTTCACTTCCATCACCCACTATCCCCTGCCAGATCTATGATTTCATTGGCATAACGAACTCCTGGTCATAGATTGAATGATGACAGGGAACTTTGAGGTCTCTTATAGACCAAGCCTGCCAGTTGACAATTGAAGAAATTGAGACTGAGGTAACTCGAGTGACTTGCCTAACGTCACACAGGTAGTAAGTGCCAAAGGGAAGATTTGTGTCCTCTGATTCCAAATCCAGTGTTCTTTCCACTGTTCTACATTTGGGAAGTCCTTTCCCTGATGCAGACTAGTAATGGCTATCATTTATAGTATTAGTGAAGAGGCACTAAGAGGTTAAATATCTTTTCTCTGGTCATATAACTAATGCGTGATGACTTGAACAGAAGAATTCCTAATGCCAATACTGGTGGTCCTCCCTATGTCATGCCAGACTACCTTAAGGAAAAACAAATAAACAAGCAAAAAGGTTCTGATCAGTAAACAAAAAGGCTGAAATCCATTCATACTTCTTTCTTTTTCCCCTCTAACATGATCCACATTTGTAATGTTCCCTGACAGTTTAATTGGCATAAATATTTATCACATATTAACACAAACATACCTGCAGGTGAACTATAGCATTGACATCTTCTGCCCTTTGTTGTTAAAAATAATTAATAGAAATAATCATTTCAGTAACAGCTGTTTACTAGGTAGTAAACAGTATTGGAAAAGGGAAGGAACAGTATTGGAAAAGATGGCTTCCTGAACAATTGTAAGGCCATGCCCTCATTTGAGCTGAATGAATTGGAAAGGTTCACACAGTTTAGATTTAAGTACTTATGTGACCCAAACAGGGTCCTGTTTAAGTTAAAATCAGTCTATCACCATGGATGAAGCCATTCACGTTTCAAAGACATTTCCAATTATGTAAAAACATAAGGAGAGGAGACCTCTATGGGCTTCAAATAAGGGAAAACTATCAGGAAAAGGTCAGATTTCAATATGCAAGAATTGACTTGTACTTTTCTCTGACAAAAGGAAAAAAAAACCGATTTGACTCGTAGGACTTAGGTCAAAAAACTAAAGCAAACTACAGGGAACCAAATCAAACCAAACCAAACCATTTTAAAAAATCAGTTTAATTTATATGCATCTTGTAATTTAAGTCACCTTACAAACATATTCTTATTAACAAAAGTGAGCTGGATAAAAGCCAGATGATGGATTACAGTAAATGGTAAAATTTTCAACTGGCTATTGGTGACAATTTTAAAACATAAAATTAACTAATCTCAAACAAGTCCAGTTACTTCTATAAATGAAATATCCTAGATTATCACTATGGTGACTAGAAGTCCTAGATCTCCTGGGGTAGTTCTGATTTGAAGAAGAGTAGAACTTTTAAAATTAGACTAGACAAAAATAATAGCCTTTTGTACTAGAAAATATTTTAATAGTAATTATCAAATAATTTATGAATTAAATTAAATGTTACCTTATTAAAGTGAAAGCAAACATGTAGAAAAGAAAGATGATTATAAAAAGGCAGCATGGCTACCACTAGGAGAAGTCATTCCAGATTGTCTTAATTTCTATATTTCCCCTTCTCTTTTGTTTCCTTTCTCATTTTGGACTAGTTATTAGACTGGCAGATCAGGAAAAAAAAATCTGAATATACAATTCACTTAATTTCCAGAAACCATATGGTCCTTATTCTATTACTATTGATAATATAGAGAAATGGGGACTAAATAATAATACAGATATTTCAATTCAGCAATATTTGAAAGTCTGGACCCAAAAAATAGTAATTAGTGCCTCAAAAACAGGTTAGAAGGCTGTGATAAGCCCCAGTGATTAGTCAGTGGTCGTATGCCATTTAATTTTTTTTTTCCAATGATTTGGGAAAATGTATGGATAGCATGCTTCTCAAATTGGTGGGTAACACCAATTTGGATGAGTTATTTAACATTTTTATGATAGTCAGGATGCAATAACATTTCAAAACAATAGAGTGTTGGCCTAATTTCTTTTTTAAATGAGATGCAATATGGATAGGAGTAATTTCTTACACTTGGACTCAGAAATTAACTTCATCAGTATAAGAAGGGAGAGAATATATAGACAAGAGTTTGAATACTCTCTGGGGTTTTTGGTGAACTGCAAATTCAATATGAATCAACAGTGTAATACAAATGAATGAATGAAAAAGTTGTCCAAGCACTGTTCTAAGTGCAGTGGATATTAAAAGAAAACATGAAACAGTCTCTGCTCTTAGCAAGCTCATTCTAATTGTGGGAGTATGATATGGTAGTCAAATGGGTTGATGTGATCTTAGGTTGCATTAGTTGAATTACAGTATGTAAGGCTAGAGATGATAGCTCTCTTGTATTCAATTTTGATCAGAACACATTTAGAGTATTCAATAATTTGGGGCATTGAATTTTATTAACTAGAGAGTGTCTAGCTGATAAAGAAAAAGAGAATCATGTTTAGCTCTTCATTTGATATCATGACCTGTAAGAATCTATTTAATGAACTGGGGATGTTTAGCCCAAAGATGACAATTATTGAGCAAGGCAAGATAGCTATCTTTAAATAAATGAGAGCTGTCATGAGGAAGAAAGATTAGACATGATTATCTTGGACCCAAATAGCCAAAAAAAGAGAAAAGTCTGGAAGTTATATAGAGTCAGATGTAAGCTTAATATAGGTATAATTCCACTTCTGTTGACACCTGGTGTGGTTTTTTTGAGAGATAGTCCTGTGAAAATGAAAAGTCTTTATTTAGCAGGTGATATGACTTATGAGAGACTGAGAGACTTCTTGAACTTATGAGGCTGCAAGGCAAGCCAGCCCCCAGTATTGGACTTTACTTAGAGGGAGATCTGCTGACTATCATTAAAGAGTTTCTCTCTCTCTCTCTATCTGTCTCTCTCTCTGTTTCCTCCAAAATATGAATTCAGTTCCATTTACCATTACACAGGTATGCACCAAAGACTCTCATTTAATCAGAGGTTACATCTGCTCCAATTGTATGCAGCACTGAGTGTCATAGGACTTTCCCCAGGAAAAATCATCCCAAACTTCTGCAGTGTAGGATCTTATAGGGGATAGCTATCCTAAAAAACTAGAGCTATTCTAAAGTGGAATAATCTGTATCAGCAGGTAGAGATACACTAGAGGTCTTTAAGCAGAGTTTGAATGACCACTTATGGGCATGTTGCTGAGAGTCATCTATACTTTGACTTTAATGACTTCTGAGGTCTTTTCCAATGTCAAGATGTCTAAATTTTTACTATTTTAAATTCTTTCTCAATTTTCTGAGGTTATTTGTAGCTCAAATTTCTGAGGCAATTCATAGCTCAAAAATTCTATGAGACTGTGAACTACAGCAGAAAAAGGCCTAAATTCCACTGGGTTGATTAAGGGGTGAGAGTAGACATTTGTAAAATTGCTATTATTAAGTTTTAATGAGAAAGGTTCAGGGAAAAGAACCCAGAAGGTATATCACAATGCTTGAAGAGGTGTTATCACCTAAGCAACTCCTATAGAATAGCAGAAAAGGAGGGAGAGCTGTTTATAATCAAAGGGTCAGAAGGACTTTTCTGAATTTTTTCATGAGGGCTTACAATTTAAGTTTAAGGGTATTGTTTTGCTCCATTAGCCACATTTATGGAAAGGAATAACTATTTAGCATGCACAGAAAACCAAATATGTGCTAAGTATAATAAAGAACACAGAGCAAAGGATTTTATTCTTGTTTTCTCTGTATAAAAAGCCTACAGAGGCAGCATTAACAGGACTATCATTTGACAAATATATGGTATCAATCTATGAGTTAAGCTATTATCCATCCTCCAACTCCAACTCAGATAATAATTTTGCCATGAAGTTGTTTTTTTTCCCCCCTGAGGTCTACCCTCTCCAACCCTCCAACTTCAGTGTAGTGAACTTACCCCTCAGATATCAAAGAGCTCATAATTTGGACCTAATTCACTTATCATGTGAGATAGATTGCTATAGATAGATTTATTTTTTTAATATAGTCTTAAAATCATTTTGGGAGGGGCAGAGCCAAGATGGTAGCATAGAAGCAGGAAAACTCCATGAGCTCCCCCCATAACCACCTCAAATACCTCTAATATATGACTCTAAACAAACTTTAGAGCTAAAGAACCCACAAAGTGAAAGAGAGAAACAAACTTCTGCTGAAGGCAGCTTGGCAAGCAGACAGGAAGGGTCCATCCCAGCATGCTGGGAGCCAAGCCCAGCCCCACATGAGCCCAGTCCCACATGAGCCCAGCCCCACATGAACTCATGGTTTTAGCCTCAGGGTGGCCCCAACCATTAGTGTCTAGAGCAGACTTCAGGAGAGTGGATCACCAGCAGCTGTGGCAGTTTCCATAATTACCAACCCATAAATACCAAAGGCAAAGTAAAAGGTCAGTGTGGACTTTGTGAACAGGTGGACCGACAGTGTGGTCCAGCCTCTGCTTCTGGTGTGAGGCAGCAAGAAGTGGTGGAGGCCCCCATGTCACTGCTTCAGAAGTCCTGGCCTGCAGCTCAAAAGTCAAGTAATTGAGTGGCAACATGAGGAAGCAGAGGAAGCAAAGCAAGCACAGCAATCAAACCTTAGGTTCCTATTTTGGCGACAAAAAGGATCAAAGCATGGAATGAGGCCTTGGAGATTAATTCTCTTGGAAGATGGAACACCTTTTGGGGAAAGTCTGACATTCACAAAATGAGTACTTAATAAATATCTACTCAGAAATTGTTTGGTTAAAAGGAAAGCGAAATTTATATTTTATAAAATTATGTGTGTGTGCACATAAGGAATCAGAAGTCACTTCTGGAACTCTGACTCATTCTGGACATAACGTTAATGTATATAGCCAATGAAGACTCCAGTTAAAGAAAGTTGTCTTCTACCATCTGAATTTCATGATTATGAGGGCTGGAATTTGGAGGCAAGAATACAGTTAATGGCTCTTGTCCATGACCTTTACCTATATAGCCTTTAGAGTTGGTGAACATAATAATTAGTAAGAACACTCTATTGGTTGAGAATGACTTTGGGATTAAATCCCAACTGTGTTTGTTAGCCCTTTGTCATTGGCTTGTCATTTCACCATTCTAGGATTGTTTCCCCATTTATCAAGTTAGGGGAATGGAGCAGACCATCCTGAAGGCTCCTTCCAATTTCATCTTAATTTAGTAAGTAACCTGATATTTTATAAGCCATGACTATAAATAAATGTGACTTAAATTTTAACAAAGATAGCTAAACATATATCCAAAAGAATATTTCAATCTCAAAGTTGTTCAGTAACCACATAAGATAGAGTAAACTAGATTATTATAGCAGTAGAGATGCTTATAGACAGAGACAAAATTAAATAGCTAAAAACTAGCTAATATTTGATGTAAATTGGTTTGTCAAAAATAAAGAGAAAAAAGGAATGCTGATAATGAGGATAATTAGTATTGAGAATAAATTCAGGTGTCTCAGAAAGTTTGATTAAAAGGTGTACATTATTTTCTATATTTGCATTATTTCTCTACTGAAAACTTCTAAATACTCAATTTTTAACCTTTTCTATTTCCCTACTAAAATCTTATAAATACTCATTTTTAAAAATTTTTACTTTTTTTAATTGATAAAGTTTTATTTTTCTACCTTTCCTTTTAGGAAAAAATAAAGAAAACAACCAAAACTACAGTAACAGATAATTTTTATATTGGCCATATACAAAAATGTATATCTCATTATGCATGTTGAATTCATCAGCTCTTTATAGGAGGATGATGAGTTTGTTTCCTCATCCATCCTTTGAAATGGTGATTGGTTATTGCATTGTCCAGAGGTTTTAAATTTTTGAAAGGCTCTTATCTTTGAAAAGTTACTGTCATTGTACAAATTACACTCCTGGTTCAACTCTCTTCACTTTGCATTAGGTCATACAAATCTTTACAGGTTTCTCTAAAACCTTCCCTTTCTTCAGTTATCAACACACAATACATCACATTCAAATGCCACCATTTGTTCAACTATTCATCAGTTACTGAGTCAATGACTCCATCGTCTACAGAAACAAATGCAATCTCTTTATCCTGGCATTACAGTCCTTCCAACAATTTGACTCCCACTTACCTTTATGGTTGTACTCCTTAACATGCTCCTTTAATATGCTCCAGTCAAATTGCAATAATATCTATTCCCCAAACTTGTGCTGTACTCTTTCAACCTACACAACTTTTTCCTCCATTCCTGACTGCAATAATTCTAGGTATCATTCATAGAAATATTAGTCCAGAATAAATGTGACCTCCCACTGATCCCCTTTTCTATATTTCTCTGACACTCCCATCACTCTCCCACTCCCCACACAGATAAGTCAGGAAAGAATAATAGCTATGGGTTAGGAAAAAGAAACAGCATTCCAAAAAATAAAAACAAGACAAAACCAAATCAGTACTGGATTTGGAGCTAAGGGACCTGAGTTCAAATTCTGCCTCTTCCTATTTATAGACTATCAGAATAAGAATAATTGCCTCAGAGGCAATCTGATCAAACTCATAACTGAACATGAACTTCCAGAACATTTCTACCTGGACTGAAATTCCTTTTCATCTCTGCCCCAGGATCATCCTCATACTTTTTGCCCATCTTGGGTGTCACCTTTTTAGTGAGATCCTCCCTGATGCTCTTTCATTCTTCTAACCATCTCATATTACTTTACATTACCTTGCCAGTCTGTGTCTATGTTATATCTTTCCAATCAAATAGAAGTTCTCTGAGAGGAGAAACTGAAAATATTTGCCTTTCTAGCTCCAGTAACTGAAAAAGGACTTGCTAAACACTAGCTGCTTAATAAATAGTATGTGATAAAATGGAAGAAATGACTTACTTTTATTACCAGCTAGTGCATATTTAAAAACGTAAGCTGATCAATTAAAGATTAGTTGATCCATTTTAGAAATGGTGAACTCAATAAAATATTATTAAATTCATTTTAAAAATTAATCTTTAAAATAATTCAAAGCACAAACCAAATGCATCAAATAATTCAGATACACACATTCTTTCCTCAGGAATTTAATTGATGTAACAATGGTTTTAGTCTAGGCCTAATGAGTGAAATTATGCAATGGAAAGAGCATTAGTGTAGGAGTCATAGGATCAGGACCTGAATTCAAATCCTGGAATTTCAACTTAAATTACTTCACTACCCTGGTCCTTGGTTTTCTTCTGAGTAAAATAGGGTAGGTAAATGGGGATTAGATGGCATCTAAAGTCCTTTCCAACCCAAATCTATGATCCTATGATTTTAAGCAAGTGGTTATACAGCATTCACCAATAAGGAAAAATTCATTATCTTCTGAAGAAATCTGTTCTGCTTTGAGGAAAGTCTAATTGTTATGAAGGGCAACTAGATGTCATAGTAGACAGAATGATAGGCCTAAACACAAGGAGACTCATATTCATGAGTTCAAATCTGGCCTCAGGTACTTCTTAGATGTATAACCCTGGGCAAATCATTTAACACTGTTTGCTTCAGTTTCCTCATCTGTAAAATATGCTGGAGAAGTAAATGACAAACCACTCTAGTGTCTTTGCCAAGATCACCCCAAATGCATTCAAAGAGTTGGAAACAACTGGAAAATGACTGAACAATTGTTATGAAGCCTTGCAACACTGGCCTCCATTCCCCCTTCCTCAGAAACATATCAAATAGAATGAGAGAGAGAGAGAATTGAGAACAGGGAGTTTCAATTTTGTATTTTTCTCCCTCAAAATGGGGCTGTGCAAATACTAAGTTATTAACAAATGTCTTTTCTTTTTATCATGAAAAGATCTGCCTCTCTGAAACAGCAGTGAATTGCTCCAAGTTTTGTCCTTTCCTTCTATATGTTATCTCCCTTCCAAAATGTAAAGACAATTAACTTATTCTTGCTACAAATTCTATCCTTTTGAAGAAACATCCTCAGATCCTTATTTATCATCAGAATTATTTTGTGAAAGCTACTTAAGTTCTCTAGTCTTCAGTTTTTTCTACTGTAAAATAAGGCAATTGAACTAAATCGCCTCTAATTTTTCATCTAATAATAATAATAATAAATAACACTGTATAGTAATCATGGTAATAACAATAAAAACTAATATTTATATAGCACATACTATGTGTCAGGTACTATGCTAAGTGCTTGATAAGTGTTATCTAAGTTAATTCTTACCTCAACCCTGTGAAGTAAGTGATACTATCATCCCCCATTTTACAGATGAAAAATCTGAGACAAAGTGATATGCTCAATGTTTCCTCATATACTCTACCCATCTGAACAAAAAAAAAGATATTCCCCTTAAGTATCATATAGTTTTGCTTCATTTTTCTTTTTGTAGAAAAGGATTTTGGGATTTTTATAGGGCAATTAATATTCATCCACTTTGTCACTGGCATGAAGACACTGCCTCGAGATGTACAAGGACTCTACTATGATGCTGAAGGGAAGATGGAAAGTCCCAAACCCTTCATATCTTCAAAAAGTCATTCTCAGATCAAGGATGGAGAGAAGCTAAATTTGAAGTCCACAATCTATCAGGAATTTCCTTCTCAGAGGTTTGGTTGCAGTGTTCTATCCTTATGTTTTCTTTTTTCTTTTTTTTTTTTTGCTAGAATCTCTGGTTCTAATTGCTTTGTTATTTTATATAGGCTCAAGAGCACATGACCACATCCTTCAGCCAATCTTGGGAGACTTCCTATTGCACCTAAGGAAGTGTCCATATCTTGTTTACACCTAGTAAAAAATCAAGCTGTATTCTTGCCTGATAAATGTATTAGGTCTAATGGGGTAGGATAGTTATGAATCCATTCTTAAATTTGTATGATATTTAATACTTAATATAGTTGACTGGATAGAACAGGTGTTTAACAAGTGTTTATTAAATTGAAGTAAGAAGCAATACAATTAGGTCTAAAGATCATTCAACATGGAGTCAAATATTTGGCATCTTTAGTCTTTGTGTTTATTTTTTTGTCAATAAATGGGCATAATAATAGTTCACATTGCTGTAAAGTTGAAAGCTATAAACCATAAAGAATGTCTCAAGAAAAACGCATTGCTAGAACTTTCTAGAAAAGACAGCTACATAAAGCTCAGTATTATGGACTCTTAAAGAGGGAATTAGAGAGAACATAAGTAGAAATGGAAAATATAAACCAGTTTTGGTGATTTGTCAATCTACAGCTTTTTACATTTACTGCTAGAGTTAATGACTGTGAGCTTTGAAGTTATTTTTGATGAGTTTTTCATATCCTTGCCTTCGTGGTTCTAATTAGGAGATCTGTAATTTCTTCTTCTAATCCCATTTGTGAAAACACAGAGAACAATCAAGAGTACTGTTTTCCTTTGATATTTGGTTAGCATATAATATTATTTGGCTACATAGAAGTTTTATAGCCAAAAGGAACCATGAAAAACATAGTCTAAATTCTCTTCATTTATAAGTTAGGAAACTGAGGCACAGAAAGGGGAGGAGAATTTGACAAGGCCACATAAAAAGTCAAAAGAAGAGCTAAGACGCAAAATGAAAATTCTGGATGCTATTCTAATCTTCTATTTTTCTGAATTTATAAGGTAAGTAAATTTATACTTCATTTTCTTTGAAAAATGACTCAAATGTAATAGTCTAGAAACTAACTCAATGTAGAATAAACTGTGTTTTCATGCCTTTCTATCTGTGAAAGCTTCCAGGATACACCACAAAAATCCTCTGTAGCAGCCAAGAAGGTGGCTAGGCTTCAGAATCTGTTGGGTTACAGTAAGACCTCCTGCCAAAGTTCAGTATTCTGAAGAGTCAGGCCCTTTTCAGGTAGGCCCTGGGTATCCTTAGAACACTCTGATGGTGCTTCTCAAGAGGCCAGGCTCTAGAACACAGCAACAATCCTTGCTATAATGGGTTAAAGTTAAATTTCTGGATGCTTCTGGGATGTAGAAATCCTGCCATACCCTTGGGGTTGAGATTGAGGATGGTAAAGAGATTTTAAGGTCAAAGCCTCAAGGAAACATTGGAGCTTCTAAACATTTCTTCAGCAGCTCTTCCCATCCATTGCTACTCTAACTGGATTCATTTTCCAGTTAATGGTTAGCACATGTCCACATCCTCTCATGTTCCCTTCCTAAATGATACTGAACTTTTCACAACCAAACAAACCCCTATTCTGAACCCTAGCTCTATGCTCCCTCATTTCCATCCCCCTCAGCTCTACCTCCTTCTAATTCTAGATTCCAGATGTGCTTGCCCCCTCCCACTGTGCTCAATATGTTGAACTATGATTAACAACATTCTTTCATTTTAGACTTCCTTTATTGCTCTTTTAATCTGATTGAGATCTGGGACCCTGTGTAACACTGTACCCTTGGTCTCCTTTCCAATAGTGGCTACCTCGCTGCTTATTCCTCAACCTGCCCCCAACTCATTGATTCTAATGGAAAAGTATTCCCCATTGCCACTTTTGTGTTTGGATCTTAATAACATCATTCAAGAAATTCTCCTTCTTTGAGGGTCAAAGTTATCACCAAATATAGATCCTGGTGGTTATTACCAAAGAATATGTAGAATATTACCCCCTTTAAAATATATATTTTATTTCATTTTCAATTACATGTAAAAACAATTATAACATTTAAAAAAATTTGAACTCCATATTTTCTTCCTTCCTCTTTATCTCCTACCCACCCCCACCCCCTGGATTGAGAAGGTAAGCAATTTGATACAGTTTATACATTTGGATTCATGAAAAACATATTAGTCATGACATACAAAAAAAACACAGAAAAATAAAAAATGAAGCAATCTAAAAAAAAGTATGCTTTGACCTAAAATCAGAATTCATCAGTCTTCCTTAGGATGTAGATAGTATAAGTCCTTTGTTATTGTCTTAGATCATCAAATTGCTTAGAATAGCTGAGTAATTCACAGTTGATCATCATTACAATATTGCCGTTACTGTGCACAATGATCTCCTGATTCTTCTCATTTCCCTCTGCATCACTCCAAATAAATCTTTCCAGGTGTTTCTGAAAGCATCCTGCGTGTCATATATTATAGCACCATAACATTCCATCACAATCATACACCACAACTTGTTCAGTCATTGCCCAGTTGGTAAGCATCCCCACATTTTCCAATTCATTGTCACCATAAAAGAGCTGCTGTTAGTATTTTTGCACATACATGTGTGTTTTCTTTTTCTTTTTAATCTCTTGGGGATACAGACCTAGTTGTAGTATTGCTGCATCAAATGGTATGGACAGTTTATATATCTATACCTATCTATAGGTATAGATACAGTTATTTATAGATAGACAGATACAGATATCTATATCTATATGTAGAATAGATATGTGTGTGTATTTAAAGATATAGATGTACATTGGGCATATTTCCAAATTGCTTTCCAAAATGGTAGGAACAATTTTCAACTCCACCAATGGGATATTAATGTTCCAATTTTCCCACATCTCCTCCAGTATTTGTCATGTCTTTTGCTGTTATGTTAACCAAACTGATGGGTGTCAGATGGTACCTTGGAGGTGTTTAATTTGCATTTCTTTAATCAAGTCATTTAGAGCATTTTTTCATATTTCATACATAGTTTTGTTTATTTCTCCTGAAAATTTACTATTCACATTCTTTGACAATTTATCAATTGCGGCATGATTTCTATTGTTATAAATCTGACCCACTTCCCAATATACTTGAAAGATTAAGCCTTTATCAGAGAAATTTGCTACAACAAATTAGTACCCCCAATTTTCCACTTTACTTCTAATCTTGGCTGCATTGTATTTGCTTGTGCAAATTTTTGTTAATTTAATGTAATCAAAATTATCCATTTTTCTCATCAAAATGTTCTCTATCTCTTGTTCGTTCATAAATTCTTTCTGAATTCATAGATGTGAGAAGTAAACTATTTCATGTGCCTCTAATTTGTTTATAGCATTACCCTTTATGTCTAAATCATGTACTCATTTTGACCTTATTTTGGCATTTTGTCTGAATTGTTGGTGTATACCCACTTTCTGCAAAACTACTCTTAGTTTTCACAAAAGTTTTTGTCATATACTGAGTTCTTGTCCCAAAAGCTTGGATTTATGCATTTATCAAACATTAGATTACTATGGTTGCAGGATTTACTATGATTTATTATTGTGTATTGTGTACCTAATCTAGTCCATTGATTCACCACTCTCTTTTTTTTAAGCTTTTTAAAATTTATTTCTTTGTTTACTTGTAGTTTACAAGATTCAGTTCCACAATCCCTTGAGTTTCAAATTTTCTTCCCTTCATGCACCCCTCCTCCATGGTGGCATGCAATCAAGTATAGGATCTGCAAATACTTTCACAATGGACATTAGTCTGGTTGTATAGAAGGGTTGTAACCATTGGAATGAACATTGGGAAAGGGGAAACAAAACCAAACATGGAAAAGAAAGAGAACATGTAGTTTGCTTCAGTCTGCATTTAAACTCTATTCTTTCTAGATCTTTCTCCAAATGTAGACATCTCCTTCCATCCCGAGTCTTTTAGAGTTGTCTTATAACCTTCTGTTGCTGAGAAGAGTCAAGTTTATCAAAGTTGGTTGTCACACATACATTGTGTCTGTCATTGTGTGCAAATTTCTCCTGGTTCTGCTCTTCTCACTCTGCATCGGTTTGTATAAGCCTCTCCAGGTAAATATGAAGTTCATCTGCTCCACATTTCTTATAGCACAAAAGTATTCCATTACATTCCATTACTGCAACTTGTTTAGCTCTTCCCCAACTGAAGGGCATCCCCTTAATTTCCAATTTTTTTGCCACCACAAAGAGAGCTGCAAGAAACATTTTTGTACATATGGGTCTTCTTCCCACTTTTATCATCTCTTTGGTATACAACTCTAGAAGTAGTATTACTGGGTCAAAGGGTATGCAATTATTTATAGCCCTTTGGGCATAGTTCCAGATTGCTCTCCAGAATCGTTGAATCAGTTCACAACTCCACCAACAGTGCATTAGTGTTCCAATTTTTCCACATCCTCTCCAGCATTTGTCGTTTTCCTGTTTTGTCATCTCAGCCAATCTGACTAGTGAGATGTGGTACTTCACAGTTGTTTTGATTTGCATTTCTTGAATCAATAGTGATTTAGAGCATTTTTTCATATGCTTATAGACATCTTTAATTTCTACCTCTGAAAATTGCCTATCCATATCCTTTGACCATTTATCAATTTGGGGAATGACTTGTATTCTTACAGCTTTGACTCAATCCCCTGTGTATTTTAGAAATGAGGCCTGTATCAGAGACATTAGTTGTAAAAATTCTTTCCCAGTTTCCCACTTCCCTCTTAATCTTGGTTACATTGGCTTTGTTTGTACAGAAACTTTTCAATTTAATGTAATCAAGCATTTTATAATGTTGTCTAACTCTTGTTGGTCATAAAGTCTTCCCTGCTCCATAAATCTGACAGGTAAACTATTCCTTGCTTCCCCAGATTGCTTACAGTATCATCCTTTATATCTAGATCATGCACCCATTTTGACTTGATTTTGGTATATGGTGTAAGATATTGGTCTACGCCTAGTTTCTGCCATATTATATTCTAGTTTTCCCAGCAGTTTTTTTAAGTTACTAGCTGATTGTTTTGATGATTATTGCTTTGTAGTAAAGTTTGAAATCTGACCTTCCTTCACATTTTTTCAATGATTCCCTTGATATAATTGAGCTTTTGTTATTCTATATGAATCATGGTATTATTTTTTCTAGCTCTAAAAATATTTTTGGCAATTTGGTATGGCACTGTATAAGTGTATTAATTTAGGTAGTATTGTCATTTTTATTATTTTAACTTGGCCTACCCATGAGCAATTAATATTTCTCCAATTGTTTAGATGTAACTTTATTTATGTGAAAATTGTTTTATAGTTGTCTTCATACAGTTTCTGACTTTGTCTTGGCAGGTAGTCTTCCAAATATCTTATGCTATCTATAATTATTTTAAAGGGAAATATTTTGCAAAGGGAAATAGTTTTGTTTCCTCATTGCCTATTGAAATTCTTTCATTTCTTTTTTATTTCCTTATTGCTATAGTTAACATTTCAATATTATAGCTAGCATTTAGAACAACTACAGATCTCAGACATGTTGGTGAGTTAAAGGGAATGTCTATCTGAAGCATGTGAAGTCTTTCTATGGCAGAACGGGCAGATGAGAACAATTTGTTCCAATTTCTACAAAGCCACCTGAAGCCAGACAATGGACTGATTAAAGCTTAGTCAGAATGGAAGACTCCAAGGTCAACCACTATAGACTGGGCTATTGCCAGTCATTAGGATTTTTGCTTTGCCACTGGACTTGGATGACTCAGGAGAGTGAGGCTGATGTCTTTGTGAAACTCAGTCTCACTTAAATTCATGAGCAGGTCAAGACATCACCTGCAATATTATTGGTCTTCTTCAAAAATGAAGGACAAACAACAGCCAGCATTTCTAGTACAATATTAAGCAATAGTGGGATAGGAACGAAAACAACTTAATCTTATTAAGTCCTTTATTACTTATTTTTCCTTCATGCTTTTTTTTTGGTTTTTCTTCTCTTGAGTATTGTATTTTAAAATCAAATTTCCTATTCAGCTCTGGTCTTTTCATCAGAAATGCTGGAAAATCTTCTACTTGATTAAATATCTCTCTCAGAAATATCAAATTATTACCATTAAATTATTAAACATTTCTCTCAAAAGATTACACTCAGATTTGTTGAGTTGGTAATTCTTATTTGAAATCTTAGCTTTGCTGGAAGATCATATTCTAAGTCCTCTGCTCGATTAACATGGAAGCTGCTAAACTTTGTGTTATACTGATTATGGTTCCATGATTTTTAATTGTTTTTTTTCCTGTTTGTTTGTTTTTCTAGCTGTTTGCAATGTTTTCTCCTTGACCTGAGAGCTCTGGAATTTCTTTGTAATATTCTTGAGTGTTTTCATTTTGAGATTCTTTCAGGAGTTGATGGGTAAATATTTTCAATTTTTCTTTTATCCTCAGGTTCTAGGATGTCAATGCAATTTTCCCTTCATAATTTCTTAAAATATGATGTCTAGGCTCTTTAAAAAAAACAACAACAACAACATAGCTTTCTGGTAGTCCAATAATTCTTAAAGTACTTTTCTATTTTCCAGATCAATTGCTTTTCCAATAAGCTAATTCATGTTTTCTTTTTTTTTTTTCATTCTTATGATTTTGTTTTGCTGTTCTTGAATTCTCATGGAATCATTAGCTTTCACTTGCCCAATTAAAGTTTTTAAGGAATTAATTTCTTTAAGTGCATATACTTCCTTTTCCATTTGTCTAATTTCACTTTTTAATGAATTCCTTCCTTCAGTAAATTTTTGTACCTTTTGTCATTTGGCTAATTCTGCTTTTTTAGAAATTCTTGGCAATGGATTTTTTGTGCCTCATTTATCATTTGACCCAGTCTGTTTTCTTAAGGTACTGTTTTCTTCAGCAATCTCTTGTGTTTCCTTTACCAAGTTGTTGACTCTTTTTTCTTCATGATTTTCTTGCATCACTCTCATTTCTTTCCCCAACCTTCCTTATTGTTAATTTTTAAAACCCCTTTTGAGCTCTTCCTGGAATTTTTTCTGGGCCAATTCTTTCTGTGACTAATTCACATTTTTTTTTTCCTTCCAGGCTTTTCATGTAGCTGTTTTGACACTGCTTCTGACCCTGAATTATTACCACTTTTCATATAATTTGATCCTATTTGCATGCAGTGATGGAAGTCATATAATGCTGCTGACTAGGTCCACTATATATTGTATTACCTAACCTCAACTAATTTCTCATAACTTCAAGGCAATCCTACTCCTCTTTACACAACTCATATGTAACTACAGAATCATCTGGCCCTAAACTTCTCTTCCCCATATACACTTTAAGTATGAATGCAAATGTTTGTTGGCTGATAGACTAAGAGTACACTTGAGGTACTGCCCATTGGTTTGTCTACAAATAGTGCATATAAGATCTGGAATTACTCTCATAATCCATTCTTAGGCTAGCAAGTCAGTTCCCCAGAGCAAGGCTATTTCTTGTATTGCTAATCAGTTGTTATTAATTAGCCAGCAAAACTTGATTAGCTTTTAGAAACCTATTATGTACCATGAAGATATAGTGAAAGTAATAAAGTGAAAAAGATAAACAGAAAAAAAAAACCTGAAACCAAAAATCACACTCTTCTACCATTCCAATCCAATAAAAGAATAGATTCAGATGTGGAGTTGGGATTACCAAAATTGCCCCCAATTTTATTTCTGGATGTATTATTGACAAAAGATGAGCTGCTCACTCCTATATTGCATCTAGGGTATGATAGTTCTGTTGCTGAATTGATTCACCGCTTTGCTGAGCCAAGCAAGTATATTGCTCAGATCTGTTTTGGCTCAGTGGGTTTGGCTTCTATGGTTATTATAGATTCTGCTATACACTGTGTACATGGATCTCCAGGTCATTTTCTTTCTTTTACTCACTCACCGAGAATCATGTAAATCACAAGACAAAGAAAAGAAAGAAAAGAAAATTTGTCTGAGCCATATAGGGACCAGGCAGGGGAAGGGTTTCCACATGCAGAAGCTTAAAAATAATTTCATCCTCCTCACTTTGAAGCTCCTAGGCAGGTAAGAAAGGGGAGAAGGGAATAGGGAGGAAAAAAGAGGACTGGGACAAGGTGGAGGTGGAAGGGAGGAAAGACAGAGAGAAGAGAGAAAGAGAGAGGAGATAGGGAGTTGAAAGAGAGGAAGAGAGAGACAGTAAGATAGAGACAAAGAGACATAGAGAGACAGAATCTTCCACTGGAGGCTTTTGTACGTACTCAGTAATAATGATATCATGTGCATAATGCTTTGAGCCTTACAGAGTGTTTTATAGATGTTATACAGAATATAACCCAAAGTTACCTCTATGACATATCATGTGCTAGGAGGGAGAAAAAATAATACAAAAACGAAGAAAATGTAAGATCTAGATGAATGATGGACCTATGTTTCAAATATTCAGTGTTTCAAGACAAGTAATTCATAAAACAGAAATCAACATAATATAATATAATATAATGTAATATAATATAATATAATATAATATAATGTAATGTAATGTAATGTAATGTAATAATGTAATATAGCATAATGTGCATATTGTATATTCCCATAGACTGGCAAAGGAAAACAACACATCGACCCTTTTTGAAAACATATGCCTCATTCCACTCCTGTAATCCACCCATCTCCTTGCTGAAAGGTTTGAAGCATCATTCACTGTCAATGCTTTGAAGTCATGATTGATCCTTGCGCTTCCGTATTCTGAAATGAATGATTTTTTTTCTTGGTCATTGTATAAATTATGCTGCTTGCTCTGCTTACTTTATTTTGCATTAATTAATTGAAGTTTTTCCCAAGTTCTTCTGAATTTTTTACATTCTTTATTTCTTGTGGCATACTCATATGTTACTATAATTGTTTAGTCATTCCCCAATTCCTTCCAGTTCTTACCTACTAAATACCTCTTCTGAATCTGTAATTATTAGCTTTATATTTCTCATTCTGGTCCAGAAAGTTTTGGCTGAATACCCTTTGGTATAATTTGATCAATTCTTTGTGACTCTGCTCCATTTCTGCTAGGTCTGGGCTCTATTAGAAAGGGAACAAGTAAAAGCTTTCTGTAGGATGAGAACTTACTAATGTTTTTCCCCTTTATGTTCTTATTAAAGATGATTGGGATGCTCTAAAACTAGCCCAAGCATTTAGATACTCATTATATACTATGATTATTATTTGTTATTTATCATCATCATCATCATCATCATCATCATCATTATTATTATTATTAGTGAAGGCAGCCTGGCATAGCAGACATTGAATGGAAAGTAAGCCTCAAAGTCAGGAAGACCTGGTTTCCAGTTCTGTCTCTGACACATCTTTACTGTCTAGTGCTACAGAAGTCATCCAACCTTTCAGTGTCCCAGGAAATTTTCTTAAATTAGGCGCTGCAGAATAGTATGTATCTGTCTTAGAGGGAATTGCCCCATTGGGAGTATGTTATGCCATTAAATTTAAAGGTCTAACAAAAATATTGTTGTTTTTATTATTATTCAACTCTGTTGACTCATTCTTCTAGATTCATTAGACATCACAGTGTACTTTTCCAAGTTTAGAGAAAACCCTTTATGGGCCTTTCCTATCATTGTTGAGAACTAATTATGTCTCTCCAGTGTATACTTAGTGAGGTTTCCTTCCAGGACTTTCTTTCACTTTTCTTGATCATCCCCAGGTAGAGAACTAGGATGGTTATTATCATCAGCCAGTAAATATCTGGCATTTATAGAAGATAATTCCCTAGAAGGAATTTAAAAACATATCATTAATCCTTACTAATACCATCTTTTACAGATTTTTTTAATAGAGTTTCCAAGAGATACCAACCCATTGTTAAATCAAATGAATTCCATGCTAGAGATTCAGTTAGCCTCACATTGAAATACAAAGATTAAGCAAAACCAAACTCATATTCAGCATGTATTCTGTTCTTAGGGATAAAAAACGAACATGAAAACAAAGAAAATGTAAATATAGGTGACTGATGGATGTGTTTCCTGGGTCTCAAACACTTAATATTTTCATACAGGCAATCATAACATAGAGAGCAGCACATGAGTTAATAATAGCAGGAAAATAAGGGGAAAGATGAGTGGAAATGTCTTTTAAAATTATTTTCCATCCAGTTTAATTTCACAACTTATTTGCCTTTCAGTGACTTAGGACATCTGTGAATATGTATTAACTTCTTGAAAGCAAACTTTGGAAATGGATAATAATGAGTCTAAGAACATCTCAGAGGCAGGGCACTGTATCTTAAAAACAAAATATCTCAAATCATGCAAGAAACAAGAAATCTGAAAGTGACATTAATTTCATTTCATTTTCTTAGATTTTGATCTGTTCCAGACGAAACAGGAGCTGTGGCATTCAGGCCAGAGTTGAATCAAATGGCTTCTTGCCAATGATAACATAATAAGAGGCTTACTTCCATTGTGTTTCCAAATGGAGCCAAATTGAATGGCATTATTATACTGTTAGTAACACTACAACTTCCTCGAAAATTAAGTGTTCTTTGTTTATTCAGGGACACAGTGGCAATTAGTGTATCTGCTTGATTTAAAATTTTAATTTGCTTACTCTGTGTTAATATTTTATGGCATTATCACTCATGTAGTTTCCGGCTTATCTGAAATTTCATTGCAACAGAATAATACCTGCAGATTTTAAATATATCTTTATACATATATACATACATACATACATATATACATATGTATTCAACATAAATAAATTTTTATTGTAAAAGTAAAACCACATTTTAATGGAATTAGATTATCACTGTCTTATCACAACTCATGCATTTAAAACATTATTATAGGAATATTTTCCTCCTGGTTGTAAGTTTTTAAAGTAGACGTAATAGCTTGAAAAAGAAGAATGTCTTTACAGAGTCCCCCAAAGCAACGTAAGACTAGTTGGGTTAGGAAGAAATAGGGGGAGATATATTTTAATTCAGTTCAATATAATCTAACAAGCACTCATTAATCACCCATATTCCAGACACTCTGCTAGGCACCAGGGATACAAAGACAAACATGAAATGGTCCCTGCCCTCAAAGAGCTTACACTCTACAGTGAGAAAATGTATACAAAGACATAGCAATATAAATATATACCCTGATAATTTTGGGTTGTGTAAACACCAACAATAGGGAGGATAAAGAATGGCCTTGTATAGGACATGGCATTTGAGGCAAGCTTTTAAAAGAACTTGTAATTCCAAAGGCTATAGGTAAGAAAGGCAAATGCTCTACAGGTGAGGGATAGACCGTGTAAAAACATAGAGGTGAACTATGGAATGTCATGTAGGAAGGAAACTAAGTAGGACAGTTTGACTAGAGCATAGTTTCTTCCATATTATATTATAAGTACTTTAAGGTCAAAGGCTATCCCTCTCCATTCCTGCCCAGAATCAATTAGTCAATTATAGCATATTTTACATAGGAGGCAACTAGTAAATGTGTGTTTCTTTATATATATTTGAAGTGTTAAATATATGTATATCTATCTATAGATATCTATGTCTATGTGTGTATATCTATCTATAGATATCTATGTCTATGTGTGTATTTATATGTATGTACACATATGGCTCTTTATTTAAATATTAAATAATACAAAGTAGCTCTACTTTATAGATTTTGCCAGTTTCCTAGATATAAATGTTCATATTGAAAATTTAACATTTGGCTCTCAAAAGCTGTGCCTGTTGGCTCCCAAATACCTCTGCCTCTTTCCCACTCTCAATGTGCTCTGATCTAATAATTGTCTAATAAGTTATTTTCAGTAGTTAATCATCAAATTGTTATCATAGTAATAATCCATTTTATATATAGTTTTATGGTATCAAAAGCACTATTCTTCAATTATATGTTGGGATATTTTAACTATTTTCTTTCTCAAGTACATGATGATGTAGATCAGTGATATTA
This sequence comes from Pseudochirops cupreus, assembly GCA_028627135.1. Classification (NCBI taxonomy): domain Eukaryota; kingdom Metazoa; phylum Chordata; class Mammalia; order Diprotodontia; family Pseudocheiridae; genus Pseudochirops; species Pseudochirops cupreus. Next base: position 162,577,903 of record CM053581.1, read on the forward strand.
CAGTCAAATGTAAATAGGTCCCTGTGGACTGCATATTGATTTAGATAACGACAAATTAACATTATCTATGTTGTATTACAGTTCTTATTTATTGTGTTAAATATTTTCATTTACATTTTGATAGATTTCTGCAGCACTGGTGAGTTTTACAAATGTGGCCAAAAGGCTGCAAGTTTGACCCCTCTGAACAGATCATTGGTAGCATTAACTGGATGTAAGGGGAGAAGGGTACAGAATACAGAGTCAGAATATCTGGGTTCAAGTTTTGGTCCTGTTATAGGTAGGAAACTACTTGTGAAAGTTTGGGCAAAGTCATTTAAATTCTCTGAAATCATTTTTTAGTTTTATAAAATGGAGATAATAGCATAGCTTTCCCCACCTTCATGTCACCAGTTTGTTGCAATAATCAAATGATATAATTATATAAATCATTATATAAACTTGAGCTATTATCTGGAGTTATGGTAGCAGTATTTTTATTCCTTTTTTTTCTGGAAAGCAGAATGATTGGATTTGTAGGTACTTGGCAGATAAATATGTAAGAAGAAGGGGCTGTCATATCTTAAAACTGATGGCAAACACAAGAAAAAGAAATAGAAAAGAATGAGGGCTTCTTTCCTCTTCTGTCTTCTATCTGTACACACAGAACATTAGAACTACTACCACCCATGTTATCAGCACAAAACCAAGTGGATTCAACTTTCTAGATTATTATTGAACACTATGAATAAGGGAATCATGTTTCTTTAGTAGAGGGCTTTAATCAGGTTAGGAAAAAAGTATAGCTAGTGGTCTAAGCTAGCATAGTTGGCTGCTTAGCTGTAATTTCAGAACAGGAAAGAGATGAATAAAATATTTTGACACTAGGATACCATCCAAAATTGATGAATCAGATTCTTAAATGTTTGGTGAAAAAAATTACAAAGGGCCCCAGTTGGAAAGATACCATTCCTTAATCTGAATCTTGGAGTAGGAGAACTCAATTATATGCCCCACCTTTGGAATTTCATGATATTGAATACTGGTAGGTGGGTTCTACCAATTCCTCTTTCCTTCTAAGTAAATTAGAAATTAATATCCCTCTCCTGAATGGGCTTTGTTCTATATGTGTCACAAGTCTTCTCTAAGAATGCCCATTCTTGCTCTAACTTCCTTTACAGGAACTAGTTATGCACTAGGGATAAAGAGGGAAAAGATCTCTGTCTTCAAGGAGATATGATTCTACTAGAGGAAATATAGAGAAGCAACTTAGTAGATAGAATACTGAGCTTAAAATCAAGGACATCTCTTCTGAAAGTCTTTGAGGCTTATATTACCTTGGCAACTTAATAGCTACTTGGCCTTGGATAACTTAACCTCTCTCAGCCTCAGTATGCTCATCTATAAAATAGGGATACTAATACCATCTATCTCACAGGGTTGTTAGGAGGATCAAATGCTGTAGTGGATGTGAAGAAAAAAAAAACCCTGCAACTTTTAAAGTTTTATATAAATATTTCCTCCAGTGGTGATAGTGGCAATAAGGATAATGATGATTATGATGATAAGTTCAATCAAAACTCTATGCTAGTTTCAAGGGGCTTTCATAAGAGTCAGAGTGTTTTCACGACACTGTCTAATGGGAATTATTAGGCTGTGTAAAATTGAAACCAGTTTCCTAAATTTTGAATAAGATCTACAAAAAATTTATTTTTAATGGAAAAATGTCACCCCACAAAATTACATAAGATATTAGGCCCTGTAGCTAGAGCCCGACTTTTTAAAAGGTACTATTTGCAATTTCTGCAGAAATCATTGTGTTTTTTTTAATACCTATCATGTACCTATTTTAAATAATAGTGCCACCACTTTATTGCTCAGACAATTGAAAAAAATAAACTTCTTAAAAGTGGTCTGTCCTTCCTGATTAAAATGTCAGACTTTATTCAGAAGTCATTTTTATAGGCTACTTGCATAAATATTTTGTATATATAATGATAATCTCAAGATACCATAGCATTTCAATCAAATGTGCTATGGGGGAAATAGATTTGATTTAGAAAGATATGAAAGCCTCGAGACAATAGTATATTAATAAGCAATCTGTTACGGGCAGGCTTTCATTCTTTTAATTAAATGAATAATTCTCGTGCCCTTGGGTCACACCTTCTACAAGGAATCTGCAAGTCACATTCTAGTTTAGGCTTTATTGATGGTTCAAACTCCAATCCAAAGTGACTTACAATTGACTCCGTTTTAGTCATCTGGTATGGAAATCGTTGTTCTTCTTATCTAAAGGAGTTTTATTTACATTTGTTTAAAGCCTTCTATCATCATAAAAAAAGTATATGAATCTTCCCTTTTTGTGAAGAAATCTAAAAACCTACATTATAGGCATAAAGCCTTTTATTATTCCAAGAGTACTTTATTTGTTTCTAAGGAGGGGATATAAACACAAGTTTTGCATCTCCAACTAGATGTCTTACTGACATCTTAACACAAACCAAAGCAAACTCATTACCTTTGCTGTGAAACCTTCACTTCTTCCTAACTTTCCAGTTACTGTTGGGAGTGCCACCATGTCATACAGCCTAACCACCTAAGTGTCATTCTTGACTCTTCACTCTCTATATCCAATCTGTTGTTAAGGCCTGTTGGATCTTTGTAACATCTGTTGTAGATCTATCTTCTCTCCTCTGACACTGCTACCACCAGGGTCCAGGCTCTCATCATCTCACACCTGGAATTTTGCACTATCCTGCTAATCTGTCTGCCTGACAAGTCCCTCCACATACCAGTCCATTCTTCAGTTAGCTGTCAGCTTCCTAAAGCCCAGGTCTGACCATAATCGCATCCCACCCTCCTAATCAATAAACTCCAGTGTCTCTTTATCACCTCCCCGATCAAACAAAAATCTTTTGTGTGGCATTTAAAGGCCTTCATACTCTTCTCCTTTCACACTTTTCCAATCTTCTTTTACCTCATACTCCACCATATACTACAAAATTCAGTGACTCTGGCCATGTTGCTGCCCTCACACAGGACATTATATCTCCCTGCTCTAGGTATTTTCAAGGGCTGTCCCCCATGCCTGGCATATTCTCTCTCTTCATATCTACCTCCTTGCTCCCCTGACTTCCTTGAAGGTCCATCTAAAATCCCACCTCCTACAGAAAGCTTTTTCTAAGGCAATATGATCTTTAACCTCTGTCTGCCTCAGTTAGCTTAACTGTAAAATATTTACAATAATAACACTGAGGATTTATGTGAGGGATAAATGAGATAATATTTGTAAAGTATTTACTTCATAAAAGTGCATTTTATTTCCTTTTTGCTTCCAAGCAAGATAAGGGTCAATTGTATCAGAGTCCAGGATCCAAACACTAGCATTTAAGTCTGGGGTCAGGGTGGGGATGAGATAGGTATTGACAATGACAGGTGGGCAGGTAACATGGTTTCATCATCAAGACTAACATCATGATCAACTCATTAGTTGAATCATTGATGATGATATAGCTCTGTATAGTGAATCTTTAAAATGCCCAGGAATGGAAGCCTTCTGCAAGATGTGGCTGGGAATGCAAAGATCTTTTGGGAGGCAATTGTTCATTTAATGAAAAGAAGGTTTATTTTGGAATCAGAATACTTGGGCTTTATTCCAAATTTTGATACCTAACTAGCTCTTTGTGTAAGTCAATTCACATTCTGGAACCATTTTCTTCAACTGCAAATTGCCCATAACATTTTGCAGTACCTACTCCTTAGGGATATTGGAAGAAAATATCTTGTAAATGTAGATGGTTATTGAAGGGCAAACTTAAACTCCATTTCTTCTGTAAATTCTTCCTTGGTAATTCTGCCTCACTGGGATCACAACTTTCTCCCATATCCTCTAGTACTTTTTAGTACTTGTACATAATAGGTATAGAAATCACCCTTCATGGTTTAGAGCATCAAAACAATTAAGAGACTTAAAACTAATGCCCTCAAAGGGTGAAGCATTGCAATATTGAACAAATGAACATAATATCCCACTCTCTTTTCAGTGGGCTGTGTGAGCATCCAAGGTTTACGCCATCAAATAACAAAAGAATGATGTTTTAAGCCCACAATAGAAACTTTCCAGGGCTCAGAATTCAGAGACTTAGATTCCATCTAGTCCCTCTTCCCTCGAATAGTTGAATGACCTTAGAAAAATCAATTGTCAGTTTCCTTGGCCTCAGTTTCCTCCTACAAAAAATAATGGTGTTTCATTATATGATCTGGAAGGTTCCTTCTAATTCTAATGCAACATTCTCACATGTTTTGTGGTGGTCTTTTGGGAAATGTTCCGATTTACAATTGAGTCAAACACTTAGGTATTCTCAGCAATACAATGATCTGGACAATTCAAAAAGACTCATGATGGAAAATGTTAACAACATCCAGAGGAAAAAAGTATGGAGTCTGAATGCAGGTTGAAGAACACTATTTTCTCTTTATTTTTGTTTTCTTCCTTGTGGTTTCCCCCTTTTGTTCTGATTCTTCTTTCACAACTTGACTAATGTGAAAATATGTCTAATGTGACTACACATGTACAGCCTATATCAGATTGTATGCCATCTTCATGTGGGGGCAGAGGAGAAAGGGAGAAAAATTTGGAACTCAAAATCTTATAAAAGTGAATGTTGAAAACTAAAAATAGGTAAATAAGTGAATAAATTAATGAATAAACAGTGGAATCAAACACAAAGACATTCAGGAGCAGTAGAAAGAAGGAAGATCTAGCGTTACATAATAAATCTGATACTTCCTAGTTATATGCTATTGGGTATATTGTCTGATCTGTCCAAACCTCAGTTTCTTCAATTATAAGCCCAAGGGGTTAGACCAAGTGGTTTTGAAGGTCCTTTCCAGGTCTAATATTCTCTCTTATTTTCTAAGATATTTAAAGTTTCAACAAGCTTTGTTGACCATATTAATAACAAAAACAGTCAAATCATATGATTATATCAATAGATGCAGAAAAAGCTTTTGACAAATTGCAGTACCCTTACCTAATAAAAATACTGGAAGGAACAGGAATCAATTAGCTTTCCTTAAAAGTGATAAATAGTATTTCTCTAAAACCAAGAGCAAGCATTACCTTTAATGGGAATAAGCTAGAAATCTTGCCAATAATATTAGTAGTAAAGCAAAGATTTTCATTATCAATATCATTATATAATATATTAGACATGCTAGTGATTGCAATGGTCACAATTAAAAGATAAAAAAGTTATAAACGTAGGCAATGACAAAGCAAAACTATTACTTTTGCAGATGATAATGATGATTTACTTAGAAATTCCTATAAAGTCAACCAAAAATATTCAAAACAACTAACAACACTAGCAAAATTTCAGGATTGGAAATAAACTACACAAATTGTCAGCATTTTTGTATATTACCAAGCAAAAATTTGTAGGAAGAGATACAAAGATGAATTCCACTTGAAATAACTGCAGGCAGTATAAACTACTTGGGAATCTACCTGCCAAGACACTGCAGGAACTATGTAAATACAATCATAAGAATTTTTTATTCATATAAAAAGAGATATAAACAATGGCAGAAACATTAATTGCTCATGGGTTGGCTGAGCCAATATAAAAAAAATAAGAATATTTTCTAAATTTGCTTATTCATTTGATAGCATATCAATCATACTACAAAAGAATTACTTTATAGAGCTAGAAAAAAATAATAAAATTCATCTGGAGGAACAAAAGGACAAAAGTATAAAGGGAATCAATGGAAAAAAATATGAAGGAAGGAGACCTAGCAATACCACATTTCAAAGTATGTTGTAAAGTGGTAATCATCAAAAAATTTCATACTGTATAAGAAAGAGTGATTGAATAATGGAATAGATTAAAAACAAAATATACAGAAGCATATTAGCACAGTAACCTTATTTTAAAAAAACAATCCAAAAGATCTCAGTTATTGTAACAAGAACTCATTATTTGACAAAAACTGCTGGAAATACTGGAAAATAGTTTGGCAGGATCTAGGTATAGACCAATTTGTTACACCTCAGATCAAGATAAGTTCAAAATAGGTATGTGATTTAGACATAAAGAGTAATATCTGGGAATAGAGCCAAGAAGGCAGAGGAAAAACTCAGTAATGCTCTCTCAACATTCCCTTCCAAACAATTCCAAATTAAGGCCTCATATCAAATTGTGAAGTGACAGGTCCAATAGAAGGTCAAGGTGAGGAATTGTTCTAGCCTAAGTCAATTTACGGGGTCTGAAGGAGAGATATGTGAAAGGATGGGAAAGGCTGGCCCAGAGCCCACATGAGCAATGCCGGTGGTATTACTAGGCAGTGGTGACAAAAGAAGCAGAAGTTTGGGGAGCTCTGAAGGCAAAGACAGAAAACAGATGTGACAACTGGTCAGAAAAAAAAGATTTCAGAGATAACTGTATTAACACTGGATGCAGGGTCAGATTTTGTTTGGCAACTACATTGCCTATATCCACTTTTTGGTCATATATGAAGGACATAGAGGAGCATTTTTCATCAAGAGGGAACAGGGGTCCAGAGGAGCAGTAATCATTGCAATAACAAGGGATCAGTGTCCTATCTGGAATAAGAACTAGAGCAAAGACCAAGAGAACAGTGACAACACTTCTCTCCAGATCACACTATTTTAGAAGCACCAAAAACTCCCAAGCCCCCAGAACTAGCTTTGAAAATAGCAGTGCCAAAAAGGCTGAAACTTGAGACAGTGTTCCTTCCCTTCACCCTACTAGGAACAGATCCCAACTTTAACAAAAAGTGCAAAGTCAAGGAATGGGCTGGAAAAATGAGTAAACAATGGGAAGGAGGAGGAGAAGGAGGAGGAGGAGGAGGAGGAGGAGGAGGAGGAGGAGGGAGAAGAAGAAGAAGAAGAAGAAGAAGAAGAAGAAGAAGAAGAAGAAGAAGAAGAAGAAGGAAAAGGAGGAGAAAGAGGAAAAAGAGAATGAGGAGGAGGAAGAGAATGTGGAGTAGAATGAGGTGGAGGAGAAGGAGAAAAAAAGAGGAAGAAGAGGAGAAGGAGGAAGAGGACTAGGAGAAGAAGAAAGAGGAAGAGCAGGAGAAAGAGAAGGAGGAGGAAGAGGAGGAAGAAGAAGAAGAAGAAGAAGAAGAAGAAGAAGAAGAAGAAGAAGAAGAAGAAGAAGAAAAGAAGAAGAAGCTAACCATGAAAACATATGATGTTGAAGGGAAAATCAAGACCCAAACTCAATCAAAACAGTTACAAGCAAAGTCACAAAGGGGGAAAAATGTGAATTGAACACAAGATCGACAAAGAGTTTAAAATGATATTCAAAATCAAATAAGAGTAGTGGTGAAAGACACATACATACACATGCACACACACATACATACAATATGAAAGAAAATAATATGTTAAAAAACACAATTGACCCAAGGAAAAAAGTGGTGCAAAAGTTCATTGAAGAAAATAATTCTGGAAAAATTAGAATTGGGCAAATAGAAGTTAATGACTCCACAAGACAACAAGAAACAAATATATACATACACATACATATACATACAAATACATGTGTATACATACACATACAAAGTAAAAAAAAAAAGGAAAAATAGACAAAATATGAAATACCTCATCAGAAAAACAATTCGTTTGGAAAATAGATTGCAGAGAGATAATTTAAGAATTATTAAACTACCTGAAAGCTATTATCAAACAAAGAGCCTGGACATCACATTTCAAGAAATGATAAAGAAAAACCTGTCAGATATTCTAAAACCAGAAAAAAAAAAACAGAAACTAAAGAATCCACTGATACTTCTGAAAGTAATTCCAAAAAAGGAAAACTTCCAGTAATATTATAGTCAAATTCCAGAGATCCCAGGTCAAAGAGAAAATACTTCTAGCAGTTAGAAAGAAAACATTCAAAACAAGGAACCATAGTCAAAAACACACAAGAATTAGCAGCTGTCATGTTAAAAGAGCAGATGACTTGTAATATTCCAGAAGTCAAAGAAGCTATGATTACAATTAAGAATAAACTATACATCAATACAGAATAATTCTTCAAGGGAAAAAATATGTATTTGAGGAAATAGAGGAGTTTTCAACATTGGTGATATAAAGACAAGATCTGAATAGAAAATCTGATACTCAAATACAGTAAACAAGAGAAGCATAAAATGATAAACATAAGGGCCTTAAAAAAAAGGAAACTGCTTAAATTTCTTTATAAGAAGATGATACATGTAATTTTTAAGAACTTTATCATTATTATTATCATACATATTTCTATGTATAAGGATTACACTTAAGAAAAGGGTGCAGGAATGGGTTAATTACAGGGGGTGATATAAAAACGAATGTGTAAAAAAGAGGCATGTCTTGGGAGAAGATTGAAGGGAGAGGAAGAATGGGGGGGGGAGATGAAAGGAAGGAAGAGATTTAAAATAGAAAGGTAAAAGGAGGGGCAGTTAATGCCTGAACCTCACTCTCATCTTTATTAGTTCAAAGAACAAATATATACATACATATACATATGTATATATGTGTGTATATGGATATATTTTTGTGTATGAATATATATGTTTGTATGCATACCCATGTATACGTGCGCACACACACACACACACACACACACACACACACGGAGAGAGAGTAAAAGAGAGAGAGAGATAATAGAAATCTATCTTTCCTAATAGGGAAGTAAGAAGGGAAGGTGATAAGTGAAGGGGGTGGATAAAGCAAGGCAGTGATCTGAAGCAAAATAAACAGGAGAGAAGGGACAGGATAGAAAGAAAGAGAGAAGAAAAACCAGAAGAAAATAGGAAGTAATGAAAGAATCCTACCAAATTTCTTTTACAACACAAATGTTGTTTAAATACCTAAACTAGTAAGAGCAAAAACAGAGAAAGAAAACTATAAATCAATTTCCTCAAGGAATATCAATGCAAAAATTTTAAATAAGACACTTGAAAGGTGATCACATCAATATATCTCAAAGATAATAAACTAATACCAGGTAGGATTAACGCATGAATGTGAGGTTTGTTCAATATTAGGAAAAGTATAAATAAAGTGTGTAACAAAATCATATGATTATTTCAATAGATGCAGAAAAACTTCAGAAAAAATATAACACCCATTGCTACCAAAAATGTTAGAAACTGTAGGAATCAGTGGAGCATTTCTTAAAATGATAAATAATATCTATTAAAACCAGGAAGAGGCATTATCTGTAGAAGGGATGAACGTGAAGCTTTCCTAAGGAGATTAGGAGTGAAGAAATAATATCCATTATTACCACTGTTATTCAATATTCTATTAGAAATGCTTTGCTATAGCAATATGACAACAAAAATAAACTGAAGGAATAAAAATCGTCAGTTAAGAAACAAAACTGTAACTCTTTGTAGATGACATAAAGGTATACTTAAAGAACCCTAGAAAATCAACTAAAAGTAATTGAAACAATTAAAAACTTTAGGAAAGTTCAGATTATAAAATAAACCCAAATAAATAATCCACAATTCCATATACTACCAACAAAACCCAGTAGAAGAGAGGGAAAGAAAAATTTCATTTAAAATAACTGGAGATGTAAAATACTCAAGAGTTTGCCTAACAAGGAAAATCCAGGGATTATATGAATACAATTAGAAAACACTTTTCACACAAATAATGAATGTAAACAGAGAGGCAGATGGAAAGTGGCATGGAGCTTATGACCAAAAAACCAGATAATTTCACAGGAGATAAAATTGATAGATTTGAGTCCATAAAATTTAGAAGTTTTTTTTTTTGCACAAACAATATCAATGCTCCAAAATTATAAGAAAAACATGAAATGGGGGGGGGGGAAATATTTGTAGCAATTTCTTCTGACATTGTGATTTCTAAAATATATAATCAAGATAAATTCATAAAAATATAACTTGTTCTCTAATTAATAATGTTCAAAGGATATGAATAAGCAATTTTCATAGGAAGAAATTAAAGCTGCATATAATCATATGAAAAATGCTTTTAATCACTAATAATTAGAGACTTACAAATTAAAACAAATCTGGCATATGGATAGAAGACCACTTTATTCCTATCAGATTAGCTAATATGACAGAAGAGGAAAGTAAGAATTGCTGAAGGGTATGTAGGAAAATAGATACACCTAATGTATTGTTTATGGAACTGTGAACTTGCCTAACCATTCTAGAGAACAATTTGGAACTATTCCCAAAGGGTTACAAAACTGTGCATACCCTTTGACCCTGTAACACTGCTAGACCTCAAGGAGACCAAAAAAAAAAAAAAAAAAAGAAGGAAAAGTTCTCAAATATAAAAAAAAAATTATGGCAGCTCTTTTTCGTAGTGGCAAAAAATTAGTAACTGGGTGGATACCCATCAAATAGAGAATGGCTGGAAAATTATGTTATATTAATATAATGGAATATGTAATATAATGGAATACTACTATGCTATAAGAAATGATTAGGGGAATGGTTTTAGAAAAACCTCAATGGACTTATATGAACTGATGTAAAGTGACTGAGAAGAACCAGGAGAATTAATGTACATAGCAACAATGATATTGTAATGATAATAAACTATAAAAATCTTTGTAACTCTGTTCAATGAAATGCTCTACCCCAATTCTAAAAAATGAATGATGAAAAAAAAAAGCTGTTCATCTTCATATAAAGAACTAATGGATTTAGAGTGAGGATTAAAGCATATTTTTCCTTTATTTTTTTGTCCTCTCCCACCCCCAGAATATGGAGAATGCAGAAATATTTTGTATAACTTCATATTATAATTGGTATGCTATTTCTAACCTTCTCAAGGGGTGGGAAGAAGAAAATTTGAAGATGAAAACAAACTAACTAATCAAAAAAAAAAAACACCAGTGGAGGTGGGTGATGAGGGAGTAAGGGAAAGAATCTGGAGTTTGGGATTCTATGATCAATTGTTAAAAAAAATTATTATTATTATTATTATTATCATTATTAACTACATCCAACTGGGAATTAAGATATACAGGCACTGTGGTGGGGAGATCCATCTTGCCCCACTGGAAAGTTGGAAGGGTGAGGAGGAGGACACAGAAGGGAGCAGATCAGGGGAGGGGTTATACAGTGGGATGGCTGTTTTGAGGTGTTGGGGAGGGGAAAGATGGGGAGAAAAATTGTAACTCAAAATCTTGTGAAAAGGAATGAATGATGTAAACAAGAAAATAAATTTATTTATCAAAAAAATTTTTAAAAAAAACAACACGTGTGCTTCTGAATGCTGAAGCACCTAAGTGGTACAGTGGACAGAATTTTAGACTTGAACTCATTGAATTCAAAACATTTTCATATAGTTATTACCTCTGTGACCCTTACCCTCTCTGTTTTTAAGTTATCTCATCTGTTAATTGAAGACAGTAATTATACTTACTTTACAGAAGTACTATGAAGATCAAAGGAGATAATATAAAAAATCAAACCTTTCCCAAACACTAAAGCACTATATGCTAGCTACTATTCTGTGATGCTACAAAGAGGAAAAAAAAGTTTCTTCATAAACTTTTGTCAAATTTGTTTTTGAATTTCCATTATTTTCCACTTTTTTCAACCAGACCTATAATTTTGTTGGAGCTGGGAACTCTGATAATGAAATTCACTCTGCCAATCCATCAATCGATATGTTTATTGAGTCTAGTGCATACTGCTCAAGGTATTGGAAATATAAAGACAAGGGAAAAATACTTTAGGATCTTAAATTTGATTGGGGTCATACACACATACAAGTACTATACACAGAACATGTTTATGTTCACACACTTATTCACACATATACATATACATACATGCATACACACATACACACATACACATTCTGATGGGCACATGCTCTGAAATAGTCTTTGGAAAATTGACTGGAGTGTTAAGCATTATTTTTACCTTCCCTAGAATTACCCATCTCTGTGTCAGGGGCAGAACCTAAACCTAAATCTTCCTTACTCCAAGGATTACTTTTTATCTCTCTCTCTCTCTCTCTCTCTATCTGTCTGTCTGTCTGTTTGTCTATCTGTATCAGCAATACAGTATTCACAATGCCTACAGTAACTATAAATATGCTGATATAGTTATTAATCACAAAATGTAACAGGCTCTCTACATAAGAAATATAGATAGTGCATTCATTTAAATACCAGAAAACTGAGTCCCAAAACCAGAAAGTCAAAGCCAACACAGTAGTTATGAAGTTGGCACATGTGGTTAAAGTAGTAAATACCCACATTCTCAAGCCTTCAAAATGGGACAGGCTACCTCAGGCAAAGATCCTCCTCTTCTCACGCACACAACTGCTCAGCATCCAGGCAGCTCGCTCCCAGCAGCTCCGGCCCCTGGCAGTTCCTGCCCCAGGCAGTCCTCAGCATGAGTCCTTAGCAGAGATTCTGGCTGGCTCAAAGCAAAAGGAGTTCGCAACCACAGCCACTGCCTCTGATGTCACTTCCAGTCCTCACTGCAGGGAGACTAGCTTGGTTCCAGTGGTCTCTTGCTCCACCCCTTCCTGCTACGTCAGCAAGCTCAAGGGGCGTGGAAGATCTTCAAATCCCAGTATCGTTACACTATCTATCTATCTATCTATCTATCTATGTGTATACATATATATATACACATACATACTTACATACCTACATACATATACACACATACACGTATACTCTAACAATTCATTGGCATAGAGAAATAACTTTCTATAAGGAAAATCCCCCTATAAATGCAAACAAGTGTACTCCAGTATATTTGTGCTACAAATCATTGTTTAACAAAGTACCTGGTGCCATCAAAAATTAAAGGAATGGGCCACAGAGTCAGTATGCATTCAGAAGCAGGACTTGAATCCAGTTTTTCTGTACTCAAGCTGCCTCCCCTTCCTCCCCATCCTATGAAGTTATCTTTCTCTTGGTAGATTAAGAAAGTAAAATAAGCTGAAAGAAATCATTGCCATCTCTATTCTTAGAAGAGACAAAGTGAAACTAAAGACATTTGAGCATAGATCACTGAGTAATTTGGCATGTTCTCATGATGGAAGAATGAAGAGTTCTTTATTTTAGATTGATAAATATTAGTGGAAATTTGGAAAGCATAATTTTGATGAAAAGAGTAAAGCTAGAGTCTGGGAATTTAAAATTTATTTGAACTTCAATAAGTCTAAGTTTCTAACTTTAAGATAATCTTTGAAGATGTTAAATTAGTCTGTGCAAACTAAAGTTTCTAGTTTGAAATCAAAAGGTTTATGCAGGCCTCAAGAAAGTTATCTTTGACATCAAACACTTCCAAGGAAAATGTTTTGAAGTTTACAATACAAATGAATCAAAAACATATGGATTAAATTTTCCTTGATATACATGATTTTGCAAGTTAATAACAAAGTTTGAGAGCTTTGCAAAATCTGGTTTAGGTTTCCTGAAAATTGTTTAAGATTTTCACTGGTCCCAGAATATGGTCAAGTCTCCCCAGCTCCAGTCTGAACCTAAAATAAATAGTTTCATTTTAATACAAACTGAAGGCTTACAGAATAAGTTAGGTTCTTAACTTTCTAAATCTAGTTTTACTTCTTTTAAAAGCTCTCTTCTTCCTCCATCCCATTTCTAAGAAGCCCATCCAGTTCTGGTGATTTTCCCAAAAGTTGTATAGTTTTGAAAGGTCCAATAGTAATTATGCAAAGCTTGCCCTAAGAAATATTTCAAAATAAGCCTATTTTGCCTTTGTCTCCTAATTAATTCCCTTCTTCATCTCTCCTTTTACTTCCTTGCATAGACTAGGCAACTCATGTCTTTGTGCTGCCCCATTGCCTCCTCAATGTCCTTTACTTCAGTGCTCAAGTCATACCTTGCTTTGCTAATACCCCTTCCCATCATCAATTTTTTTTCTATCCTTAATTCAGGATGAATTCAGCTAAGCATTAGAGAAAAACCTTGTCAATATGCTTTCTGTTGTGGAATACATGATAACTTTTGCCTTCCTGGGGCTATTTCTAAACATAAACAACAAAATACCAAATTAGTGATAGGTCTCCTCACAGTTCAACCAATAAATCTATCAATGGATATTTATTCATCATCTAAGATATTCCATAGATGTCTTAAATTGAACATGTCCAAAACTGAAATAATTATCTTTGTCCCCAAGTCAACTGATCTTCCTAACTTTCTTGTTATTGTTGAGGGCCCTACAAATCTTTCTAGTGACTCAGGCTCACAACTTGGCTCACAATTCCATTCTTCACTCTCTCACATACTCTTCCCTCTGCCCTAGTATCTAATCTGTTGCTAAGTACTTTCAAGTGTGCATAACTAAAAACTCCTCTCCTCTGACACTTTAGCACCTTTGATAGGGGTGCTCACATTTTTACAACTGGACTGTTCTTGTATTGTAATAGCCTGTAGTTGGGTATCTTTGCCTCATTTCTATTCACTCTTGTCTAATTCTCTACTCAGTTGTCAAGTTGATTTTCCCAAAGCAAAGGTGTAATCACACCACCCCTTTATTTAATTAACTCCAGTAGCTTCCTAACAACTCCAGGATCAAATATAAAATCCTATTTAGTGCAAGTTTTTATAGGGAAGGAACTAGGAGATGGAGGGATTAGGAGAGGCCTTAAGTAGAAACCTGAGTGCATGAACTGAGTGGTGAAGGAAAGAAGGGATTTGAATATCAACTTCTACAGGAAACCTTTCCCAAGTGCTCTTAATTCTAGTGCCATCCCTCTCTTGATTATTTGCAATGTATTCTCCATATAGCTTGTTTGTACATAGTTATTTGCATTTCATTTCTTCCATTAGTTTTTGAGCCCCTTAAGAGCAGGGACTGTCTTTTGCCCTTCTTTGCATCCCCAGAATTTGTCAGTCTCTGATATGTAGTAGACCCTTAATAAATACTCACTGACTGACTGACAGGTCATGACAGGTAACATGGCAGAAAGTCAGTTCAGAGGCAAGGAGATAAGAAACAGTTTTATACTTGTGGAATAGCAAGAAAGTCATTTTGGCTGGACTATAGAACATGTGAAGGGACATATCAATATAATAAGGCAGGGTACAAAGGTTAGGGACAGCAAAGACCAACTTACTGTGTATGTGAACTTGGACAAAGTCATTTAACTTCCTTCAACATAAAAATTTGTTCATCTTTAGAATCAAATCATTAGGCTAGATGATCTTCAAATTTTTTCACAGCTCTGATTGTGTGGGATATTTAAATGTTTTCCAAGTGTGAAAGGCATATAGCATTAGTCTATATGGGCCGTGGGGGGATATCATGACCTCAGTCTAAAGACTCTCTAATTCCTGGAACTGTCTCAAAGCTTTACAACTTGTTAAGTTGTATTTAAATCGAGTTCCTTGTTAAGTATTTAAATAGAGTTCCTCATCACTTGGGGGTGGGGGTGAGAGAATTAAAAAAAGAGAATAAAGGACCACTCTTTCAGGTACACAGTGCTGCATTGATTGAGAAGTTATCCTAGATGACTACTAAACTCCTTTTCTGGCTATTAGATTTCATTGTTATGAATTTCAATAATAGCTACCATAGTTGGCATTTCTATAGCACTATGAGGTTTACAAAGGGCTTTGCAAATATTATCTCATTTTATCCTCAAAACAACTTTGGGATGGAGTATGATTATTTCCATTTCATGTATTAGGAAACTGAGGTGGGCAAGTTAAGTAACTTGCCCAGGGTCATAAAATAGTAAATATCTGATACCAGATTTGAACTCAACTCCACCAAATTCTAGGTTTAGCATTCTATTAGAGCTGTTTGTGGAGAGGATTCTGGGAAGACGGCAGAATAAGGTAGGAAAGTATATGGGTCTCCTAAATTCCACCACAAACAACCTAAAATAATGCGTCAAAGCAAACGCTGAGTGGAAAAATAATTCAAAATCTGCCTAAGACAACTTCAAAGGATGTTTGGATCCTTAGGAAGGATCTTCTCTTGATCTCTCTGGATGATGGTTTGACCTGAAATGCAAATACTTCCAGGAAGAAACTATCTAATCAACAAACAAGCCCTGGGGGCAGTTGTGTCTATAGAGTTCTTCAGCTGCAGGAACTTTTGCTGCATCCACAATGTAAAGGTCGGGAATCAGGGGAAGATTGCCAGGTCCTTTACAAACTTGACAGATTTTAGCTGTGGAAAAGAAGGAACCGCACACAATGAGTGATTGTGGTAACAAAAGGCAGGGGTGTGAGCATCTGTGGAATTCCTGGTTTTGGTTGCAGGTCAGAGGGTAAGCTGAAATTTCAATTTCTGGAGGAACTACAAGGAACAAGAGCATTTGCAGTGATAACATTGCAGGAGGTCAGGAGGTCCTGTTGTGGCTCAAGGGCAGAGGGAAATGCCCACAGTGGGGCAGCTAGGTGGCACAGTTAATAGAGAACCCTGCCCGAAATCAGGAGGATCTGAGTTCAAATCCAACCTCAGACACTTGACCCCAATTGCCTTTCCTTTCCCTGTCAAAAATAAATAAATAAATTAAAAAAAAAGAAATACTCAATCCAAGCTCCTGAATAGAGCTTAGAAAACTACAGTACACATACACAACATATATATTATCATATATTATGCTCACATATTATCCCATATCTCTTGTGAATAGAGCTGGCTTTTAAGTTAACAGAAAATTAAAAAGCCATTAAAATATTAACAATAATAAGTAAGCAAATGAGAAAGTACCCAAATATAGATGCCTACTATGATCCTAGGGAAGATCTGAGTTCTAACTCAGAAGAAGACAGTGAACTTAAAAGATATTTCTATGTCAATGAAAAATGCAAAATGGTCACAAGTCCCAAAAGAGTTTTTGGAAGAGCTTAAAAAGGACTTTAAAAATCAAATAAGAGAGCTTAGAGGTTGAAGGAAAAATAGCAAAAAATAAGATCAACGAAAGAAAAACAAGAAAATCAGGAAAAAAAATCAAACAGTTGGAAAAGGAGATCCAAAAATATTACAGAAGAAAATAACTCCTTAAAAATTATAATGAGGCAAGGGAAGCTAATGATTTCATTTTGTGAAGCATCTTGGGGGTGAGAAAGAGGAGTACACTGGGTATGAAAGGAAGGGAGAGGTAGAAATGGGTAGATTATTTCACATGAAGAGATATAAAAAACATTACAGAGGGAAAGATGGGAGGCAATGGGCATCAACTGAACCTTACTCTCATCCACATTGGCTCAAAGAAGCAAAAATATGCACAATGAATGAAGATATAAATCTATCTTACTGGATAGGAAAGTAGAAGTGGAGGACATTAACTAAGGTGGAGGGGGGCTGACAGAAGAGAAGGCAGACCAGGTGAAGTGGTAGAGAGAAGCAAAGCAATGTCAAGGAGGGAAAGGGTGAAATGAGAAAAAGGACAAATAAGAGGAAAAGGATAGACGCAAATACACAGCTAGCAATCATAATAGTGAATATGAATGAGATGAACTCTCCCATAAAATAGAAGTAGGTAGGAGAGTATATCAAAAACAAAAAAATCCTATAATATGTTGTTTATAAGAAATATACTTGCAGCAGAGAGATAAACACAAAGTAAAGGTAAAGGGCTGGAGCAGAATCTGTTATGTGTTAGCTGAAGTGGGGAAAAAAAAGAAACAGTGGTAGTAATCCAGATATCAGACAAAACAAAAGTCAAAAGAAACCTAACGAAAATTGATAAGGAAGCAAACTACCTCTTGCAGAAAAATATCATAGACAATGAAGTATCATCAATACTAAACATATACACACCAAGTGATATAGCATTCAAATTCTTAAAGGAGAAGTTAAGTGAGTTACAGGTTCATGAACAGATAAGAGGTAGAGAGCATTAGAAAATTTAAAATACCTTATTTTGATTATATTAAATTTAAA
This sequence comes from Pseudochirops cupreus, assembly GCA_028627135.1. NCBI lineage: Eukaryota > Metazoa > Chordata > Mammalia > Diprotodontia > Pseudocheiridae > Pseudochirops > Pseudochirops cupreus. The sequence continues at coordinate 162,595,786 of CM053581.1, forward strand.
AGTTTTTTGCAGAAACAAAATCAATGCATCCAAGATTAGAAATAAAACAGAAAACTGGGAAACAGCAGTCTTGTGGAAATTGGGTATAGACCAATATCTTACACCATTTACCAAGATAAGGTCAAAATGGATATATGACCAAGATATAAAGGGGGATAAAAAAGAAACCGAAAGAACATGGAACATATTACCCATCAAACTTACAGATAGGAGAATTTATGAATAAACAAGAGATAGCATCGTGAGATGTAAAACGGACAATTTTGATTGCATTAAATTAAAAAGGTTTTGTATAAGTAGAACCAATGTAGCTAAGATCTGAAGGAAAGCAGAAAATTGGGGAAATGATTATAGACTGTTTTTTGCATAAAAATCTCATATCTCAAACACATACACACACACAATTTGTAAAATTTATAGGAATATGTGTCATTCCCTAATTGATAAATGATTAAATGATATGAATAGGCAGTTTTGATGAAGAAATCAAATCTCTCTCTCTCTCTCTCTCTCTCTCCATATATATATATAAATCTCTATATAAAAATCTCATATCTCAAACACATACATATATACATACATACATATATATGTATAGAGAGAGTAATATAAAATGCTCTAAATCATTACTAATTAGATAAATATAAATTAAAATAACTTTGAGATATTAGATTGGCTAAATGAAGAGAAAGAGAAAAAAACATAAGAGACGTAGTGGAAAACTGGGATGTTAATACACTGTTAGTGGAACTGAGAATGAATTAGCCATTTATTATTTATAGCAGTTCTCTTTTTGGTGGCAAACAACTGGAAATTGAGGGGATGCCCATCAACTGGGGAATGGCTAAACCATTTATAGTATATTATTGTGATTGAATACTACTGTGAAATAAGAAATGATGAGCAGGTTGATTTTGGGAAAAAAACACAGAAAAACTTGCATAAAATTATGAAAAATGAATTGAACAGAACCAAGAGAACACAGCATGTATTAAAAAAAAAACAATACTGTATGAAGAATAATTGTGAACAACCAGGTTATTCTGAGGACTATAAATACAGAAATCATCTATAAGGGAACCATGAAGGAAGATGCTTTCTACATCCAGAGAAAGAAGTGAGAAATAGAACTACACATGTATGATTTTATGTATATTTATAAATCTGCATCCAATGAACAGCCCTCTGTAGTGTGGGATGGAGAGGAGGGAAGGACACAGATTAGAACTCAAAATATCAAAAATAAATAGATAGCTAGCTAGATGAATGAATGAATGAACAAACAAATGAATGAATGAATGAATGAGTGAATAAACAAACAAACAAATGAATAAATAAATAAACAGGCAAATGAATGAATGAATGAATAAAAATAATTGATTATTTTAGGTAGATTGAAAATGGAACGTGTGGAATTTGTCAGTGAGGGGAAGGTATTTTGGATTTGGGGGACCTTCCTTGAGGTATTTTATTTTATCCTAGATAGGCAACCATTTCTTGTGAAGGACAAGCTTGTAACTACTATTCCTATGTTTGGCACAGTGGGAAGACCACTTAATTTGAAGGCAAGAGACACCTGATTTTTTATCTTACTTCTAACATTTACTTATTAGCTATATAGTCATAGTCAAATCACTTAATCTCTTTTAACTCTATGTTTAATTATCTCTAAAATAGAGATTCAGATACCTGTAGTCCATACTTGCTTATAAGAATAAAATGAAATAATATATGTAAAAACCTTCAGAAAACCAAGGGCTATAGAAATGATTATGGCAATGATGATGATGATGACAATGATGTTCTCTATTTCTTAGAAAATGCACACTATTGTTGTACTAAATACCCTTCTGTTATTTTAATTATTGAACCATCACCTTTAATAGAGTTATGTACATAATGACAATAAGGAAACCTATGATAGGAGTAGTAAAATACTATGATCAGACTCATTTCATATTACAGTGGAATTTTTAAATAACATGAATGGCCAGCTTTATAGATTTCTTAGGAGCAACACTTTGTTTGGGAAAGAACACCACATTTGGAATGAGATTTCATGAGTCTGACTTTCAATTTTTCCTCTTACTGTACGTGGAATATTAGTCAAATTCATTCAACTTTCTGATTCTCAATTCCCTTTATCTCTGAAATGAAAGACTCAAAAGAAATGTGCTCTAAGGTCCCTTCCAACTCTGATTTTCTGTGTTCTATATTCTAGTTCCCATCTACCTTTAGAATTCAATGAGTTTGCAGCATCTTTGGGTGAGTCTGCTGAATAACTAGTTATCCTGCAGTTGATTATCTTATGCTTGGGAAAAGAAGAAGATTTATACTGAAAGTCATGCAAATTATATCAACATGTTTATGAATTTTGTGGCTCTAGAAAAAAAGCAAATTCACACACATTTTATATGTAGCAATAGTAAGCACATGCTGTATATCCTATTAGCAGAACTCCTAACAAAATTCTCTTTTTCATCTACAGGGCATCAATGGGCATTTTGCTAAGCATTCTTTCTTTGCTAAAGTGATCTGTTGGCTTCATTCTTCTTCTGTGAAATGCCCTGGGTCACCACATTAGAGTTTCAAAGATGGATAATTGGAAGATTGACTCTTTTAACTACACATTAATAGCTAATTCTACATGTCACTCCAATGCTCAGCTTTGGATGTAGCCAACTCTATATCCTTAAATGAATTCATGGTTTTCATAAACTGGAAACGTTTCTGTTAGTATATTAATCCTCAGAGAAAGGCATTTGTTTGGTGCAAAGGGGTTCAATGAAAGGCCAATAATCCAATATGGGGAAGGTGGGAGGAACAAAGAAAAGGGGAAAATATATATCTTTGCTTTTCATTGCAGAGTAATAAAAATAGCTATGAATGTTATCATTTTCAAAAGGGGGCTAGGAACCCAGAGGCGTGATCCAAATATCAAGTGGATGCCAGCATACAGAAATGTGAGATAAAGACCCCCGATAGGAATGTGATTAGGCATTATTATCGGCTACCCTACAGAGTGGCAAGCAGCCAATCAAGCATTCAGAGTTTGCTGTCCATCTGGCCAGCCCTGGAAAGCTTGCCTCCAATCTTTGTCAAAAAAAAAAAATCCACCAGTTACCCAGGCCTGCCTGTCAGATGTGGGGATGAGCATTTGCCTAAAGCTGAGTTGGGCTTAAACACTATTTTCATTGTCAGGGAAATGAAGTTAGGCTCTTTGCTAAAAATTATAATAGTGGAACATCTGCCTTTTTTTTATTTCAACTATATAAGCCTTTGGGTTGTAGCTCCTTCTTCTGTCCTTACAGCTGGTACTTAAAGTCTGCATAGCTTCTCTTACATTTGAGATGGAGAAGCAGAATACGTACATATATACATATATATGTGTGTGTGTGTGTGTGTGTGTGTGTGTGTATACAATATATATGTAGATGTATGTGCATGTATATATATATATATATAAATATATATAGGCATGTACATGCACAAATATGTAAACATAGATATATACATGTATATATAGACAAACCCATACACATATACACACATGTGTACACATATATACATAATACACATATGAATACATACATACATATGCATCCCCTATACCACAGGACTAGAGGTGATTACAAAAATTAAGCAATTACTACCAAAAAAGCACAGACAAGGGAGAAAGAATCAAACAATAGAAAGTTATTGTATGAATAGAGAATACTGGGGTGAATCTTCAGAGGAGGATATTGCAGCAAAGGAACATACTTCTATCCCAAAGAATAGCATAAAATGCTCACCTGTCCAAAAAGAATGACATAGAAGAACTTTAAAAGGGCTTTAAAAGCAAATGAGATGGATGAAAAACTAAAGTAATAATAACAATCCAAGAAGAACAAGATTTTATAAAGGAAGTCAACCAATTAGAAAAGGAGATCAAGGATTTTAAGGGAAAAAATGACACACTGAAAATTAGAATTGGGTAAGATGAAGTCAGTGAAGTTATAAGAGATCAAGAAATATACAAAGAATGAAAAAATAGAAGAGAAAGTGAAACACCTTATAAGAAAAACAACTGATCTGGAGAACAGATCAAGGAGAGAAAACATAAGAATAATCCAACTACCTGAAAGTTATGATAAAAAAAAAGAATCTTGATACAATAACACAAGAAATAATTAAAGAATATTATCCTGAAGCATTAAAATAAGGGGAGAAAGTAGAAATAGAAAAATCCATCCATCACCACTTGAAAGAGATTCTATGAGGAAAACTCATAGGAATATTATAGTGAAATTCCAAAACCCCCAGCTAAAGGACAAAATATTAAAAGCAACAAGAAAAATCAATTTAAATATGATGGTACCACAAGTAGAATCACACAAGACATAGCAGTGAGACTCTAAAGGATTTCAGGTCTTGGAACACTATATACAGAAGAGCAAAAGAATTGGGGCCCTGGAAAAAAATATACCCAGCAAAGTTAAGCATAATTATGAATGAAAAAATGGATATTAGATCAATTGCCAGACTTTCAAAACTTTGTTAAAAAAATAATTGAAGATTTGACAAACAAAAGCTAAGAGAAACATAAGGCACATACCAAAAACTGATTACAAGGGATTCAATAAGGACTGATCTTTTACCTTTTGTATATGTAAAATATATATATGGCTAAGATTGTCATTAGTAATTGGGTAATTCATAAGAAAGATTGGGGTAGACCTGAGTATGACATGACTTTTCAAAGTAAAACCATTTAGGAATAGCCAACAAGAGTAATTATTTTATACAAATGAAGTGCAAGAGGAAGACTTGATACAGAGGGATTAGATGGGGGAAGAGGGCTAGTAGTTCTGGTAACCTCCTTTTGTTAGGGATAGGTTTAAGAGGGAAAATACATACATATATCTGGAAGAGTATGAAAGTCTTCTAAAATCAGAAGAAATAAAATGGTAAGAGGAGAGGACAAAGGAGGGATCTCTAGAGATGAGGGTGAGGGAGTAGATTAAAGGGAGGTATAGAAGGGTACTTAGATCAATGGTAATGGGAGGTTAAGGGAGGAATCTCTAGAGGGGAAGGTGAGGGAATAGGTCATAGGAGCTATAGAAGGGAGTTTAGATTTATGGGAATGGGAGGATAGGGGAGAGATCCTTGAAGGGGAGCAGGCTAAGTAACAGATTGGCAAAGTACTGAGTGAAGTAAAGGAGAGGAGTCAGGAAAGATAGGAAACAAGAGACATGCACAGACATAAAAAAAAAAAGATCTGGAGTAGAATAAGTTAGGGAAAGCATAAGTCTATATGTGTATGTAAATATGTATATATATATATATATATATATATATATGTGTGTGTGTGTGTGTGTGTGTATGTGTATATCTATATTTATATAATAATGTATCCACATTTAATTACAACCTTCTGGCGGGTTGGAGAGGGAGTATGAAAGAAAGAACAAAGTAAAAAGTGCACAGTGGAGAACAAAAGAAAATCTACAAGGAAGCAAAGAACAGATCAACAGTTTTCAACATAGCTCACAGTGTTTAATAAATAGGCTTTCTTGAAATAAGTCATTGCTATATATTCAGAACCCTCTACTATGTTCTGCTGTGCACATGACAATTTTTTCATTTCTTCTTTTATATTTATGTTTAATATTTAAGTTTATAAAATTTCTTTCTCTTTTCTTTTTATGTATTTAAGTTTTAATATTTGTTTAAAATAAAATTTAAAAATGTAGATTGAAGTGCCTTATTTTTCACTATTTTTGTTTTACATTATTGCACATGCATAATCTATATAAAATTGCTTAACCCCTTTTTAACGAACTTTTGTTTATTTTTAGTTTACATCATTCATTTCCACAAGATTTTGAGTTACAAATTTTCTCTTTTTACAGATGAAAAAAGCCAGGCTCAAACAATGAAACAAAAAACTGAATTTCCTCATAGGAGTATTAATTTGCAAATGTTTATGATATAAAAAAAGAAACATTAATAAAACTTTTTTTTTAAAAATGTGAGGGTTAGACTTTGTTTCTCTGACTCCCAATCCAAATCACTGACCCAAGAACTGAATCATAATCACAGAATCCAAGTGTTAGAAGGAACCCCAGAATCTATACAAACTAATTTTTACCTGAATAATTATGTCCCCTACATTTAGAGTGAGTCCTGGCACATAGTAAGTCACATCCCAGCTAAAATGCCATGTTCTGTAGGAAGTCTTTCCCA
>CM053581.1:162602513-162623839 GCA_028627135.1 Pseudochirops cupreus
AGCTGACTTTAGTGGGAAGTATCTTTGTGTGCGTTTTGGAGTTCTAGGATTGGTTTAGAGTCCTATTTTGTGGGTATTTTGGGGTGGCTATGTGAGAGCTGCGATATGTTGCTGCTGCTACGCCGCCATCTTGGCTCCGCCCCCCTCCACTCTGATTCTTATTACCTATGTTGCCTTAAGTAAGTTATTTACCCCTTCTATCCACATACTAAATGTTCTCACTTTTAAAATGAGGGAGTTGGACTAGATGACCTCTGAAGTCCCTTCAAGCTCTCAGTAAATGGTAATATAATTTATATTTCATTTAAATAGGATGATGTATTTAGAGGTACAAGGTTCCTGGAGATGGAATGGATCTTAGAGATCATCTGTCCCTTCATTATACCTAATAATTACAACAATGTAATGGAAAAAACAACAACAAAACAATTGACTGAGAAAAAAGAAATTATAATGGCCAATCATGCCACACTCCAAAAAGGAGGTATAAGAAGGCGCTTTTCCCTGATTCTTTGCATAAATGGGATGAGGAGTCTAACATTATATTTAATGTGGGACTTTGTTGACATATTATTGAGTTTTGATATTTTGTTTTTCTTCTTTTGTGTTCATTATTATAAAAGATTGCTCTTTGGGGAATGTACAAGGAGAAAATGCAGGGGGGATATAGATGACATAAGATAAAAATATATCAAAAAAATTATTATTAAACTGGGGAAATTAAGGTATAGGAGTTTACATAGTCTGTCCAAGTTCACTGAGATAATAAGCATATAGGATTTGAACCCAAATTACAAAAATTTAGCCTCATAACATCATATTTTGGAAGTGGAAGGGAGTTAATAGGTCATCTAATTCAACCTTTTTTATTTTGTGAGAAAACAAAAGCCCAGAAAAATTATCTGACTTAAAAGAGGGTAACACAGGCAGGCAGTATTAAAACTCAGGCCCTGTTTTCTTTAAATAACTAGAGTTAGAATTTATCATATGGCATTCTAGTGCACACCATGTGTTTTGTATTGGAAACCAGTTGTATATAATCTGAACAAAGATACCTTCCCCCTTCCCAGACACACACTTTTCCCCATGCATGTGTTTTCTTTCTTTAGCTCTAAAACTAGTACCATGTGTCTTTAGATTATTCTTTTTAAAGGTGGTCTTCTCACTGACTCTCTTTCTCTCATCCCTATGCCCAATGCCAATTTGTTACTTTCTTCCCTTTGGAGTTTTGTTTAGCAGTTCCTTTTTCTGGCTATTCAATTCTACCTCCTTTTGTTGCTCTCTGTTAATCAAGGAAACCCGCTTCCTCTCTTTTCCTTCAATTAATCTTTTTTATTTTTTTTATATTTTCATTTCTGTGCCCTTTTCCAGAGAGGATTTCTCTCCCTCACTCTCTTCATTAGCAATCTTCTCTTTGTGTCTAACTCTTACCCCCATTCTCTGGTTCATGCCCCCTATAATCATCAAATTTGTCTTTATTTCATACTTTCCTCAAAGAATCCAAACCTCAGAGGTATTAATTCTGGAATCTACCCTCTAAGTAGTTTCTGTCACTGCATTTTAGAGTTTGTCTCCCCTTTCTATTGGCCCTCTCTCTCAGAAGAAAAAAATACCATTTCCTGCAGGTGAAAGAGAAGGGCATACCCCGTGGGAGGACCACCTGTCCATTTCCCAATTATACAATGCACCTCTGTGACCCTTCCTCTTGTCTTTTTCCTTGCTTGTCTCAAAAGCTCTTTGCAGGCTTCATGCTTTACCACTTCCCAGGAGCTCCAATTCCCTCTCACTTCCTGAGGCAGGACAAGTGCTCTTTTTAAGCATCAAATCCCTAGACAGCACCTAGCACAAAGTTACATCTGCCTTCACAGAACACTTCTCTTTACTCATAGGAACACTCATCAGTAACATCTCCTTCTACCATGTAAGCAGGACTTCTTCACTCCCTTTTCAATTCTCTCTCCTTGCCCACTTCCCTTCATGTTCTTCCTTTCCTCATACAGGACAAGAATAACCATTTCCTCATTCATTGCTAGCTTTCAACTTGACCAAGGCACATCAAGTCCTCTGCTCTATCCTCTTCCCCTACCTACTTCCATGTACCCCACAATTTGTTCTGACCAAAACAAAACAAAACAAACAAAACCATTGATTTACTTATAGAAGGGTTGCTGCAAAATACTTTTTATAATTCTCCAGGTCAACCGCTCCACCATCACTTCCACCTGATTTGAACCTTCACCACTCTCTCCTTGTGTACATTTAGAAAGAAGACTTTTGTTGGTCTCTCTGTTGTCACTCTGTTGCTGTCCTTGACTGCCATATTCATTTACTCTTCCTGTATTTCTACAGGAATTTCTACCTCTATTGTCTAAAGTATTAAAGAATTAAATAATTTCTTCAAGTCTAGTTTTCTTTCTAAAAGCGTTTTAAATGCTTTTGTATTGTTGATTTTTTTTAAAAAAAAATGTCTTTAGTTTAGATTTCCAGGGAACGTCATGCTGAGTTGTATCTTGAATTCTACTGCTATTTGGAACAAAGTATTCCATTCCTTCTTGCAGTCCTGGTGGGTCCAAAATCATCTTGTATTATAGAAATTCTCTTTGTATTGGAAAGTCTTTATCATGATAGCTTATAAAACTTATTGTTTCTTTCCTCCCTTACTCCACCAGGCATGGTGACCTATGAATACTTTCAACTCTCATTTTGATTTCTGTGTCTTAATGTTCTGGAAAGTTTTCTTACATCATTTCTTCCATTATGGTGTTCAGTTTTTGCCTCCCGTTCTTCTGGAATTCATATAATCATTATATTCTTATATTTCCTAAAAACAATATATTCCTAAAATTCTGTTGCCTCTACATATCATGTCTTCAATATGAATTAATTATAATAATTAATCAATATGGTTTGCTCAAATAGCAAGCATGTTTTCATTTAATACTATTACCTTTCACTTCTGTTCTTCAGGATTGTCATCTGCTCTTACATGTTTGCATTCCCAATAAGTTATCCTCTCTTTTGTTTCTTTGGTGAAATTTGCCATCATCATCAAGTAGTTGTTTTTTTTATTTTCTGCCAATTATTTCTTCTGTGTATGCAATATTTTTTTAAATGTATTTATTTATTTTTAGTTTTAAACATTTACTTCCATAAGATTTTTGAGTTCCAAATTTTCTCCCTATCTCTCTCCTTCCCATAGCCCAATATGGTGTATAATTTGATACAGGCTCTACATATACATTCATCTTGAACTTATTTTCATATTAGTCACCTTGTGAAGAAGAATTAGAACCAATAGGAAAAACCATGAGAAAAAAGAAACAATAAAGAACAGAGAGAGCAAATAATATGCTTAAATCTGCCTCCATAGTTCATTTTCTGGATGTGGACAGCATTTTCATCATGAGCCTTTTGGAGCTATCTTGGATCCTCACATTGCTAAGAAAAGATACATCTATCAAAATTAGTTATAACATAATGTGACTGTTACTGTGTACAATGATCTCCTGGTTCTGCTCACTTGACTCAGCATCAGTTCATTCAAGTTTTTCCAAGTTTTTTTTTTTCTGAAGTCTACTTGCTCATCATTTTTTATAGCATAATAGTATTCCATTACATTCATATAACACAACTTATTCAATCATTCCCCAACTGATGGACATCCCCTCAATTTTCAATTCTTTGTCATGACAAAAAGAGTTGCTCTAAGCATTTTTGTACATGTAAATCTTTTCTCCCTTTTTATGAACTACCAGGTAAAATCATCATTTTTATTATAGTAGCTTGGTCTACCCATGAGCAATTCATGCTTTTCCAATTATTTAGACTTGACTTTATTTGTGTGAATAGTATTTTGTTATTGTGCTCATATAGTTCCTGGGTTTGTTTTCACAATCCCCAAATATTTTATAATATCTACAGTAATTTTAAAGGGAATTTATCTTTCTATCTCTTGCTGGTGGGCTTTGTTAATAATATATAGAAATGCCAAGGATTTATGAAGATTTATTTTATATCATTCAACTTTGCTAATGTTAATTATTACAAGTAGTTGTTTTTTAGTTGATTCTTGAGGATTCTCTAAGTATATCATTCTATCATCTCCAAAGAGTGATAGTTTTGTTTCTTTTTGCCCATACTAATTCCTTCAATTTCTTTTTCTTCACTTATTGCTAAAGCTAACATTTCTAGTACCATATTGAATAATAAGAGTTATAAGGAAAATCCTTGTTTCACCACCAATCTTATTGAAAATGCTTCTAGCTTATTCCTATTACATAAAATACTTGATGATGGTTTTAGGTAGATACTTCTTATCATTTTAGGGAAGGCTCCATTTATTCCTATGTTTTTATTCTCCAGTTTTTTATTTTCTAGTATTTTAATAGTAATGGGTGTTATATTTGATCAAAAATTTTGCCAAATGAATTTTCTGTATCTATTGAGAAAATCATATGATTTCTGTTAGTTTTGTTGCTGATATAGTCCATTATGATGACATTTTTCCTAATAATGAACAAGCCCTGCATTCCTGGTATAAATCCTACCTGGTAATCATGTATTATTATTGCTTGTTTCTTTTCTTTTCTTTTCTTTTTAAAAATTATTAAACATTTATTTACTATTAGTTTAAAACATTCAGTTCCACAAATTTTTGAGTTGCCAATTTTCTCCCCCTCCGCCTCAATGGCAGCATGCAATCTGATATAGGTTCTACATACCTCACACTCTTGCTCTAGAGATCAAGAAAAAACAAATTTAATTTGATACCTATTAAGCTTCACATTAAGATCCCTTCTTCATCTTCACATGAAGATACTTTCACATTAAACATTAGTCAAATTGTAAAGAAGAATTATAATCAATGAAATTAATAATGAGAAAGAAGAAACAAAATGAAATTAAACAAAAGAGAGAGAGAGTAAGTAGTTTGTTTCAATCTACATTCTGACTCTGTAATTCTTTCTCTGAATGTGGGTAAACATTTCCATCATGAGTCCTTTGAACTCATCTTATAACCTTGCATTGCTGAGAGGAGCCCAGTCTACGACAATTCGTCAACACACAATGTGGCTGTAACTGTGTACAATATTCTCCTGGTTCTGTTTCCCTCACTCACTATCAGTTCATATAAGTCTTTCCAGGTTTTTCAGAAGTCTGCTTGGTCATAATTTTTTATAATACAAGATTATTCTATTACATTCAAATACCACAACTTGTTTAGCCATTCCCCAACTGATGGATGTCCATTAAATTTCTGATTCTTTGCCACCACAAAAAGTGCTGCTATAAATAGTTTTGTACATATGAATCCTTTTCTCATTTGTATGATTTCTTTGGGATACAGTCCTAGAAGTGGTATTGCTGGGACAAAGTGGATGCACGTTTTTGTAACCCTTTGGGCATAGTTTCTAATTGCACTCCAGAATGGTTGGATCAGTTCACAACTCCACCAACAATGTATTAGTGTTCCAATTTTCCCCATCTTCTCCAGCATTTATCATTTTCCTGTTTTGTCATGTTATCCTATCTGACTAGTGAGATGTGGTACCTAAGAGTTGTTTTATTTTGCCTTTTTCTGATCAATAGGGATTTGGAGCTTTTTTCATATGCTTATAGATATCTTTCATTCTTCCTCTGAAAACTGTCTGTTCATATCCTTTGACCATTTATCAGTAGGGAAATGACTTAATTCTTACGAATTTGACTCAGTTCTCTGTATTTTTTAGAAATGACGTCTTTATCAGAAACACTGGTTCTAAAAAAATCTTTCCCAATTTTCTGCTTCCCTCCTAATCTTGGTTACATTGTTGTTGTTGCTTTGTTTGTACAAAAATTTTTCATTTTCATGTAATCAAAATTACCCATTTTGCATTTGAGAATGCTCTCTATCTCTTGTTTGGTCATGAATTCTTCCCTTCTCCATAAATCTGACAGGTAAACTCTTCCTTGTTCTCTCAGATTGTTTACAGTATCAGCCTTTATATCTAGATCATGCATCCATTTAGAATTTATTTTGGTATTCAGTGTGAGATATTGGAATTTCTGCCATCAGTTTTCCTGGCAGTTGTTTGTCAAATAGTGAGTTCTTATCCCAGAATCTGGAGTCTTTGAGTTTATCAAACAGTAGATTACTATAGTCGTTAACTACTGTGTCTTGAGTACCTATTCCATCCCACTGATCTACCAGTCTATTCCTCAGCCAGTAACAAGTAGTTCTGATGACTGCTACTCTATAACACAGTTTGAAATCTGGTATGGCTAAGCCACCTTCCCTAGCATTTCTTTTCATTAATTCCCTTGATATTCTGGACCTTTTGTTCCTTGAGATAAATTTTGTTACTAATTTTTTGAGCTCTATAAAATAATTTTTGGTAGTTTGATTGGCATGGCACTAAATAGGTAAATTAATTTAGGTAAAATTGTCATTTTTATTATATTAGCTCCACCTAGCCATGAGCAACTGATGTTCTTCCAATTATTTAGATCTGACTTTATTTGTGTCAAAAGTATTTTGTTATTTTGTTCATATAGCTCCTGGGTTTGTTTTGGCAAGTGGACTCCCAAATATTTTATTATGTCTACAGTAACCTTAAGTGGAATTTCACTTTCAATTTCTTGCTTTTGGGCTTCATTAGAAATATGTATGAATGCTGAGGATTTATGTGAGTTTATTTTATATCCTGCAACTTTGCTAAAGTTATTTATTATTTTAAGTAGTTTTTTTTTATTCAATTCTTTAGGAATCCCTAAGTATATCATCATATCAGCTGCAATGAGTGATAGCCTAGTATCTTCTTTACCTATTCTAATTCTTACAATTTTATTTTTTTCTCTTATTGCTACAGCAAACATTTCTACTACCAAATTGAATAACAGAGGTGATAGTGAACATCCTTGTTTCATCCCCAATCTTACTGGAAATGCATCTAGCTTATCCCCTTTACTTATGATACTTGCTGATGGTTTTAGATAGATGCTACTTATTATTTTAAGGAAAATTCCATTTATTCCTATGCTTTCTAGTGTTTTTAATAGGAATGGGTGTTGTATTTTGTCAAAAGCTTTTTCTGCATCTGTTGAGATAATCATATGATTTCTACTTGTTTTATTGTTGATGTGATAGATTATACAGAGAGTATTTCTAATATTAAACCAGCCTTGCCTTTCTGGAATGAATCCAACCTGATCAAAATGTATTATTCTCATGATAACTTGCTGTAACCTTTTGGCTAATATTTTATTTAATTTTTTTGGCATCTATATTCATTAGGTAAATTGGTCTATAATTGTCTTTCTCTGTTTTGGTTCTTCCTGATTTAGGCACCATATTTCTATCATAAAAAGAATTTGGCAGGACTCCTTCTTCTCCAACTTTCCAAAATAGTTTATAAAGCATTGGAATTAATTGTTCTTTATACGTTTGATAGCATTCACTTGTAAATCCATCTGGCCCTGGAGATTTTTTTTTTCCTAAGGAGTTCATTGATGGCTTGTTCAATATCTTTTTCTGAGATGGGGTTAAGTATTTTACTTTCTCTTCTATTAATCTGGGCAATTTATATTTTGTAAATGTTGATCCATTTCAATAAGATTGTCAAATTTATGGTCATATAACTGAGCAAAACAATTGCTAATTATTGTTTTGATTTCCTCTTTGGTGTAGGTAAATACAGTCTTTCTAATTATTTATTTGTTTGTTTTGGTTTTTGGAGGGGGAAGGGCAGGCTAATTAGGGTTAAGTGACTTGCTCAAGATCACACAGCTAGTAAGTGTTAAGTGTCAGAGGCTAGATTTGAACTCAGATCCTCCTAACTGCTGGGCCATTGCTATGCCACTGAGCCACCCAAAGCCTTTTATTTTTGATACTGGTAATTTGGTTTTCTTCTTTCTTTCTTTTAATCATACTGATAAAAGGTTTATCCAATTTATTGGGTTTTTCATAAAACCAGCTCTTAGTTCTATTCATTAGTTCAATTAGTTTATTAATTTTAATTTTATTAATATCTCCTTTAATTTTCAGTATTTCTAATTCGGTATTTCATTGGGGGTTTTCTATTTTTTTTTCTTTTTCTAGCTTTTTCATTTGCATCCCCAATTCATTTATCTCCTTTTTCTCTATTCATGTATGCATTCAGAGATATAAAATTTCCCCTATAAACTGCTTTTGTTGTATCCCATAAGTTTTGGTAGGTTGTCTTATTATTATCATTCTCTTGAATGAAGTTACTGATTGTTTCTATGATTTCCTGTTTGACCCACTCATTCTTTAGGATTAGATTATTTAGTTTCAAATGAATTTTCAGTCTATCTTTCCATGGAACTTTATTACATATATTTTTTTTTATTGCATCATGATCTGAAAAGGATGCATTTAATACTTTTGCCTTTCTGCATTGGATTGTGAGCTTTGTATGCTCTAGTACATGCTGAGTTTTTGTGTAGGCACCGTGTATCCCTGGGAAAAAGATATATTCCTTTCTATCCCTATTCAATTTTCTCCAGAGGTCTGCTATACCTAACTTTTCTAAAAGTATATTTACCTCAACTTCTTTTTTGTTTATTTTGTGGTTAGATTTATCTAGTTCAGAGAGGAGAGATTGAGGTCTCCCACTAGGATAATTTTGCTGTCTCTTTCTTCCTATAACTCCCTTAACTTCTGCTCCTAAGAATTTAGATGCTATACCATTTGGTGCATATATGCTTAGTAATGATATTACTTCATTGTCTACGGTACCTGTTAGTAGGATCTAGTTTCCTTCCTTTTCTCTTTTAATTAGATCTATTTTTTTTTTCTTTTGCTTTGTCTGAAATCAGGATTGCCACACCTGATTTTTTTTTTAAATTTCAGTTGAAGCTTTATATATTCTACTCCAGCCTTTTACCTTTACCCTATGTGTGTCCTCCTGTTTCAAGTGTGTTTCTTATAAACAACATATTGTAGGATTAGGGTTTGGTTTTTATTTTTGTTTGCTTTTTGGAGGGCAATTGGAGTTAAGCAACTTGCCCAAGATCATATGGCTAGTAAGTGTTAAATATCTGAGGCCGGATTTGAACACAGGTCTTCATGGCTCCAGGACCAGTGCTCTATTTACTGTGCCAGCTAGCCTGCCCTGGGATTATGGTTTTTAATTCATTCTTCTATCCACTTTCATTTTATGGGAGAGTTCATCCCATTCACATTTGTAGTTTACTATCAGTGTCTTTCTTTCCATCATATCTCCCTTCCCACCTCCACCCTCCATTTATGCTTTTCTTTCTTTTTTCTCAATTTCCCTCCTCACTAGAGTTTTGTTTTTGACCACTCCCTCTCTCAATCTGCTCTCCCTTCTATCAGTCTCCTCCCTTTTCCTTCCCCTTTCTCCTCCTCCTGCCTAAAGGGCAAGTTAGTTTCCTATACCTATAACAGAGCCTGTTATTCCCTTCTAGAGGAAAATCTGATGAGAGTAAAATTTAAATAATGCTCATCTTCCTCCCTTCTTCCCTCTACTGTAATAAATCTTTGTGCCTCTCCATGAAATGTTTACCATTTTCTGCCTCCTTCTTTCCTCTTCTCACATTACAATCCTTTTTCACCACTTAATTAGGCTTTTTTGTCCTAACATCAAAGTCACCTTAACCCCATCCCCTCTGTATATGTATATCCTTTCTTAATGTAATAATGAAGATATATAACTTAAGAGTTAAAAGTATCATCTTCCTACGTAGGAATGTAAACAGTTTGTCCTTATTGAATACCATATGTTTCTTTTTCTTTCCCTTTTACCTTTTCATTCCTCTCTTACATCTTGTCTTTGAAGATGATTTTTTTCTTGAGCTCTGGTCTTTTCATCAGGAAGGTCTGGAAGTCCCTTATTTCATTGAATATCCCTCTCCTTGTTTGAAATATTATGCTTAATTTTGCTGTATAGTTGATCTTTTGTTGTAATCCAAGCTACTGTGCCTTATGGAATATCATATTCCAAGTCCTTCAGTCTTTTAATGTAAAATCTGCAAGGTCCTGTGTGATCCTAACTCTAGAGTTCCATGATATGTGAATTGTTTCTTTCTGGCTGCTTGCATCATTTTCTCCTTGAGAGAAGAATTCTGGAATTTAGCTACAATATTCCTTGGAGTTTAAAATTTGGAATCTGTTTCAGGAGATGATTGGTAGATTCTTTCTATGACTATTTTACCCTCTGTTTCTAGGACCTCAGGGCAGTTTTCCTTGATGATATCTTGGAAGATACCATCCAGGCCCTTTTTTTGCTCAAGGCTTTCAGGTAGACCAATAATTCTTAAATCCTTTCTTCTGGATCTATTTTCTAGGTCAGTTGTTTTTCCAATGAGATATTTTACATTTTATTCCATTTTTTCATTCTTTTGATTTTGTTTTATTGATTCTTGCTGTGTCATAGAATCAGTAGTTTCCACTTGTCCAATTCTGTTTTTAAAGGATTGTTTTCTTAAGTTAACTTTTGTACCTCTTTTTCCATTTGGCCAATTCTAATTTTTAAGGAGTTGTTTTCTTCAGTGTACTCCCCTCTCCCCCTTTTGTCCATTGCATTTTAAAAGAATTGTTCAATTTTTCTTCTACCTTTCTTATTTGACTTTTAAATTCCATCTTAAGTTCTTCCAAGAAAGCTTTCTGGGCATGAGACCAATTCATATTTAACTTTGAGTTTTCAGATGTGGGTACATTGACAATATTGTCCTGTCCTGAATTTCTGTTTCTATCTTCACTGTCACCAATATATTTCTCTATGGTCATTGTTTTTCTTTATTGCTTTTTGCTCATGTTGTTTGTCTTTTTTCTGACTTTAAAGTTGATGCCTGCTTTTGAGGTACAGGAGGCACTATTCCAGGCTTCTTGTGCTGAGGACTAGGGACCTGATTACTAGTTTTGTGTGCTTGGGTCTCAGGTGCTAGCAGCTGGATGCTGGTGTTTTACCTGGTACTGAGCTGGAATTGGTGGTGGTGTCTGGTGTGTACCTAGTATTGGTGCTTACCTGCTTTACCACCTGCAGTTCAGGATCTCCCACTGCTTTGCTGAGGTAGGGCTTGCTGGGATGCATCCCATCTTGTACTGGTCTCCTTCAGTCACAGCAAAAGGGACCTTTTCTTTAACCCCCCTAACCTCTTTGGATGAGGTCAACCTCATCTTTCTCTGGCTCCACTATTTCAGGATTTTTCATAGTGCAATATTCTCTGGGTTCCTCAAGGTCAGTAAGGAAGGGTGAGAATGACTTACTACTTACTCTACCATCTTGGCTCCCAGAATAGGCCACAATTTCTGTTCTCACAATTCTTATTTCAATTTTAAACCACTCAGGTAAAGACTGTTCCTTATTGTCCACCAAGTTCATGGGATTTTCTGGCTCATCAAAGGTTTAATCATTTTCACCTTTTTTTTCAGTGATATCTCAACTTGTTTACTAGGAGGTCATATTTAATTTTGCTCTTAATGTTTACTTCAATGATTTAAATGCTTTTCCTCAAGGAGGGTATTTGTGCTTCTCTTATTGCTGAGATCTTTGGTAATTGCAATATTTTTATTTTCCTTTTTCCATTATTTCCCTCATTGCTTACTTTCTAAATTCCTTTTCTCTATTTGTGGTTTCCTTTGAGGATGGATCTCAAAGCGTATCAGTTTCCACTGACCATGGGCAATTGATGATTTACCAGACTCAGGTTCTACCCAAAGTCACTTTTTGGATAGAAAGAACTGGCCCCATCAGGATTCTGGGGTCTTTATCTGAGACTGCCACCAATCTCCCACATACAGTGTTCTGTCCCATTTACTGGGTTTTTCAATTCTCTGCCCCAGCCTTATAGAGCACTGCAATGTGCTTGGTATTGATTTATGTTACTTAGAGTTTGTATGGGGTTGAATATGGGGTTAACCTCTATTTCAACACCAATGTGTGTTTTGCAGCCTTATCAATTATCTTGTGCTCTTCTACAGAGATCTTTTCATAAAACAGAATGAATTTGTAGAACTGGCTATTGAAACTTCAGAAAATTTCTGTATTTTGATGGTCTGTTTTCCATGTTTCTGGAAAGTAGAAGGTATGGCTTGTGTAGTTGCATTTTTTTAAGCAATGCTGTGTGTCATTTTAGCTAAGAGAGCCTTGTGGCTAGGAGCATGGGGGAGGGGGAGAGAGTGTACCAAGTGATCTTGTTAGGCATCAGAACATAGTTTTGTTATTGTTGTTGTTTGTTTTTACTGGTGTCCTTGTCTCCTTGACTATGAATGCTTTATTTTTGGCACATAATTTCAATTTGAAAGAGGTTGGGAGGTTCTCAAGATCAGAGGTGTCTAGTCTTCCATCTTGTTGGTCATGCGACGATTCACTGTTTATTTTCTTTTTTTTTTTTTTAGCACATTCCAAGACCACTGTTGGCACCTTGAAAAAGAAAGCTAGAATGAATTAGCTCTGCTAAGAAGAAATTTAGTTTCTTGGGGAAGGCAATGAATTTGAATTTAGAAGTCCTTGATTTTAAGCAAAGCTCTGCTAGTTCAATAGCTTCAATTCATTTTTTTTAGAAGTATTGAAATATTGAGGCTTCGAGGATAGTCCCTGCTGTGAAGGAACTTACATTCTACCTTTCCAAAATAAAATGTACACAGGTAAATATCAGGAGTGTGAAAATAAAACAAAATTATTGCAAGTGAGTAAGATCGTTAACTACTAGGAAAAAAAATTACACAATGTAGGAAATGAAAGTTGATTCATACTTTGAATGAAATACAGCATTTGTTTGCATTACCATCTTGGGTAAGCTAATGCACTTTTCTAAGTCTCAATTTTCTGACCTGCTAAGTGAGAGGGGGTGATGGCATATAGCTGGACTAGAAAATGCTCTCTATCCATATGACACTATGATCAGAAATGATCTAGAGTCATCTTTAGTACTATTATCCCCAACCTGTTTCCAATTTGGCCTTGGTAATATAAAAAGGTATGGAAAGACTGGATTGCTATTATAAAGATCCTCCACTGGGGGGTGGCTAGGTGGTGCAGTGAATAGAGCACCAGCCCTGGAGTCAGAAGGGCCTGAGTTTAAATCTGGTCTTAGACACTTAACACTTACTAGCTGTGTGACCTTGGGCAACTCACTTAATCGCAGTTGCCTTGCCCTCCCCACTCCAAAAAAAAAAAAGCAAAAAAATAAAATCCTCCATTGTACTGTTCACCCTGTTCACCTCCTCCTCCTATTTAAATAAGAAGTCCTGGAATCCAACTTCATTTAAATTTCTCCCAAGTTCCCCTTAGCATTTTGCAGAATTATCTTTAGGAAATTTTTACTTGCCTTTATTTGCTGAATAATTTGTAATTTGTTTCATAATCATTAAATAATATATAAGGAAGGGTGCTCCTCAAAGCTTAAAATTTGAAGTGGGTTCCTAGGTTTATCTAGCTCTACTTTTTCCTTCTGGTGTTGCAATAGCTATCTGATATCAACCTAGACTCGGTCAAAATGCATTCTTACTCCCAAAGTCAGAGCCTTACTAACTGTGGGAGGATCTGCCTTTTTTTTTAAAGTTACTTTCTAGAACTTATTTGAATGGATATTACTGGGTTCCCTACAATGATAAAATTTGAAAAATAACATTCAAACATTTTATATACCACTACAGTTGTTCTGGTTAGTTCCATTAAACAAAAACATGTGTGAAGTATTTCTTAGGTACAAAGCCCTATACTTGGCACCAGAAATACAGAGATGAAAATCTGTACCATTTTTATCCTTTGAGTTTACTATGCAAAAGTGAGGATAAGATATGCCCAGATTTAAGAAGGATACAGCATAAACTCAGAATGTAATAACTATTAAGTAAAAACATCTAACACATCCCTGCTTACTTCAGAGATGAGGAAATGGAGGTTCAAAAAAAATCAAAGAATTTGTCTACACAGCTAGAAAATGGAAAAGCAAGGATTAGAACACAGTTCTCTGACTCTCTCTTATGGTTTCTACTCTGACACTCAGCCAGTTACAGAATGTGAAAGAAGCAAAGATGAAATCTGTAAAAGAGAAAATAATATAAGGGAATGATTGATCTTAGCCCAATTAAGTAAAAACTTCAGTGAGACTATATCAACGATAGCTCCACAAACGACACCATGAAGGAAAATCAGAATTTCATGAAGCAAAAATGAATAAATAAATGAAATGAAAAAAATATTAAGCATTAACTGTATGTTATACATGGTGCTAAGCTCTGAGGAGACAGAAAATAAGCATACAATTCAGACTCTGTAATCAGTTGTTTATATTCAAATAGAAAAAAGACAACAGATAGAAAGAAGCTAGAGATGAAAAAAAGAGGGGAGACAGGAGGGTGCTATGGCTTTGTGATGGTCATGAATTGGGTAATAGCCAGAGCAAGAGAAACTGAAAGCACATAAATCAGAACTCAGAATCCTAGGGACAAGAATACAAAGTCCACAGATGTGAAACAGTATGTACTCTATGCATAGAATACAATCTTTTCAAATACACAATGATAGGAAAGGGAAAGACAAGATTGGGTAAAAACTCAAACCAGACAGAGAAATCCAGATTTATTTTCTATGTACTGCATTGTCAGTAAGGCAGAATGTCTGCATAATACAGCCTTCATTGATAGAGCAGGTGCACTTGGGTCATGGACCAGTCATTACAGCTCTTAACTCACAAATGGCCATGAAGATGCTTTCCAATCCACTAAATTGCCAGTATGGATTGGTCCTGCTAGGGTTCTTCTTTGCTTCTATTTTAATGGTATAGGATAAACAGAATTGCATTTTGTCAGAGACTGAAGATTATATTCTCATTTAAGGGTGAATACAGTCACAGCTGGGCCTTTATAATTGTAAGTCATTTAAAATGCCTCGTTATTAAAACTGGATTGTTTTGGATTGCGACTTTATTCAATTGAGACAATTATGTGTTCTGTGTGATTCAAATCAATGATTTCAGGCAGTAGTTGATTATTTCAGCTTAATTTGTTGGGCCTTTTTTTTTACATTTTTAGACAGACATTTGATATCAGAGCCTGAAATTTGATTTTAATTTTCTTTTAGGGAAATTCCATATGTTTATTGCTTTTGCTTTTAGAAATGTAATATATCTTGCATTCATACTCAGATGTAGACATCAGTTCAAAAGTATTGATTACTCACAACACTGATTCACTGAATACAAAGTATTACCCTGAACCTGCAGTAGCAATGGGGCGATCACTATGGAACTTTGATGCTTACACCCACTGTGCGAGTCTTCTAGGACATTTGACAATTTTAAAAGCACTTTTGGATGATATAGTTCTTAAACCTGGTTTCCCTGGGAGCCCCTCTTCCAAGTTTTTTTCAGGAGACAGTCTTGAGGGACACATTGGCATGGAAATTTAAAAGAAAATGAAGCAAATCACTACTCAAAGGAAGTAGAAGTGTCCAAATGTCCAAAACTCTAGTTCTATAGAGGCTAACATAAATGCAGAGTATGTAAGATGATGAAACATGTACCAAGAAAACAGCCTACACACACATGTATTAAAATGGCTTAAAAAGAGGTAGAACTAAAAGGAACATCATAGGTCATTTAATTCAATCTATTCATTTGTTTTTTGTTGTTGTTGCAAATGGCAACAAGTTACAGTGCATAGTGAATTGAATCTGGAATCAGAAAGACCCTGATTCAAATTCTACCTCTGATATATAAGTTGTATAATCTTTGGGAAGTCACTTAACACATTTGTGCTTAAGTTCTCTCATTGATGAAATAAGGGACTTTTAAAGTCTTTTCTATCTATAAAATTATAATCCTACAAGGACAAGAAAATTTAATTAATTTTTCCAATGCAATGAGGGAAAAGAAGAGAGAGGAGAGGAGAGGAGAGGAAAGAAGAGGCGAGGAAAGGAGAGAGGAGAAGAGATTCATTGGTGTCCCTTCTAGGATGTCCTCTGCCTAAGAACGTCAATAACCTGAAAGCTCCATTCTAGAAATATTTTGGACCTGCCACAGCTTTGAGTTTATTTTGCCAAGTCAGCACAGCCTGCTTCAACCTGCACCAGGCAAAACCCCAGGGGAAGCCAGCAGTATTTGTTGGCTACATCCACCTAAAATCTGTCAGGGAATGATATTTTCTTGGCAGCCTGCTGTCAAGCAGTGCAGTGTGTCAAGCAACTGGAAAACCTCAATGAAAGCCAGAGATTTAACAGACCAACCAATAGTTTGGCTCTCCAGTCCTTTGGTCTTAGACCAGGAGGAAGGCTTACTTACAAAGAATTACTGTCATCACAACTTCTCAAGGGCTCTGAGGAAGGGGTAAACCATAAGATGCATTCTCAAAGGGTGGCCCCACTCATTCATTAGACTGAAAAGTAAAGCCCCTCTCCAACAATCAGTGGAGGAATATAACCAGTGAATGATTATTTCTGGGATAGTGAAGGGTCTCAGAGTCATCTTGTATGTGACTGGGTTGAAACAAATATAGTAATATGACAGGTAAAAGGGAAGAAGTGCTGAGGTGAGGTTGGGGAAAAGTAATTGTTGGGGGGATGCTCATTATTTAACTGTTAGAGTGAACCCTTAGTGAGGAAATAAATCCCCTTCTACCAATGTAGACCAGCACCTGCCATGGAACTTGTAATTATACAGTGTTATACAGTAGTATATTATATAGCAGTATAATATAGTGTTTATTTATCCAAAGTCTGTAAAATTATTTAAATATATGTGTACACACACATATTCATAAGTATTTCAGTATGGCTGATTCTCTGTTATCCTATTTATCGTATTTTATACATTTAAAAACCTTTGCTTGAATAAGGGTCCAATGCCTCCAACAGATTGTGAAAGAGATCTGTTATACACAAGCACAAAAGGTTAAGAAATCTTTTGTGGGAGAGTGGCTTATGACATTAAAAGGCTGAGTGATTTACCTCATGTCACACGGTTAGTACGTGTCAGAAATGGTGCTTGAACCTAAATATTTGTAATTCTAAGATAGGTTCTCTATCTGTTCTTTTTTTCCCCCCCCATTGGAGCATTTTATTTGTATGTATGTTTTACATCCTTAGAAAAAGAATCCCAGGATTTTTCCTCCTGTGTGTTTTCGTCTTGCTTCCTCATGGTCCATGATGCCAGCTGAGGTTGTAAGCACAATAAACCCAAACTGACGGGATGGCAACAGATTATTCTGCCACTTTTCCAGATCTTTCAATTGAACATCAAATCTGGGGCTGATTACACCACACTTGTTTAATCGGTCTGTGAGATTCACAACAATTTTTCCTGCTCTGTGATCATCAATGATCTCAAATTTGCCAATGTAACCATGCTTCATCATCACATTTAAGAACCGGACAATTACTTTGGAGCATGGCCTAATGAGAACCTGGCATTTTCCTCACTTTTCTGCATTGTTGATGCTTTTGAGAGCATCTGCCGGGACATTCATGCGCTCCATGGTGGCAGTGCTGCAAGATGGTGGAAAGAGCTCTATCCATTCTTGCATGTTGTCTTTATATCTTAGAAGAGCAGCGGTGAAGTCTTGACATATCAATTATGAGCAGCCATAATGAGGAGAACAAGAAACAAAAGGTCAAAGTTGAGGAGAGGACAATAATGACTCAGTATGAGGAAGAATTTCCTAACAGAGTTATAAAAATGTTGAAGGACCTCTCTTGTGACATAGTGAATATATTGGCTGTGTCTGGAGGTGTTCTAATAGAGAATGAAGGGGTACCTGCAAAGGGAATCTTTGTTTCATGCAGAGATTTTTCTAAATGGTTAAAATTTGGAATCCAATGGTTCCAAAAGATCCAGATGCAGTCAAGAAATTATTAGTGTTCTTTTTTATTTTTTGGGTGGTGGTAGTGGGGATAGTGGTGGAGTAGACACTATGCAATGGCACCTGATGTCCACAGAACTAAATAAAAATGTATTGACTTCCTTTTGCTCTGCTTTCCTGAGGCTACTGAATAGTTTTATGAAGCCAAGAAACTGCTAGTTGCTGAGCCACCAGACAAAACATAGACTGAATGTTTTGAAGCTACATTCCAATTAAATTAAGAGCCCAATCTGACCAGAAGAAGCCATCTCTCCAAATACATTCCTCATATTCCTATTAAAGACTCATATTCCTATTAAAGATTTACTCTGCATCAGTCTTCATGTAAGGAAACTAATTTTTATAGTTCTCCAACCTGGATAGTCGGAGGACATTTAGCCAAAAAAGGAGAAGGTTCTGATGACATTTGAAACTGTTTCTTATAATGATTCATATAATGATTGCTTGAAGGAACTGGAGATGTTTAGCCAAAGAAGAGAAGACTTCTAGAAGAGCTGGTAATTGTTTTTCAAATATTCAAATGAATTTTATGAAGTTAGGTCAATTGTGGCTTCTTTTTCCTGTTTAGATCCAAAAGCACAAGTGAAGAGATCTGGAGCAAATGGGGGGCTCAAAATGGAGTTGCAACGCTGAAATGGATGATGAAAGTAACATAATTGTTATCATTAACATTGCTATTCACATTAAGGGATAAGCGTAAGAGAATCATAGAGGATCATAGATTTAGACACTAAAGGGATGTCAGAAAATGTCTAATCCAAATTCTTATATAAATGAGAAAACTAAGGTTTACCCTCGCCCAGGGTCACAGAAGTAGCAAACATGGGAGGCAAGATTTGAGCACAAATCTTTTAACTCCAGAACCAGCATGCTTTCCACCATTCTTCTTTTCAGTGAAATTCAATTGGATTCATAAAATATTTATTAAATTGCTTACCATGTACAAAGGAAATAATGCAAGATTCTGACAATGTGAAGATAAAACAAGTTACATTCTTGGCCCTCAAATATCATAGTATTCTGCAGTAGATGGGAAGATGAAATGAGAGCAAAACTATTTACAAGAAAAATAAGCAAATGATTAAGTGCAAATGAGAGATTAAATGCAGTGGTAAAATAATAAGGGATCATTTGTAGCTGTGGTGGAGGGAACAGAAAAAATCCCCAGTAGCAGCTGAGTTTGGGCTTGAGGAAGATTTCCTCCTATGAGGATATGGAGGGACTACAGTGTATGGATCTGGCAATCAAATTTTAGGAAGAAAATTGACCAATTGGAGAAGTAAAAGGCAGGAGCTGGTATTATGAGAGGAATATAAACCATGTCAACTGATCACAAGTTAATATATTCAAAGTTGGAAGGGACCAGTGGGATCATATCATCCAGCCTCCCATTTTACAAATGACTAAATTGAAGCCTAGTTAAAGTAACTTGTGAAAAATTACACAGAAAAGGAAGAAGCAACATTCAAAAGCATATTATTTGATTTCAGATTTAGTGCTCTCTCTGTTACTCCATACTCTGAAAGAATTGAATATGTTCACCCTAGAGAAGTGGGTTGGTTATGATGGTTGTGTTCAACCATGGCTACTTGGAGACAAGGTTTAAACTTGATTTGTTTGGCTTCAGAGGGCAGTACTAGGAAGGGTGGGTAGAAGCTGCAGAGTCAGATTTAGGCTAAAAGTAAGAAAGGGATAGAGAAGAAGCCTGTGATTCAGGTTTAAGATGTAGAAAATCAAACATGGAGAAATTCTAAATATGCCACACTATTCATAGCAGAACTTTCTGTACTTTTTGTAGTAGTAAAGACTCAAATAAAAAGTATGTTTCCATCTAATGAGGAATGCATAAACAAGTGGTAGTAGGAGGCAGAGCTAAGATGGCAGGAAGTAAGCAGTAGCTTCTCCAAGCTCCCCAAGAATTTCGTCGTTAAAGGCTAAAAGTAAATTTGAACGGATTTAAGAGTGATAGAACCCATTGGGAGATGGAGAGTGGCAGATTCCCAGCCCAGAAAAGTGCCTACTCAGGTCAGGGCAGGGAGAATGCAGAGCACACACCAGTGGGGACCTAAGAGCAGAGTGCGGCAGACTGAGAAGCCCCAGCCAGCAGACTCACCCAGCTGGAGGCTTTTGCAGCCATCTCAACGTGGAGCAGAGGACCAACAGAACTGGGTAGGAGGGAATGAGGGGCCCATAGCAGAATCAGCGGCTTTTCCTGGGGCTACCAGCCCTCAGCCTGGGTATTTGGAATTACATACCCAAACTTCCAGAAGTCAGGATGGAGGAATAAAATCTAGCTGCTCTGATCCTTCCTCCCTGATCCAGAAAAATCCAGAGGTAAATGCCCCACCTAGAGTACATTCTTGCATAAGTGTAAATGGCCCCAGGCTTGGAAATCACTGAGGAAAGGGGAAGGGAGATTACAGGGAGCCTAAACCCAGGTAGGTGGAACCAGCAAGCCCTAACAACAAAAGCCCAGGTGTGCTTTAGAACCACCTGGCCAATCAGCAAACTACAGCCCGGCCCTTCTACTACAATGATCCTGCCTGAGAAGCAGTCCAGAGAAACAGGTGGAAACCTGAAGGAGCCAGACCACCCTGCCCCCATAAGTTACTATATGAACTTCAGGTAGGGAAACTTTGAGAGTCCTGGCCCTGGTCTCAGCCCACACACTCAGAGGCCACAGCTCATGAAGTTAACAACCAAACCGCTACCTCCCAGCCTGAGAAGCTCAATACTCCTGCACCCCAGAAGCAAATATCCATGCTAAAAATACAGTATATAGGCAACCACAATGGGGAAGAAGGAAACTGCAAAGGCTAGAACCATCAAATCATTTTATAGTGATCAAGAGCAACCCAACTCAGAAGGCAACACAGACTCTACACACACACTGGAGACTACAGAAAGAAATGGGAATTGGTCTCAAGCCCAAAAAGCATTCTTAGAGAATCTCAAAAGGGATTTTAAAAATGAAATTAGAGAGGTAGGAGATAAATTTAAATCTACAGTGACCAAATTGGAAAAAAAATTTCATGGAAGAAAACAAAGCTTTAAAAAAGTAAAATTGGAGAATTAGGACAGGAGGTCCAACATCTAACCAGAGAAAATGCCTCCCTAAAAATGAAAAATGATCATATGCAAAAGGAACTCCAAAAACTAACTGAGCAAAATAATTCACTAAAAAGTAGAATCAGTCAAATTGAAGCCAAGGACTCTATGATGCAACAAGAGTCAGTCAAACAAAACACAAAGATTGAAAAATTAGAAGAAAGTGCAAAATATCTCACTGGAAAAACAATTGACCTGGAAAACAGATCCAGGAGAGATAATCTAAGAATTATCAGCCTACCAGAAAGCCATGATGAAAAAAGCAACCTGGACAGCATCCTCCAACAGATTGTCAAAGAAAACTGTCCTGAGGTCTTAGAATCAGAGGGGGAAATAGTTATTAAAAGAATTCACCAATCTCCTCCTGAAGGAGACCCCAAATTGAAAACTCCAA
>CM053581.1:162624339-162662707 GCA_028627135.1 Pseudochirops cupreus
TATGGTTGCAAAAAACTGGAAATATAGGGGATACCCATCAATTGGGGAATGGCTGAACAAGCTATGGTGTATGAATGTAATGGAATACTATTGTGGTATAAGAAATGGGAAGGAGATGGACTTTATAATTACTTGGAGAGGCTTATACAAATTGATGCTGAGTGAGAAGAGCAGAACCAGGAAAAATTTGTACACAATCACAGACACATCGTATGTGTGATGACCAACCTTGACGAACTGGACTCTTCTCAGCAACGCACAGCTGTAAGACAACTCTACAAGTCTCAGGATAGAAGGAGATATCTACATTCAGAGTAAGATCTAGAAAGACTAGAGTTTAAATGGAGAATGAGGCAATACATGCTATCATTCTTTTTCATATCTGATTTTGTTTCTTTTTTCCCATTGTTCACTAATTGGTTACAACCCTTCTATACAACCAGACTGTTGTACAATGTGAAAATATTTGTTGATCTTATACATGATTGCACGCCACCAGCGTGGGGGGTGGGGAGGGTGGAAGGAAGGGAGAAAATCTGAAACTCAAGTGATTGTGGAACTGAATCTTGTAAACTAAAAGTAAATAAACAAGTCATTGAAAAAAAAACAAGTGGTAGTATACAGAAGTAATGATATATGATAATAATATAAGAAATATTAAATTTATAAAATTTCAAGTCATTCCCCAATTGATAAATAATCAAAGGGTGTGAACAGGCAGTTTTCAGATGAAGAAATTAAAGTTAATTATAGTCATATGAAAAAAATGCTCTAAATCACTATTCATTAGAGAAATGCAAATTAAAATAACTCTGAGGAACCACATCACACCTATCAGATTGGTTAATATGACACACAAGAAAATAATAAATGTTGAAGAAAATATAGGAAAATTTGAACATGAATCCATTTTTGGTGGAGTTGTAAAGTGATCTAACTATGCTGGAGACCAATTTGGAACTTTATTCAAATGGCTATAAAAATTTACATACACTTTAACCCAGAAATAGCACCACTAGGTCTGTATCCCAAAGAGAACATAAACAAGGGGAAAGGACCTACATATACAAAACTATTTGTAGCAGCTCTTTTTGTGATGGCAAAAAACTGGAAACAGAGAGTTGCCCATCATTTGGGGAATGACTAAATAAGTTGTGGTAAATGAATGTAATGGGATACCATTGTACAATAAGAAATGATGAGGAAGCAGATTTCAGAAAAAAAACCTGGCTAGATTTACACGAACTGATGACGAGTGAAGTGAGCAGAACCAGAACACTGTACGTAATAACAGTAACATTATGTGATGACCAACTTTGACAGACTTAGCTCGTCTCAGCAATACAATGATCTAAGACAGTTCCAAAAGACTCATAATGGAAAATATCAACATCCAGGGAAGGAGCTACGTAGTCTGCATGCATTTTGAAACATACTATTTTCTCTTTTTTTCATTCTTCTGATTTTTCCTTTGTGTTCTGATTCTTCCACCACATGAGTAATGTGGAAATAAGTTTAATATGATTGTACAATGTATAGCCTATATCAGATTGCATGTTTCTTGGGGAAGAGGAGAGAGGGGATGGAGGAAACGGTGGAACTCAAAACCTTATAAAAGTGAATGTTGAGAACTAAAAAGAAAAAAAGAAGAAAGATGAAGTTGGTAATTACTAATTGAAATAATACAAAGTAAGGATAACTATAAAATAAGTATACGGCTTAACTATAATAACAGAAGTAATGTAAAAATAACTCTTTATTATCTACTTATGATGACCAAGCTTTGTCAAGAAGACGTAAGAAAATGTACCTCTTCTCATCACTGTCTGTGGGTATGGGAGATCATATATACTATCATGTCAAATCAAGAAACATTCATTGAGCATCTGTTATGTACCAGGGAAGGAACTGAGCAGCAAAGATAGAAAGGCAAAAGAAAAAAAAATGTCATTGTTTCCAAGGTTCCTCAGGGTTTAATGGCGGAAAAATATGCAAACAAATATGTCCAAATGGATTGATAGATGTTTACAAAAAGTCCTGCTATGAATTTTTTGATGCATGTCACTTCTCTTTCGACCTTGGATTTCTTATAGATATTGAGATATGAATAGACATGTAAGTATATATACATACAAACACATGAGTGCATATATATGTGTATCATATACGTATTTACACACATGTATATAATATGCATGTGCATGTATGTACATGTGTGTATCTAACACAAATATACACACATGCTCATTGTGTATATATGTACATGTATATGTATATAAACATGCATATATGGAGAGAGAAAAATATCTCAGAAAGAAACCACTAGGTACTAAAGGATTTTCTTTAAATCTTTAGATTCATGAAACTTTAGAAGAAATTTGAAGGCAGCCAGGAAAGCTAAGAGGTGGAGATAAAAAGAGAGAACATTTTAGGCAAGAGGGACAATTGCTGAAGTGCTCAGAATAGGGAGATAGAACATTGTGTACAAGAGGCAGCAAAAAGACCAAGTGAAGTATAAAAAACATAAACTGGAAAGGTAAGAAGGGGCCAAGTTATGGGAGGGAGGGGTGTGCTATAAAAGACAGGATCCTGTATTTGATCTTGATAGTAATGAGGAACTACTGAAGTTTAATGAATGTGGGAAGAAATGGATAGACCTTCACTTTATATAGATCAACTTGAAAGCTTAGTGCAGTATGGACTGGAGTGGGCCACAGATAGGAGGCAATGAGATAAAACAGGAGTTGATTACAATAGTCCAGTAATAAGGTGATAAAGGCCTTCATCAGAGTAGTGGCCGTGTAAAAAGGGAATGTGTATGAGAGATATGTAAAATCAGCAGTAAACATACCTTTGTAAAAGTTACTCCATTTTTAAGTGGTTAAATGGAGCTGGGTTGCTAGTGACTGGGTCTCTGAAAAATTGGAGGGGGCTTAACAACTAATGGCTCAAGAGAATGGCAGAGAAAAAAGACTCCTTTCTGCTTCAGGGTAAATTAGGGGGCACAATAAAATGAAAATTTAACAGTCCTGCCCTGAAAGATGGGACAAGAGTCAACAGTGTTGGAGTATGTCCTGATTATGATGTTAAGTGCTATTACAAATATTATTTCATTCATTCCTCACAACAAGCCTGGGAAGTAGATGTTGTAGTTATCCCCTTTTTATAGTTGCAGAAACTGAGAGGTTAAGTGACTTACCCAGGACCACACAATTAGTAAATGTTTGAAGCTGGATTTGAACTGACACCTTCGTGACTCTGGACTCAGAGCTCTATTAGTGCACTACCTAGCTGCCTTTAAAGCTGTCATTAGCACTAAACAAATATTATATAGATAGATAGATAGATAGATAGATAGATAGATAGATAGATATGTATATATATAGATAGATAGATAGATAGATAGATAGATAGATAGATAGATAGATAGATGGATAGATATAGATATATAAACTAAAATAAATTGCTATGTCAATTTTCGGAAATATCTTCTATTGTAAAGACTCCAATTTCCTTATTTGTAAAGTAAAAAGCATGCTATATGACTTTTTTCCTGTTCTAAATTATATGAATTTATAATTAACCCCAAATCAGAGTTGTTTAAAAAAAAGGGGGAGTATAAAAGGACTGAGTCTTTATCTTCTACTAATTTATTTTATCTTGCCATCTGTAACTTGAAGATATATCTGAAAAAGGAGATTAGAAAGGCACAACTCACAAGGATAGAATCAATCAATGCTCTTAAAAAAAATAAGACCTAACATATTTAAGTTCTAGCTCTTCATGCTTTCTGTGGTCAGGAAGTGGGAAAACAAAAATACATAAATAAAAAAGCTTGACTGGTGACAAAATTTCTGATTAACTTCTATACCCTTAGCTTCCCTTGTTCTTCAGAAATTGATATACATTCTATGAATGGACCCACACCTTTATCTTGGCAAAACCTATTATGTCCTGGGCCAAGCTGAAGTATCCTTTAAGATCTCTGGGTCAATCCAGGCTGCCGATGAGATATCAAAAGAAGTCTTTAGTGAATACAAACTCAAACACTGGAATGACCTTGGGTACATCCAATTGCCTGATTTTATGGCTGAATCAGTTAAGGCCCAAAGAAGGTAAACTATTTTCTCAAGGTTTCACTGTTAATAAAGTAAGCAGACCCAGGAGCCAAGATGCTGAAGAAAGTGGTAAATTGTTGTAACTTTCCCATATTTACCTCCAAATAACCATAAAATACCTACCTAAAACAAATTCTGAAACATCAGAACCAGCAAAAATATGGATTGAAACAATCTTTTAGCTCAAAGAACCTGGAAGAATAAAAAGAAAGGTCTGTCTCACTCAGATAAAATGGGAATATTTTCTAGGACAGGAAGCATCTGAGCAAACAAGCAGCAAGTCCCACCTCAGCAAACCAATGAGGGATCATGCCCCCTTTGGTGGTGAAGCAGGCAAATGCCGAAACCAGGACTCTCACATGTCTTAGCATAGCCAGTGAAACTGACATATTCAAGCTCTGAGAACCATCATGTGCTTCATCACAGCCTGAGGCAAATACATATTTATATATATATATATCCTCCAGAGCCTAGACCTCCACATGCTGCATCAGAACCCTAGGGAAATGTACAAATGCCCCACCCATCACCATCACATACCAGATACCACCACTAGGACACCTTTGAGTACCTCATAAGTTGCAAGATCCCTACGTCTCCAGCAGTTCAGCAAATCCTCACCTGTAACAATAATTACTTTAGTAGATACTTAGCCCTTAGTAACTAAGGGTTAAGTACCTCTTGAAAGAAACAGTAGGCCAGTGTGTGTGTGTGTGTGTGTGTGTGTGTGTGTGTGTGTGTGTGTGTGTGTGTGTATGTGTGTGTTTAAGAAGAGTTCCAGAAGACAGATAGTCAGAATCAAGAATTTTCCTCCTGGTGGCTTCTGGTGGAGAGAGCAGAATTTTCACAGCATCTGGAAGCTGGGCTGCTGGACTGAGAAATGAGTTGGTTGAAGTTGCTGCTGAAGAGGCCACCTGGAAGGCCAAGATTTCTTCTATGTCCTAGGGCCAGCTGAACTACAGGAGGACTGAAGAAGCGTGACCAGGATAAGATTGCGTTTGTTTATGGTTTGGTCGATCCTTGAGTTCCCATCAACAGAAGTTGTAAAGGTTTTGAGATGTGCTGGACCCTGTGAACTTCAGGAACTGCCTGAAGGACTGGACAAGGACCTGGGAGTTGTCTGCTTCTGAATCCAGGTGACTGTTTGGTGGATTCAGGTAGGAGCTGGGACCATGGAAGGGGATCCAGGGAATCTGAAGAAACCACCCCAAGTCAAAATGAGGAAAAGGCCTCTCCTCAGATATCAAATGCCTGATGAAATTGAAGTGTACTAGACACCAAGGGGTGGAGAGTTTGTGTAATTTTCTAATGATTGTATTTAGTGATTAATGATACTTAGTGACTGATTGCTAGATAAGTGACTAATTAAGTTAATTTATGATTGCCCCATAAGTGGAAGATTGAATATCATATTGTGAGATGACTGAATGACTGAGTGATGAGGCAAAACTCCTTAGGGAAAATAGATGATTATTCTTTTGTTCTTTGTTCTTAATACTGTGTGTGTCCACTTTGGTGAAATTGTGTGGCCATTTTAGATGTTAAACTGTTGTGAATGCCATATTGTGATTTTCTGTGATAAGATGTAATGTTGTGAATATTATATTGTGATTTGTTGTGAATGTTTGCTTTGATTTGTTATGGAATAAATGGAGTGTTCATTATACTGTGCAATCAGAATCTTAAAAGCTGTTCACAGCAGCATTCTTTTGGGAAGTTGCTCATTCATGGCATTACACCACCTCACACCTTCAGCACAGTACCAGATAAGAGGGTCCTCTGGGGACCACAGAGCAACATCAGTGCAATACCAGGTAAACAGTCAAAGTCTGCAACCATTGGCATAAGAAAGCTGAGATAGTATCCCTTCCACACTGGGAGCTAAGCTCAAATTTAAAAACAAGGAAAAGAGAAAAAAAAACAGATGAGCAAAAAAACAACAACAAAAAACAATCTGATCGTATAAAGTTATTATGGTGACACAAAAAATAAGACAAAAACTCAGAAGAGAAAAACAATGTCAAAACACCTATAGGGAGAACCCCAAAGACAAATGGGAAGTTGTGTCATACCCAGAAAGAACTCATGGAAGAGGTCAAAAAAGAGTTTAATATAAGAGAGATAGAATGAAACATGAAAAGAAATGAGAGTTATGCAAGAGAATTATGAGGAAAAGAGCCAATGGTAGAAAACTCCTTTAAAAATATAACTGGCCAAATGGAAAATGAGATGCAAAAATCCACTGAAGAAAAAAACTCATTGAAGAGTATACAATTGACCGAATGGAAGTGAAAGTACAAAAGCTAATTGAGGAAAACAATGCCTTCAAAGTTAGAGCTGGGCAAGCAGAAGTGAATGACTCAATAAGATACCCAGAATCAATCTAATAAATTCAAAGGAATGAAAAAAAATGGAAGAAAATGTAAAATACCTCATGTGAAAAAGAAAAATAACTGACCGGGAGAGATAATATTAGAATCATTGAACTACCTGAAAGCATAATCTAAAGGAGGACCTGGACATCATCTTTCAAGAAGTTATCATGTAAAACTGCCCTGAAGTCCTGGAACCAGAGGGGTAAATGGGCTTTGAAAGACTCCATCAGACACCTCAGAAAAGATATCCCAAAATAAAAACTCCAAGGAATATTATAACTAGATTTCAGAACTATCAAGTCAAGGGGAAAATACTACAATGGTCAGAAAGAATTAGAATATTGAGGAGTCACAATCAAGATTACACAGGACTTGGCAACTGCAACATTAAGGATCAGAAATCATAGACTTTGATATTCCAGAAGGTAAAGGAGCTAAAACTAAGGCGAAAAATCACTTATTCAGCAAAATTAAACATAATACTCCAAGAGAAAAATGATCATTCTGTAAAAAGTGCTTCAAGTTTTTATAAGGAGAGACCAGAACTAAACAAAAAATTTGACCTCCCATATTAAGACCCAAGAGAAACAGAATCAGGTTAAAAGGGAAAAGAAATCATAAGGGGTTCGAGAGAGCTAAACTATTTACATCTCTATACAGGGAGATACTTGTAATTCTTAAAAAATGTATCACTAATAGTACAACTAGAAAGAATATACATGGACAGACGGTACAGGTATAAGGTGAATTTGAGGGAATGAAATAAAAAATTTAAGAGATGAGAAAGAGGAGTACAACGGATGAAGAAGGAAGAGAGAAGCAGAATGGGGTAAATTATTTTTCATGAAGAGGTGTAAAAGAACTACTACAGTAGAGGGGAAGATGGGAGGTTGGACAGTAAGCATCATTTGAACCTTACTTTCATCAGTTTCAGCTCAAAGAGGGAATCATATACACAATCAGTTGAATATAGAAATCTATCTTACCCAACAGAGATGTAGAAAGGGAAGAGATCAATTAAAAGAGGAGGTGGGATACTAACAGAAGGGAGGGCAAATAAGAGAAAATAGTAGAAAGAAGCAAAACACTGGTGATGAGGTAAAAGGTAAAAGGAGAGAGAAGACAAACAAGAGGAGGAATAGGATGGAGGGAAATATACAGGGAGCGATCATAACTGTGAATGTGAATGGGATGAACTCTCCCATAAAACAGAAGCATATAGCAGAGTGTATATACACACTCGAAGCACATACACACACACACATACACACACACACAGTAAAGGTAAGGAACTAGAGCAGAATCTATTTACCAAAATAAAAAAAGAAGCAGGGTTAGCAATCCTAATATCAGACAAAGTAAAAACAAAAATAGACCTAATTAAAAGATATGAAAAGATATGGTAAAAGGTACCATAAACAATGGAACAATATCAATACTAAATGTACATGCACCAAATGGTATAGCATCCAAATCTTTAAAGGAGAATTTAAGTGAATTAAAGGAAGAAATAGCAAAATTATACTACTAGGAGGCCTCAATTGTCCTCTCTCAGAACTTCACAATTCAACCAAAAAGAAACAAAAAAGAAATGAAAGGGGTAAATAATATACTAGAAAAGTTAGATATGGCAATCTTTGGCATGATTTAGACACCAAAAACAAATTAGAAAAGTAAGGAATTGCCTGCCTGTCAGATCTACAGGGAGGGGAAGAATTTAAGACTGAACAACAGATAAAGAGCATTATACAATGTAAAATAGACAATGTGGTTATATTAAATAAAAAAGGCTTTTGCACAAACAAAACCAATGCAACCAAGATTATAAGGAAAGCAGAAAACTCAAAAACAATCTTTAGCAAGTGTCTGTGATAAAGGTATTATATCTCAAGCATATAGAGAACTGGATCAAATTTATAAGAATAAAAGCCATTCCCCAATTGATAAATGATCAAATGATATGAAATTGGCAGTTTTTAGATGGAGAAATTAAAGCCATCTATATGCATATGAAAAAGTGTTCCAAATCACTTTTGATTAGAGAAATGCAAATTAAAACAACTCTGAGGTACCACCTCACATCTATCAGATTGGCTAATATGACAAAAAAAAATGATGAATGACAGAGAAAGTGTGGGAAAATTGAGACACTAATGCATTGTTAGTGGAGTTGTGAATTGATCCAAAAGTTCAGAGGAGCAATTTGAACTATACCCAAATGGCAACTAAATTGTGTATACATTTTGATTAAGCAGTGTAACTATTATGTCTGTATCTCAAAGAGATAATGAATAAGAAAAATGAACCTAAAGGTGCAAAAATATTTATAGCAGCCCTTTAAGTAGTGGTAAAATATTAGAAATTGAGAGGATGACCATGAATTGGGGAGTGACTAAACAGGTTCTTGTAATGAATGTGGTAGAATTCTAGTGTGAAATGGGAAAGCACAATCAAGCAGATTTCAGAGAAACCTGGAAAAACTTGTGTTAACTGATGAAAAGTGAAATGAGTGGAACCAGGAGAACATTATACACATTGTCTATAACATTGTGTGATGATCAACTATGAATGACTCAGCTCTTCTCAGCAACACAGTGATCCAAGACAAGCACAACGGACACACTAAGGAAAATTGTATCCACTACAGATTAAGAATTGATGGACTCTGAATACAGATTGTGTTGTACCCAAACCCAAACCTCCAGTCACTATACACCATCTGACTTGTGGCCCACCATTAAAGCCCTTTTTATATTTCTGTTTTTTTCAAACCCAAACCTCCAGTCACTATACACCATCTGACTTGTGGCCCACCATTAAAGCCCTTTTTATATTTCTGTTTTTTTTTCTATTATAGCTTGAAACTGCTTAAGGCATGTCTAGACATATTGTTCAAGGCATTCCCTAACTCTGTCTCCCCTAATGAGCATTTCGTATTTTCCCCCGAATCATTATAGTGTACCAGGCTCATTACGATGCAACGATCTTATCTGAGTACCATCCTGTCCTGCCCTGCTGACCAAGCAGGGTCCTCACCTCCTTTGCCTGGAACATGACCCCAACAAGTCCTGGGGGAATCCCAGACCCCTCTGACTACAACCTGGGGAATTCCAGTTCACCTCACCCCATGCCCCTTCACCCTGTGCCCTCCACCCAGTTAATGGTTGTACCCCTTATACCCTTACACCATACTCCCCTAAGTCATATAGATTTAATCAATGGCTGTTCTTTTCTTCTGTACATCATACCTTTTGCTAGCTCCCCTCCCTATTATAATTTTGTGATTTTTAGCCTATATAAACCAAGATCTGATTTTCCAAAAAAATTACTACTCATTTGAGTGCTGACCACTCAGGTAGTCGCATGCTTATTCAATAAATCCATATCTAAATTCATTTTGAACCCAGGTTTCAGCTTGCTCTTATTTCTCTGCACAACAATTGAAGCATATTTTTATTCACTTATTTTATCCTTTCTCACTTTTTTTTTCTTTTGGTATGTTTCTTCCTTCATACCTATGACTAATACAAAAAAATTTTTATGTGAAAGCACATGTATAAACTATATCAATCTGCCAACCATTTTTAGAAGAAGGGAAGGGAAGGACAAAGGAGGAAAATTTTGGAATTCAAAATCTTGGATGAAGAGTGCTAAAATTTTTTGACATGTAACTGGGAAAAATACCCAAAATATTATTAAAAAATATTCAGAGCTAGACTTATAATCCAATTCCTTTGAGACATTGTGTGGTGCTTTTGTTTGGAGAGATATAAATCCATGTGGTTCTTGACAATATTTACATTTTGTACAATTTAAAAGTACTGATATAACTGGAAAAATCCCTTGCAAAATACACTGTATCATTTCAGAAACATTGTCTGCATATAAGTCACATATGTTTTAACAAAATGATGACATTGGTAGAAACAATGAAGAAGCAAATTTTATGCTAAATTCTAAAAAAGACAAAAATGTCTTTGTTTTTTATGAACATTTTTCTCTTCTTTTTTTGGCCTTGTTATATTAAAATTTTATTAAAGAGCAAGCTCTCCTCTAGAGTTCCATTTTATACTTTAATATTTTATTTTCCACAATTACATTTAAAAACTTTTTTTTTCAAATTTTGAGTTCCAAATTATCTCCCTCCCTTCAATCCCTCCATTGAGAAGGTAAGCAATTTGATGTAGGTTATATGTGTAGTCATGCAAAACATATTTCCATATAAGTCATGCCATGAAAGAAAACACATAAAAAAAAATAAAGTAAAGAAAACACATCTTTCATCTGCATTCAGGCTCCACCATTTCTTTCTCTGGAAATGGACAACACCTTTCATCATATGTCCTTTGAAATTTTCTTTGATCATTGTATTGCTGAGAATAGCTAAGTTATTCACAGTAGATCATTATATAATATTGTTATAATGTTCTCTAGTTCTACTCATTTCACTTTGCATCAATTCATGGAAGTCTTTCCAGTATTTTCTGAGATCATACTGCTTATGATTTCCTATAACACAATAATATTCCATCACAATCACATAAAACAACTTATTCACTCATTCTCCAATTAATATACATCCCATCAATCTCTTATTCTTTGCCACCACTAAAAGAAATGTTATAAATATTTGTGTACATATAGGTCCTTTTCCTTATTGTTTTTTATTTCTTTGGGATGAAGATCAAGTATGTATTTTGATCTTCCTTATTATCACACTGTTACAAGTTTCAGGATTTTTTTCCTTTTTTTGGTAGCTATTTTCAGAGGTAATTCTGGAGATCTGTAAATTTTTAGTTCTTCCGAGGTGGTATGATCTAGAGAGAGAGAGGTTTGTTAATCTTTTGTACTGTGTACTGATCTATGAGTGACCACAAGCACCCTTCTTCCACTCTGGACCCATGATGAGAATTCCTGCTCCCTAGTGGCTACTCCTTACCCTAGCACTGAGACTCAGGATTGTGACCCGTATCCAAGCATGGGCAATATAGCAGAGCCCTGCCCCTGGTGTCAGCAGAATAAGCCCCTCATCAACTTCTGACCAATTGTCTCACCTTACCATCTGTGGACTGAGAGGTCTGGAAACTGCCACTGCCGCCACAAATTCAGTCATCCCCAAGGCCTACTCCTGGTTTGCTGGGGCCTGGTCTGCACTGGTATGGTCTGTGCTGAAAAGCTCTCCACTCTCATACAGGTGCAGCAGACCTTTCCTGATGACCTTTTAAGTGATCGTGGGCTAAAAAACTGTTTTACTCTGTCCTACTGTGGGTTCTACCACTCTAGAATTTGTTTTGAGTCATTATTTAAAGGTATTTGGAGGGGTTTGGAGGAGAACTTAGTTGAATCCCCACCTTTTCTCTGCCACCTTAGCTTAGCCCTGTCCCCATCGCCACAATTTTTTTTTAATTAAAGCTAAACTTATGTCTGTACATTTTGGTGAAGTTATATCAGTGGTAACAAAATCAATGTCATTGATTAGGAGTTCATTCAGTGAACAAAATTATCCCAACAAGACTGGATATGTCTTCTCTGTATTCATCTATATAAAAAAAGAAGGCATTAATAGTGATGAGGCATATGCTAATGGATTAATTAACGGCTAGCAGGGAGACATTAGAGTTGGCCAAATACTTTAGAATCCATTGTGATTCAAGGTCTGACCTTCCAACCCTCCTAATCTACTTGCTGTTTCCAAAATTTTATCAACATGCTTTAAAAAAAGAATCTGTTCTATTACAGCCAGTATCTCAGAGGACTCACAATGGCAGGGAGAACCAAAGGTCAACAGAGGTAGATGGAAGTAATTTGCTGCAAGTTGACAAAAGAGTCAAAATGACAGAGACACACCCACATTTCTCCACTACATCTGTTAAAAGTCAGTGCTATCTTCACCTTAGAATTATTTAAGGTGATTCACTATGTGCCATTTGGCAGATAAAAGCCACAGAATTGTGATTTCCTACATGGGTTGCATTAGACAGAAGCAAAAGTGTCTTCCAAATTTCAAATTCTGTGGTTCTGTGGTCATGCAAACAATGTTGCTAGGGGTGAGGAATGGGGTTCTTAATCTGTAGTCTGATCTTTCACTATGATTCCTTTGTATTTGGTTTCTTTTCTGATCTTATCATATATGGGGCAGCTAGGTTACCTCAGTGGATAAAGTATTAGGCCAGAAGTCAGGAAGACTCATCTTCCTGAGTTCATATCTGACCTCAGACATTTACTAGCTGTATGATCCTGGGCAAGTCACTTAATCCTGTTTACCTCAGTTCCTCATCTGTAAAATGAGCTGGAGAAAAAAATGACAAACTATTCCAGTATCTTTGCCAAGCAAACTCCAAATTGGGTCACCAAGAGTTGGACATGTCTGAAATGACTGAACGATAAACATTTGTCTGACAGGCAATTTGTAGGTTTTAACAAAATATCCAATGATTCATGACACAGAAAAAGGATAAGAACTTCAAGAGGCTTGAAGAAAGAGAGAGAGGAGAAATACAGAGATAGAAAGGGAAAACAGGTAAAACAGAGAGAGGAGGAGAGACAAAGAGAGATATATAGAGACAGAGACATGTAAAGATAAAGGCAGAGACACAGAAGGGAAAGAGAGAGACAGATACTGAAAGAGATAGAGAAACAGAGGCAATGGGAGAGGAATAGGCAGAAAGACACAAAGAAAGAGAGCCAACATACAAATCCATTAAAGTGACTTTTATAAATTTATAACATAATCTGTATTAATAATATTCAAAAAAAGACATACATTCCCATAAATAGGTGACAGGTCACCAAATTATTGTGATTACCTCCCCAATACACAGATGGGCCAGTCCTGACCCCAGGATATGTAGACTTGATGGCTCCAATCCAAGCAAAGAGAGTGACAAAATTAGACACAGATCTGTCTGTGTCCTCCCCAGTCTACTAAACAGGTAAGAGAGAATGAGGCATAAGAAAGAAAAGAGAACACAGAGTGAGAATATCCGTAAGTTTTTTATGTATTGTTAAGTCCTACTTTCTACTTCCACAATAGGATCTGGTTCTTAATTGGCTTCCTTCTTGGCAGATCTAGTCATGCTTTTCATTTGAATGAATTGGATGCTTTCTCCTGCCTCCTGCCTTGAAAACTCTTGGATAGATCTAAAACTCAATGAAGGTGTCATGCCTTTTAAAGATGCAAGTTAATTTTTAAATCAAGAAGGATCAGCCCTGTTACCAATAAAAGGGCTTTTCTATTTGAAATTTTGGTACCCACTTCCCAAAGACTCATTGGAAAATGCATCTCCATAGGCAGGCACTGAATCAAGAATAGGAAATTCATTACCAAAAATTTCAAAGCAATGCACAC
Organism: Pseudochirops cupreus; assembly: GCA_028627135.1. NCBI lineage: Eukaryota > Metazoa > Chordata > Mammalia > Diprotodontia > Pseudocheiridae > Pseudochirops > Pseudochirops cupreus. The sequence goes on from CM053581.1 coordinate 162,638,181, forward strand.
TCCAGAAGAGACATGTTTGAACATAATATGTTGACTAAGTTAGTCATGTAACAAGGGTGAGGAATAATAGATGTCCAGCTTGAGAGCACTACTATTATTCAGGAATATTAAAAACACAAAAAGAAGGCCTTTGACCTTTTATTTAGATCATCTATGGAGGACTTAGGAAATGATTTTGTTAGGAGTTACATAAGGCTCAGATGATATGAACAGACTGTGATATGCACTGGAAGAAGGAATAGCCAACATTGTTAAGATCAAAGAACAATTGAATTATTAATATGTTGTATCAACTCATCAATATCCTTTTATTTCAAGGCTGTGCTTAAATGCTATCTCCTCTCTGAAGGTTTCCATGAACAATCCACTCAACTCTTTCTTTTCAAATTTTCTTATAGTACATGAAACAGAGCTTTCTTTTGCTATGTTCTAACTCAATCTTATATCATATATAATTCTTATTTTCATCCTAGTCCTTCAGCTTAGAGTACATTATATACTCCTTGTGGGGAGGGATTGTATATTTTTTAAATCTTTATTATCTATGATACCTAGCAAACCATAGGTACTATATATATAAATATATACACACACACATATGTGTATATATACATATGTACATATACATATATTCAACTAAAGACATAATCTCATATACCCAAAACCTTAAAAATGATTACAACTTCACCTAGGTATCATGAAATGGTAGCATTTCAGAGTTAGAAGACACCCTAGAATTCATACCCATAGTAGTTCAGGAATAGTATATAAACATTTCCATTTCTGTAGATTATTCAGTTTACAAAACATATTACTTAATATGCACTTGCTCATAAAAGCCACAGGAGTTAGTGAATTATTCCTATTTTACTGAGGAAATTGAGGCCCAGAGAAAACTGTCTTTCCCAGGATACACAGATAATAAGTATATGAATGTATGAAGAAATAGTATTAAACACTTATTATGGACAAAGCATTGTGTTTACTGCAGGAGATACTAATGGAAAAACAAGTGAGTATTAGAATGAGCATTCATATCCGCATCATCTGAATACAGTGGGCTTCCAATCAGGTCTGATCCAATTTCTAGTCAACATTGAGGGAACAATTATTGAACTTTACTTAATTATATAATATAAGCAAATCCTGCAATTTCCTGTCACCACATTCTTGCTCATGTGATTGCCTATGCAATATTCTCCAGTAATACAAACACGTCCTCAGAAGCGATACCCAGGGTGCAATCATCCAGCATTGGTATCAAAGACTTCAGCTAAAAATTATTCCTGGTCAGACCAGGTAGGGAACATCATTTTAATTTCAAGGCAATGCTGTTAAGGAGTACTATGATCAATTGTAGAGCATTCAGATGAGGACGATTATTGTAGTAAATGGCCTCCAGTTCATGAAATATGAGAATGCATTGAAAGAAATTAGGATGTTTGACTAGGTGAAGAGAAGACCCAATTCTGTGAGTTGCCTTCAAGTATATGAAGGGTTAAACTGCACAAGAGGGCACGGGTTTGGTTTTGTTTAGTATCAACGGTAAAACCAGGAGAAATTTTAATGGATAGAAGTTGGAAAGTGGTAAATTCATGCTGGAGGTTAGGGAACTTCATAGAACAGCTACCCCAAAATTGAAAGAATTGTCTTGGGAGGCAGGAGTTTCTCCTTCACTGACAGTCAAGGGGGAAAAGTTGGATGACCGCTTGTAGGAGATGCTACAGTGAATTGTTGTTGTTGTTATTGTTGCTTATTTGTCCCTAAATTGACTGTATTTAAAATATCCGCTGGAATTCCTTCATACTATAATATTCTTTGATTCTGATATAATGTGTTTTAATCTTTTCTCTGCTAGTTGTAGGAGATATAATACCAGAATAAGACCAAAATTAATTGCATGATAAGGAACTAATTGCAATTGGACCAAAAAACGGATATGGAGTTGGGCCTGGAAGGGACCTTAGAGATCATCTAATCCCATCTACTCATCATACAGATGAGAAAAGTGAGGCCAAAGGTGATTAAGTGACAGGTCTTTGTTAACATAATGATTTAACATGAGAGTCCAGGTCACAGGTTTTTAGTTGGAAATATTCTTATAGGTCATCTAGTTCAACCCACTCAGAGAGGTAAAAATAACTAGACCAAGGTATGATTGGTAAAGTTGATATTTGAATCCAGATCATCTACATAAAAAATCAGAATATTTTCCTCTGAACTAAGATACCTCCAAAAGCTAGGGTTCCTATTTCTCTTTCCTGCAGCACTGTTATGAGATTCACACAAAATACATTTCTTAAGCATCTGCTATGTGTAAAACCACAAGCTAGACAATTAGATTCAAAGATAAGAAAAGGCTCAGGCCCTCAAAGAGTCCACAGTTTAACTTGACTTAAAGTATTCATTAAGATGACATCACTCATATGCCCTTAAGTTTTGTTAGCTAATGTTCCAACTATCTTTTCCTAATAATTTAACCTCAATGTCTTCAGCATCATAGCTTAATGGAAAAGGATGTTACATATAAAATTAAATGATAAAAAAATGATAAAAAAAAATTAAAGGAAAAGGTGAACATATCCCAGCAATGTCTAAACTGGTTTTACTTCCCCAGAATACTTTTTTTTTTCTATTCTTAATTTGAAGGATGACATTGAAAATACAGACTTCTGCCAGGATTCTTCATTAGAAGCCCCCATAATCCTATCAAGAATGAATAATACAGCAAAAACAGCCGTGAAGGATTTCAGTCCAAACTGAAATGAGCACTTCCATTTCTCTCAAATTTCTTCCTTCAAACTAGCATGATATCTTTATCTGTAATGCACGTAACCTTTACAAAATGCAAGCAGTAAGACTTATTATTCCATTTTTGTCATGTAACTTATTATTCTTGCACATGGAAAAGACTTGTCAATTCAGGGGACTTGCTACAAGCTAAATATTACTAAATGTTTTGACAGAGTACCCCTCCCCCAAAAAATGTTGTCCGGAATGGAAGATGTTATAGATTATTCAGTTTATCAAGTGTTTATTAAGCATCTACTGTTCCAAGTTCTTGGCACTAGGAAATAAAATTATATATAACATGGACCTTAAACTCATGAAGCTTACAGAGAAGTAAGAGATGGTCACATAACCATAATGCAAACCAATTAACTTGCTGCCCATCTTGCTCTAATCCAATGACTCATCACAGTGTTAAGGTGGCACTATCCATATGGCTACAGCATTTTAGATGTCAAAGAAACCTTGTAGACTGCATAATCTATCATTTGGCATATAAGGAAAATCAGGATGGGAGAAGTGAAGTCATAGAGCAAATAGAAACAGAGCAGAGCATAGGTGACAGATCTTCCAACAGTGCACTTTCCATTATGCCACATTGCTTAGCTTGATTTTGAGGGGACTTGTTAGTGAGACACAAGCTGTAATGGTAACGGAATTTAAAGATGCTCCTATATTGGTTTTGTTTTTGGGTTGAATGTCGAAACTCAGAGCTTGTGAATCCCACTTGTGAGATGGACTTGTTGATGTGAAGAGAGAAGGCTGAGCTGCAGGAGCTGGTGCTAGTGGATTTAGAGAGAGGCACAAGCAGAGAGAAAGGCCAAGTGGAGAGAAGCAGAAGAACTTTTGGGGAGCAGCATCATGGAGGCAGAGAGAGGGGAGAATTTCCAGGGGCCAGAGTTGTTGAGAGAGATAGAAAACTGCCAGCCGAAGCTGCCTGGACTGCTGAGGGCCAATTGGAGCTGCCCAGGACTTTTGAGAGCTGCCACCCACCCAGAGCTGCTGAGAACTGAGGAGGCATGACTGTGATGCTGATATTTTGTCTGTCTGTTTTGATGTTGTTTTACTAGATTTGTCTGCTGGTAAAAGACAGTGCTGTTGTTGCAGAGGTCCTGGAACCTTGCTGTTGGTTCAGAAGCCCTGAAAGAGGATTTTCTTGTATGCTTACAGAAATACTGGAAGAGGGTCTTGCTGATGTTTTCAGGGGTCCTGAGACTGTTGTGCAGGCAGAGAGTGAATTGATGGGGACACTGGCAGTGTATATTGTGGTTTTGTTAAGCTTTGTCTCCCCAGGAATAGAGATTGCTGAGAACTTGCCCCAGGTCAAGATGAAGAAAAGACCTCCCCTTGGGTATTGAATGCTATGATGATAACCTTGTTGTGACTTAGGGGTACATGGCCTTTGTGCTCTCCACTGCCCCTTTGAGAAAATGCTTGAGAGTAACTGATGATAATTGTAATTCAGTTGTAATCCAGGGGTGGAGCACTTTGATTTTTTGTGCTCTGTGACTGACCAAACAAATGTACTTCGTTCATGATTGGAAACTAATTTCCATTTGAAAAGAGAGACTTTGTGATTGACTAAATGAATGTACTAGACAGGGGTGGGGTACTTTGACTTTATACTTTGTGATTGAATTGAAATATGTGATTGAATTGGAAACTTACTACCAAATGGGTGTACTTTGTTTATGATTAGAAACTAATCTCTATTGAATAGAGAGAAGACTTTGTGATTGACTAAATGAATGTACTTCCCAGGGATGGAGTAGCACTTGGAACTTAGTCCTTTGTGATTGAATTGAGCACTTACTAAATTATTGAGTTACACATGGTGAATGCTGTATTTTTTATTTTCTCTTTTCTGTGAATGTTTTGCCTTAATTTGTCACTGAATAAATGGAGAGTTACTATGCTGGTATTCCAAACCTTGGAAGTTGCCCTTGCTTGGTATCACACAAGCTCAGTCTGGTGCTCCTAAGCAAGTACAGATTCAAGTATTGTTCCATAAATGTACTATGTGCTCCTCATCAGAGAACCAGCCCCCTAGGTTCTAAGAATCTCATCATCATCATACTGGTCAATGTAAAATGATTATATTTTCCTTTTTAAAATTATTTAGTATTTTATTTTCCCCTAGTTATGTGTAAAAAAATGGAATTCATTTTTTTTAAAACTTTGAGTTCCAAATTCTTTCCCTTCTTCCCTCTAAACCCTCCTTGCTGAAAAGGCAAGGATTCAATATAGTTTATACATGTGTAGTCAGGTAAAATGTATTTCCATATTGGTTATGCTATGAAAGAAAACATAACCTTCCCCCGAAAAAACTCAAGAAAAATGAAGTTTTTAAAAGTATGCTTCAATTTGTATTCAGATACCATCAGTTCTTTGTGTGAGGATGGATAATATTTCATAAGCCTTTCACAGTAGTCTTGGTTCATTGTATTGCTGAGAATAGCTAAGTCATTCACAGCTAATCATCTTACAATATTGCTGTTAATTTATACACAGTATATTTCATGTTTATGTAGCATCAGTTCATGTCTTTCCAAGTTTTTCTTAGAGCATCTCGCTCATCATTTTTTATAGCATAACAGGATTACATCATGATCACATAGCACAATTTCTTCAGCCATTTTCCAATTGATGTGTACTCCCTCAGTTCCAACTCTCTACCACAAGAAAAGAGCTGTTGTAAATATGTCCATATAAGTAGGTTATTTTCTTTCTATTTTTTATCTCTTTTTGAATATAGACGCAGTATTGGCACTGACAGGTCAAAGAGTAATCACAGTTTTATAGCCCTTTGGACATAGTACCAAATTGTTCTAAAGAATTGTTGAATCAGTTCATAATTTCACCAAAGTACATTAAGTCTCATTTTCCCCACATTTGTTATTTTCCTTTTCTGTCCTATTTGCCAATCTAATAGGTATGAGCTAATACCTCGGAATTTATTTAATTTGCATTTCTCCAATCAATAGTGAGTTAGAGAATTTTTTTTCATATAACTATAGCTAGTTTTGATTAGTTCATCCGAAAACTGTTCATGGATTTATCTATTGGGGAATGGTTCCTATTTTTCATAAATTTGATTCAGTTTTCTATGTATTTGAGAAATGGGGCCTTTAGCAGAGAAACTTGCTTTGAAATTTTAAAATTATGATTGTTAAATGTATCTCCCTCCATTCTACCCCCCTCTCATTTATTCTATTCTCTCTCTCCTTTCTCCCTGCCCCTCCTCAAAAAGTATTTTACTTCTATCACCTCCCCCAATACGCCCTCCTTTCTATCACAGCCCCCTTTTTCTTATCCCATTCTCCTATTACTTTCCCGGAGGTAGATTTCTATACCCAACTGAGTTTTTATGTTATTCCCTCTTTGGGCCAGTTCTGATGAGATTAAGGTTTATTCACTCCATCTCACTTCCCTATTCTTCCCCTACACTGGAACATCTTTGTCTTGCTTCTTTTATAGATATAATTTACCCCATTCTACCACTCCCTTTTCCTTTGCCCCAGTGCATTCCTCTTTCTCATCCCTTAATTTTTATTTTTTTAAGATACCATCCTTTCATATTAAACTCAAACCTGTGCCCTCTGTCTATGTATACTCCTAACTGACCTAATAATGTCCTTATGTCCATTTCCCCCTGAAGGCTTACACTAATTTTTCCTGGGTAGGTGACTCTCGGTTGAAATCCTAACTCCTTTGGCCTACAGAATATCACATTCTAAGCCCTCAGATTCTTTAATGTAGAAGCTGCGAAATCTTGTGTTATTCTGACTATGGCTCAACAACAGTTGAATTGTTTCTTTTTGCCTGCTTGCAAAATTTTCTCCTTTGCCCAGGAGCTCTGAAACTTGTTTATAATATTCTTGGGAGTCATCATTTTGGGATCTCTTTCAGGAGGTGATCAGTGGATTTTTTCAGTTTCTATTTTCCCCTCTTGCTCTAGAGTATCAATATTTTCTTAAAAGATGATGTCTAGACTCTTTTTTTTAACATAGCTTTTAGATTGCCCAATAATTTTAAAATTATCTCTCCTGGGTCTATTTTTCAGGTCAGTTTTTTTTTCCAATGAGATATTTTAAGTTGTCTTCTGTTCTTTAATTCTTTTCATTTTGTTTGGTTTCTTGATTTCTCATAAACTCATTAGTTTCCATTTGCTCTATTCTAATTTTTAAGGAATTATTTTCATCAGTGAGCCTTTATACCACCTTTTCCAATTGGTCATTTGTACTTTTTAAGAAATTATATTCTTCAGTGAATTTTTCCATTTGATCTATTCTTATTCTCACTGGATTTTTGTACCTCTTTTACCATTTGACCTAGTCTGTTTTTTAAGGTGTTATTTTCTTCAGCATTTTTCTATGCATCTCCTTTACTAAGGTATTGACTCTTTTTCACAATTTTTTTTCATCACTCTCATTTCTCTTCCTATTTTTCCTTGTACCTCTCTTACTTGATTTTAAAATCCTTTTAGAGCTCTATCATGGACTGAGACCAATTCATATTTTTCTTGGAGGCTTTGGGTGTTTGAGCTTTGACTTTATCTTCTTCTGAGCATGTGTTTTGATATGTCACCATAGTTACTTTCTGTGGTCAGAATTGTGTCCCTGCTGTGTGCTCATTTTTCCAGCCTTTTGCATGACTTTTTAACTCTTTGTTAAAGTAAGGCTCTGTTTCCAGGATAGAAAGTGCTCTGTTCCAAGTTTTAGAGGTTTTCAAGCAGCTATTTTCAGAGATATTTCTAGGAACATGCAAGTTTTCAGTTCTTCTAATGTGGTGTGATCTAAGGAGAATTGCATACACTCTTCTCCTGGCTTGTACTCTAGTCTGTGAGTGACTGCAACAACTCTTTCCTGCTCTGGAGCTATGACAAAGTGGTCCCCACTTCCCTGAAGTCACAAGTTCTTGCATGCTCATGCTCTTCCACACCCTGGGACTGTGACCCAGATCTGAGTAGAGGTGAAACAACAGAGTCCTGTTCCCAGTGCCAGAAAACAGACCCCTGTTTTCTCCTTCTAATAAGGTATTCAACCCCCTTACAATATGTGGGATGAAAGCTTTGGGGGCAGCTGCTACCACTGCTGAGTCAGTGACTGCAAAAGTCTGCTCCTGGTTTGCTGGGGCCAGATCTGTGCTGGCATAGTCTACTGAACTGTGCTCCACTCTCACCCAGGTGTGACAGACCTTTCCTACTGACCTTCCAAGTTAGGTTTGTACAACCTGTGGTTTGTGGGGTGCTTGTAGCCCACCAAAGGATTTTGGTTAACCCATTAAAAATGTAGAGGAAAATGATCCAAACTCCTTTAGTAGGCTGCAAGCAATCCATGAGCCATAAGAAGCCCACAGGTCACAGATAGTACAGGCCTCCTCTAAGTTGTCTTTGGCTGGAAAATTATTTCACTCCATCCTTGTGTGGGTCCTCCTACTTAAGAATTGTTTTATGGCATTTCTTAAAGATATTTGAAGAGGTTTAGGGGAGAGCTCAGGTGGGTTGCTACCTTTCCTCTTCCATCTTGGCTCTGCCTCCTATATCTTTCACTTCAGAAATGGCAGAAGGGAGTTGCTATCTGCACCCATAAAAAGGGACTAGTAGTTTCATCACTGATGCTAAAGAAATCATTATTAAAACAGAATCATAGAATCTCAGAGTTTAAAATTACTTTGGAAGCCATTTAGCCCAATTCATATGCAAAATTAATTCCTCCTAGGGCATGCCTGACAAGTGATCATCTAGTCTCTGCTTGAAACCATCAAATGAAGTTGAGTCCATTACCTCCCATGGGTCCCCCACTCCCTTTGGGATATCTCTAAGAGTTATGAATAATTTCCCAACATTATCTAAATTTGTCTTTGTGTACCATCCATTTATTTCTCCAGTTCTAACATGTGAGGCCAAATGGAACAGATGTAATACCTCTTCCACACTGCAGCCCTTAAGACATTTAAAGACAGATATCATGGCACCATGAATCTTCTCCACAGTCAGCATCTCCATTTCCATGAATGTATTTACATATAACATTAACTGAAGGCTCTTCACTCTAATAGGTTCCCTGCTCTGTATGCTTTTCCCCTTATCAATGTTCTTCCTAAAAGGATCCTGCCAAAAACCTATCTCAATATTTCAGAAATGGGCTGCTAATGGCAAAGTACAGTGGTACTGTCATCCCCATTAGAAAGGCAGGTACATCAGAGGCATATAATCAATAAGCTATATGCACCCTATAGGATGAGAGGTGAGGATGCCATTATTGATTGTAAATGATATCAGAAAAAGCCTTAAGAAGTATATGGCATTATAATTAATCTTTTAAGGACAGATGAGGATTCAACATGGGAAAGATAGGTGAGGATGCCTTCCGGACATAGACAATTACAATAACAAAGTTATGGAGGTAGGTAATTACAGGATTTGTTAGAGGTATACTACATATTTAATAGTGAGATGGCATCCAGGCCGTATCTTTCAGATAAAAAAAAAACAGATCAGTAATGGGGGGGATATGATTTAGAAAATTCATAACATATGTATAAACACTTGCATCAAAACATCCAGTCTTTTTTTTTTAAATCAGCTGATATTTGCAATAGCTCTGAGAGGTAGGTGTTATTATTATGTTGTATCTTGTTGCTGAAAATATTTTTACATTTCAGCATATCGAGTTATAAATAAAGTTATTACTTATTCAGAAAAAATATCTTTATAGGGGCTCTCTAAACAGATGAAATAAAATACTCTCATTATGGTAATCACATTCTAGGAAGGGTATTCATAACTTGGAGTGTACTAAGATTGTGATGGGGTTCCATGATGATCCATTAAAATAATTGGGAAAATTTGGTCTGGAGTAGCAAAGAAGGGTGGTGGGCAGGAAGAGAGGTAGATCCTGCTCTTGAATATTGGAAAGACCATGGCATTGAAGATAGATTTGATTTATATTATTAACTCCAAGATAGCAAAACTAGAAGAAAAAGATGGAAGTCACAAGGAAACATTTTTAGAATTAACCTAAGGAAGAACTTCCTAGTAGTTGAAGCCTTCCAACAATGGAATGGGCCATCTTGGGAGAAAGTGAGTATCTTTCTATCCATCTATCTATCTATCTGTCTATCTATCTATCTATCTATCTATCTATCTATCTATCTATCTTTCTATCTATCTGTCTATCTATGGATAGAGAACCAGATTTGGAAATAGAACAACCTTGCTTCATGCCCTACTTTTGAGTGGTGAAGTGACCCCAAACAAATAATTTAACTTTTGATGGCCCAAGGCAATTCTCCAACACTATAATTTGCATACTCCTTACTGATTTCATTTGGTAGATGAGATCATCTTTACAGAACTAGATTGAAGATAAATTATAAAATACTGGATTAGTTTTTTACCTGCTCGATATTTCAGTAAGCTTACAATTGAAATGAGAAAGCAAATCTCTTTTGTTGATGTATAATTGAGAACAACATTCCTAAAATCTAAGTCCTTCATTTTTTTTTTAATTTAATGCAGTCACATATAGTATTGTTGAAAATGAATGATTTTTTTTATTCAAACATGCCAGATTTGCATTCTTGTGATCTAAAATAAATAGTATAAGAATGAAATTTTGAAAATGTATTATTTCTTGTAAAGGTGTTTCATAGTTTAAAATCAATATTTTAGTCCAGATCAAAACTTATCCAAATTATGAGTATTAACTTCATTTATTTGAAATTGACTCAGTGATCCTGGTCACTGGCTTTAATCTGTTGGAAAGATACAGATATAGAGCTTCCTATGAACTATCAAGATTAAAGTAGTTTAATCAGTGCTCTGTACATATTAGGTACTTAATAAATGTTTGCTGAATTAAATTAAATGCACAGCTTATTTTCCATTTGCATTAAATGGATTTTATATTTGAAAGGGAATTTGTGGCAATTCTTCATATATTTGACTTCATCATCATACACAGCAGTCTAATTAACTCTGTATTTGATATTTAGAATGAAGGCTTGACTTAAATGAGACATATTTCAGAAAAAAACTAGCAGATCAGTAATGGGGTGGGCATGATACAGAAAATTCATAATATATATATATATATAAACACTTGCATCAAAATATCCAGTCTTTTTTTTAAAATCAGTTGATATTTGCAACAGCTCTGAGAGGTAGGTGTTATTATTATGTTGTATCTTGTTGCTGAAAATATTTTTACATTTCAGCATATCAAGTTACAAATAAAGTTATTACTTACTCAGAAAAAAATATAGGGGCTCTCTAAATAGATGAAATAAAATACTCCCATTATGGTAACCACATTCTAGGAAGGGTATTCACAACCTGGAGTGTACTAAGATTGTGATGGGGTTCCATGATGATTCATTAAAATAATTAGGAAAATTTGGTCTGAAGTAGTAAAAAAGGGGGGTGGGCAGGAAGAGGTAGATCCTACTCTTGAATATTGGAAAGACCATGGCATTGAAGATAGATTTGATTTATATTATTAACTCCAAGATGGCAGAACTAGAAGAAAACAATGGAAATCACAAGGAAATATTTTTAAAATTAACCTAAGGAAGAACTTCCTAGTAGTTGAAGCCTTCCAACAATGGAATGGGCAGTCTTAGGCGAAAGTGAGTGTCTATCTATCCATCTATCTATCTATCTATCTATCTTTCTATCTATCTATCTATCTATTGTCAAGACACATTATAACATGTCTAAAGTACTGTGTCAAAAATATACAATAAAATAGGATAAAGTACTATGTCTAAAATATGACTAATATATATATATATATATATATAATAAAGTACTATGTCTAAAATAAAAAAATATTCTAGACACAAAAAGGACAGATATGAGCATATATTTGACCACAATAGCATATAAAGATCATATATTAAAACATAAAAGTTGAATCATTGAGTCCTAGAGATAGAGCTTAAATGGACCTCAGGGAACATATAGCCTAAATCTCCTCATTTTACAGATGAGGAAACTGAGAAGCAGAGAAGCAAAATGACTTGACCATGATTCCCTGGGTATTAAGCAACAAAGCTAGGTTTTGAACCAAACTCCACTGATTGAAATAGAAGCCCTTTTCCCACTCCAATCAAATGCAAGTTCTTTCAAGGTATTAAAATAGATAGTTGAGAAGAAGCCTGCTATGGTAGATAGAGAGCCAGCCTCTGAGCCACAACATCACCAGATCAAATCCAACCTCTGATACATACTAGTTGTTTGATTCTGGGCAACAACAAAACAAAAACTAACATTTATATTGCATTTACTATGTGCCAGGCACTGTGCTAAGTATTATACACTTATTTACTTATTACACTTATTATTTATGCTTATTATTTCATTTGATATTTGCAGCAACTCTGAGAGATAGGTGTTATTATTATTCCCATTTTGCAGATGAGGAAATTCAGGTTAAGTGACTTGCCCAGGCTGAGTGACTTGTCTTCTAGTAAGTATTTGTGCATGGATTTGAAATCATATCTTGACTCCAGGCCCTATGTTAATCCAATGTGCAACTTCAAGACACTTAGCTTCATAGCTACTTACGCCTCTAAAACAGTAAGTTAAATCATGTGCTGGTTTATATTAGTTGAAATTGTCTACTTCAAGAAAATCTTGAGTCCAATACATACTAAAAATATTCTTTCTTACATGTAAAACTGTTAATTTAATTTTCCTACTGTCATGTTCTATGCCTTCTAGCTTTCTTTGTGGGGGGGAAAAAAGCATTGAGCACATTGAGGCCTAAATTCTCTAAGTAGTCCACAGCACTTTTGCCTTTTTTTGTAAATTAGACCTGAACCTTTCATTCTTACATAGATTTTTACTATATTCCCAGAGGAGTGCTGGAACCAACTCATACTTGCTTAAGCCAGTTATTAAATGGTCAGTCAGTGTGAGCATTTCTACCTCAGATGTTGGCAAAAAATACAAATCAAGACTTGATTTACTCTTTTGTGGATTGCCAATACTTAAGAAAAGTTACAAGCACATTAGATGTCGTTGTTTTTTGTAAATTTTTCTGGAGCACTAGTTGTTAAACGTTGACCCACATACCACATCGTTATACCCAGGGCTCATATTCACCTTGAAGTCACCAAATACCAAAGTATATATATATATATATATAGATAGATAGATAGATAGATAGATAGATAGATAGATAGATAGATAGATATAGATATAGATATATATAGATATAGATATATATAGATATATATATATATAGATATATATATGTGGTTTGGAAGACCTTGTCAAATTATTTGTAGAATTTATTTATCTCTTTCTTTTCTGCAATAGACGTTCAGATAAATGCTGCAATTATATGCCCTTTTGATCATTCTGCTTAGGTTCATCTTAAGATAAAGGAAGATAAGATAATTAAGTATACATAAAACAATTAATCTTATGGCCCAAGATGAAATCAATCGGTTTGTTATTGCTTCTTCCTCCTCTTCACTAAGAACCTATGATCTATCCTCCCATTTATATTCAACTTCATAATATCTTTTAAATGTATTCTTTCATGCAAAACCATGAAACAATAGGTTTATCAGAGATCATGGACAAAAGTTTTATAGGATGAGAAAAGGTGAATGAGTCATGGCAGCCACCACTATAGATAATGTTCAGATTGTGGAGAACATAGTTCCATTGTTATTCACATGTAATAATTCTGTTTAAAATTCTAAAAGTTATAGAATCATTTTCTCTGTGAATCTTTTAAAAGAATCTAGTCTTAGTTTTGAAAATGGCCTGTTCTGAATGCAGGAGTGTAGACTTTCTTTTCCAAATAAAAAAATTAAAACTGGAGAAGACATTAGAACTCATTTAATCAGCATGATACAGTAGAACAAACACTATATCTAGAGACAGAAGACCTGTATTCAAATCCCACTGCTGACATTTAGTTTTGACCTTGAACAAGTCACTTAACTTCCCTTCGATGTCACTTTCTTCACTAGTAAACTGAATTGAACTATATAGCCTTTGAACTTCTTTCTAGCCCTCTATATATGATTTTATTCTAAACCTCTTTTATACAGATTAGGAAAATTAGACTAAAGAGGTTAGTTTTGTTCTAATGTGACACAGTTGGTTAATGACTGACAAGGTTTTCAGTTTTGCTTTAACCTAATATAGTCCTATATTTATACTGTATGTTATGGTGAGTTGTTTTTCTGATTTGGTTTTTTTTTTCTCTATTAGGGAATGAAGTCAATGAGAAGACAGACTGTCTTCTAAATTTGCATTGCTTCTAGAGACTAAGGTGGCATTCTAGACACAAAAGGGACTTAATGTTTCTAGAATTGAAATGTTGAATGAGATATAAAAATAAAATCCTAAATTAAAACTAGGAGTTTTTCACAAGCCTCAGAGAAAAGTTTCACAGACCTCAGAGCAATGGAATAGAATGAGAGTAATTATGAACTTCCTATCTAATTTGCAAAGGCAAAATGGCTAATGGGAAAAGAATTTAAAATGGAAACACGCCACATATGCTCAGAAAGAGGTCATTATTGCATAAAGGACCTAATCCAATTGGGTTCAGATAACATATAGGCTGTGCTGCAGATGAAAATTAATGCAAAAAAAAGTATTTAAAAAGAATCGAAAAGCAGGGTTTGGGGCAACTGAGCAAATGCTCTGCTAACTATTTATTCATTAAAGAGCTTTTATAAAACCCAGTCACAGCTTAGCTCTGTGAAGGTGAGGGTGTCCCATCACACAAAGATCCAAGGAATCTTTGGAATGTTGCACCTTTGGAGGCCTCACCAGTGTGAAGGAAGCAGTAAGACTGAAGAAGGGCATCTAAACTGAAGAGAGTAGGGAGAAGTTTGATAATAAACCCATTGCATTTTCCCCAGATGAAGTTCTCCAAATAACCAATCTATCTGCAAATGTTTATCGAATGCTGACTGTATGCATGGTCCTATCATAGATACACAGGGAGCACTGAGATGAGAAAGATGTGCTTTCTACTTGACCTCAAGAAGCTTGTAATCTAGGCACAGGAGACAAAATATGACAAAAATGAAAATATAATTAGTATTACAAGACAGTTTAAATAAGTATGGCATGGGGAATGCTAATAGAAAGTACAATAGAGATTTTAAGAAAACAGCAGGTAATGGATACTTAACATCATGTAAGAGATTGGATCCATGCATTCACTTATCCACATATATGCATTGATTTACCGCTTTGTATAGACTATTGCTCTAGACACCAGGGAGAGGAAAAGTTTAGCCAAAACACAATAGTTTCTGTAAATTCCTTGTCTTCCTGGAATTTATCATTGACTAGGGGACAGAGGCAACAACTCAGAATTCGTGGGTATGCTGGAACCAACTCCAATTGGCTCCCAAATCAATTTTTCTCTTTTTAGTGAGAACATTTACACCTCAAAAATTGGCATACGCTAGAAATCAGGGCTTGATTTATTGTTTTGTTGATTGTCTAGACTTAAGAATATGATGGGGGAAATGTTAATAATGCAGATGAACTTGAAAGTGTGTCATGCATACATTTTTATTTTTTATTAGTCTGCTATTATACATTTACCTGCACTAGATACTTATAATTAATAATATTACATGTGAAAATACTGTGTAAGATCTGACCTCTGAGAAGGTTTCCTGGTTACTTAGCTTTTGAACAGATATTTAAAGGATAGGATACAATTCAGTAGCAGAAGAAAGGGAGCAAGGACATTCAAGGCCTCAGAAACTTAATCAATAAAGATGCAAAGGCTGGAGACTGTAAAATGTGTTTAGGCAACTTAGACCAACTTAATTGAAGTTTAGTCAATCAAAAAGGGTTTTTAACATCAAAAAAGCCTGAAAACATGGGGTGGCATTAGAATCTAGTAGGCATTGAATTCTAGAGAAAGAAATTTGAATTTTACTCTGTAGCCCAGAATCACTAAAGTCTTTGGATTGAATAATTAAATGAGAAGAATTAAGAGATACATGAACTGGATTCTGAAACACTGATAGACTGTGGATGGGTAGAAGGGTATAAGAAAGGACATAATGTATAATTGGGGGGGTGGGGGCACAAAGACCTTGTGCCTAAGAGAAGGAAGTTACAAGAATTAATTAGTCTCAGTTGGATCTTTTTTTTTTTTTCCTATCAAGACCTGGGATTTCTTCAGTTTAAGGAGTTTCCCAGTTCATGAAATCTTCTCTGCCAATAAAGATCTGGAAAGTCTTTGAAATGTCTAATCTGGGGCACCTAGGTGGCACAGTAGATGGAGCACTGACCCTAGAGTCAGGTAGGACCTGAGTTCAAATCTGATTTCTGATGCTTACTAGCTGTGTGACCATAGGCAAACCTTATCACTACATTTCAGAAAGAAGAGGTAGAGGAAGGAAAGAAGTAAGGGAGGAATAGAAGAAGAAAAGAAGGAAATAAGGGAGGAAGGAAGGGAGGAAGAAACTTCTAATCTTAGAGAAAAGTCTGGAGCACTCAAAAGTTACTTGACTCACCCAAGAGTCCCAGAGTCTCTGAGTCTCCATACGTGCATAACAGAGGTTGGGGTTTCAAAGCAACTCTTCAGGTTCTTAGGTCAGAACTCTGTACAGGAAGACAAGCTAGTCAATTGGAATGCTGCAAAAAGTTAGCTGAAAACAAAACAAAACAAAAAGAATATTGCTTCCAAGTTTACAAGTCCGTTTTGAAACTAATTAAATAATTTTATCTTTACATGATTGTTAAATAGCAGAATGGGTCATCTCCCCGCTTTAAGTGATGGTAGAATTGATGCACAGAGTCATTCAGTTATTTAGGGGCCTGGAGGAAGTCAGAATCCAGGTTCTTTGATTTCTAGCCCGAGTCTCTTTCTGATGTACCACAGTTGCCACTCCAACATTCTTTTAACAGAGAATGTGGTCTTAAAAAAAAAGTGAATGTGACCTGATCGTTATTTTGTTTTAAGCCATGGTTCTAAGATAATTTGAGGAAGGAAAAAAAAATATTAAGTATCTCTATGCCCTAGTCATTATTCTAAGCTTTATATAAATATTATCACATTTGGTCCTCACAATAATCCTATGTGAGAGACACTATAAATATCTTCATTTGACAGTTAATGAAACTGAGGCAGAAGTTAACTGAATCACCTAGGGTAATGTGACTGGCAATTGTTTGTGGCTAAATTTGAACTTTGGTCTTCCTTATTCCAGGCTTAACACTGAAGTACCACCTTACTGCATAAAACTAATTGCTGGTAGAGATTTATTACTCAGTGATCCATGCTACTTGAGGGTTAGAATAGAAGAGACATTTTGGACCCTCAAGAGATGCTGGAGTAACTGGTACTATTATCTTACCCTTTTCTTCCCAGAGTCTTTTTCTCCCTTCAGGGATCTGAAGAAAATCTAGGACCAACTGTTTTTGGTTTTTTTGTTCTTGTTTTTGTTTTTGTTTTTTTTTTATCTTGAAGCCAGAAGCCAGAAGACTAGAATCTCTCTTCTCCCAAAGTCTCTCCAATTCTGTGTCTCATAGAACAGCGGGCTTGTTCTTGTTTGTCTGTTTGTCTATTTCTGAAGCATACAGATTTTTTTAAATTACTTTTTCAGTTCCAAATTCTCACTCCTTCCTCACACACTGAGACCAGAAAAATAAAATGTATATCTACGGTCATGCAAAAGAAGTTTCTGCATTAGTTATAAAACATTAGATTCAGAATGAGAACGTCTGGGTGGAAAACCTCCTTATTTACTTATTAGTTGTGGAATCTCAGATGCCCAATTTCCTCATCTATAAAGAGAGAATAGAAATGTCTGTATTACCATTACCATGGCTATAAGGACCGGACTAAAGTTATATTTCATTGAAAGGTAAATAGGGAAATAATAGTTAGAAGACTAGACTTATAGACAAGAAGAATAGAACTAGAATAGCACTTCGGATACTTAGTAGCTGCATGACTATGGCCCAGGATCTCTTCAGTTTCCTTATCAATAAAATGGGGATAGTAATAGTATCTGCCTCCCAGGCTGAGAAGAAAATCTAATGGGATGACATCACTGAAGAATCTTATAAATCATAAATGGCTAAATATGTGTTAGTTTTAATTAATTATAAATAATGCTAACCATAAACCTATTTATTACATATTCCTGAATATGTCATAAATGCTACTGAATTTGAGTTCATTTATACATTATTTTATGATTAATCATATTCACATTCATTATTTTATTTGCTCATCACAGCAACCATGTAGTAACCATTTTTTTTTACAGATGAGGGAATTGAGGTTAAAATTATTGATGTGACATGCATCATGTCAGACATCCAGTAAATGACAGGGCCAGTAATACATCACATATCTTCTGACTCCAAGGCTAGTCCTTTAATGCCATCATGAACACATTAATGAGAAACACATACTTTCATTTCCTGAGGCATACTCTTGCAATGATGAATATAGGAGCCAAAGTTGAAATATCACAGAAAAAAAATATGTACTGTCCAATTAGATAATTTCTGCAGCTTATCAGAACTACGTGTCTTACAAAATGGCATTCCTTTTACTAGAATGGAGAAATGTTGGGAATAGCTAGCTTCCTTTAGAATCCAGAAATGCCAGGGAAATAAGAGGTTTAGCAGAGATGCTGAAAAATTATAGTACACTCAGAAAAGAAAACACAAATGTGACACTCAGTGCAATGAATGACCCATCAGAAAACAGTCTGTTCAGAATGGTAACTGACTGACCTAAATTGCTGACATACTTTCCAGGAGAAATACATAATTTTTTTTTTAATATAACAATTGGCTAGAGAATCCCAAAAGAAAATGTTAACATGTTTCTATCTATTGATCTTAGATACTTTTGTGGAAAGCTAGGTATCCAAGTTAGAAGACAGAATTAAGATGTGGGATTACACAGTATCTTTAAGGAAATGAAAATAAACTGGAATATTATATATTTCTGGGAAACAATAAAAAATGAAAACCAGCACAAATGAGCTAGAGAAACGGGTAACCGCAGGACAAGATCTTGGTATGCTTATGTGCGACACAGAAATTGGAGGTGGAATCAACAGCTGAAATATCATTGAATAGAAACTGGGGTTTGTTTTTTTTAAAGGAACATAAAAGGAAAATGAGAAGATCTTTCATATGACGCTGGTTTCAAGAAGACAGAATTTGACTCCATAGAATTCAGTCTAAAAACTAGTCAATTTCTCAGGGAGAAGAGTGAGATCATTTAATCTTATGTTTGCACAGTTAAAGTCTAAACTGAGAATCAGATGATGCCACAATGACTTTACCTCAATTCAGTCAATAGGAATGATATTTGCAGATGGATATATGTAGTAAGAAGGGAAGTAGAAAATATGGTCCATATCTTCAATTTGTTTTAATTTATGAAGCAAATTTAGGTGTTTTGTGAGGAAAAACTTCCTAACAATTTGAGTTATTCAAAAGTAGAATGGACTGTCTTAGGAAATAGGTGGTTTCCCTCCCTGTATTTCTTCAGGAAGATGATGGATGATTATTTGTCAGTTATATTGCAGTGGGGATTCATTTAGCTATGGGATAAAGTTAGGGCCACTGAGGTTCCTTCTATCTTTCAAATTCTATGATTTGGCATAAGGAGTAACTATTGCTAAAAAAAAAAATTAAGATTAGAAAAGAAATCGATTATATTGAAATACAATCATCAAAATATTAAAAGAAAGAAAATTTACAGAATCCAAGCCAGTAAATTCTAATATCTGGTCTAATATATCTTCCAATCAATCAACCAGCAAGTACTTATTAATTAAGCATCTACATGTCAACATTGTGTATTCTTTGCTCTAAGGTAATATAGAGATCTGATACTCTATATCAGGCCTGCACAACATAACAGTCTCTGCTAGAGACAGACTTAGATACCCATGTGATTGTTTTCTGTGAGTCATGTGACAGCCTCCCGAAATCCTTTGGTGGGGTGCAAGTGCCCACAGGCCATATGTTATGCAGGCCTGCTCTATATTATAGAAAGACTTCTTCTATTGCCAGCATTCCATGTTCTAGGATTCTTATCACTTCTGACATTTGATGCCTATTTTGAGCCACACTTTTATTCCAGTCCATGTATATCTCATAAGCTTCCATCCTCCTTCCCCTTCCCTCAACATTCCCTGGAGCACTTAACGTGTTCATCACAAGTCAATAAACATTTATCTAATGCCTACTATGTGCCAACACTGTACAAAGTGCTGGTATTAGAAACCTTTTGCCCTAGAACCCTGATACCCTGATAAATTGTTGCCTTAATTGCCTATTATGTCTAGAACTGGAACTAGCCATAATTCATTTCATTCCCTGGCCTTTTCAACTGTACCCTGCTGTCAGTTTTCCAGTTCTTACATCATAATCAAATCATCCTTGTTATTTCTCCCAGAAAATGTGTGTTAATCTATTCTCCTCTGTCTCCACTCAACAACATTATAACTTTGCAAACCAAAATACATCTCACAGTTTGCCACTTCCCTGTATGTGTCATCTTCCCCTCTTAGAATAGAAATTCCTTGTGGACACAAGCTATATTCACTTTTGTATTTACATCTTCACTGTTTACCAGTGCTTGATGTATAATAAGAGTTTAATAAACACCTTTTGATTCTTTTATTCATTAATTTATTCAGCATGTCCTTTCCAATTCTGACATTCTCTGTTCTATGCTCAAAGGTCCCTTTCAGCTCTGATAATTCATATAGCCAGGCTTCTCCCAGCTCTCACATTCCGTTTCTATGAAAGGGGAAAAAAAAACTTTATTGACATTTGGTACTGATAGAAAACAATGCCCTGTATATTCATTTCCAAGTAGTGAATTGATGTGAAATAGGCATTTCCTAAATAAGGCATATAGGACTAAGTGCTGGCATTAGGTACTCTAATGGTACCATTAAGGAGAGATGGCATCAGACCCTTAATCAACAGGACCAATTTTGTTATTCAGAGTCTAGCATTCAGCATTTATACATAGAAATCCCAGCACGTGGGTTCATGTTCACCCACTTGCACACATACACACACACACACACACACACACACACACACACAGTTGCTGATTTAATCTTCAGCCACAACAGCTATACTTTCAAAAACTCACTTTTGAGATCTGAAAGCTTTAGATTCATAAAATAACATAGGAAAAAAGAGTGCACTTTGCCAAACTAGGTATAATTTGGGTAACTGTGGCAAGGCTCCATATGGCAGACACCTGCTTCCTCATTTGCATGCACACAATTTCCTTTGAATCTGGAAATTATGTAAAATATCAGATAAGGCTTTTTGACATCTCACTTCTTATTCGTTTTTCTAAAGTGATTAGATTTTATGTTGCTGACAATTTTCCATCTTCATGCTCTTAAAAGATGGATTTTTTTCTTTTCTTTTTCTTTTTTATAAGAGTGAAATATCTACATTGTCTGCTTCCCAGAATCTGCATAGCCTTGTTTGGGTGCTGGATAAAAAAAGGGAGAGAGTAGTGACTTGGTAAAAAAAAAAAAAAACTACTGGATTTGGAGTCAGAAGAGTAGATTTTGAATTCTTTTGCTGCCATTTTATACCTTTCCTTCCTTGGACCTTAGTTTTCACTTTCATAAAAATGGGTTGGACCTAGTGAATCTCTCGGTTTGAAATTGCATAATCCTATTCTCTCAAGAAGCAAAGACTTTGTTAGTATATTTGTGATTAAAACTGAAGCAACGAGAATACATGCAATTTTAAATGCTCGTCTAGGTCTTTTCTCATTGGTCATTCATCCTGGAATATCTACAAATAGCCTTATCCCATCTGTTTGAGGAAACAAAAACAAACAAACAAGCAAACAAAAAAAACCATCTCCACCCAGGATTTGGACCCTAGTGGCTTGAAGGCTAGAATACATACAAGTCCATAGAACCCTGAATCCAGTTAGACTTTTTTCGCCTTTAGACAAGTTTGTAGTTGCTGAGTGTATCACATATAGTATTTATATAGTCAGCACCTCTTTCATCCAAATGTCTGAATTTACAAACAGGCCAAAAATGAATGCCTTACATCAGCTTTAATTTTCTAATGCGGTGACCCATCCTAACACTGTGTAATAACAGGTCCCAATGTGACAATTAGAATAAATCACTCTACAGAATATGCCATTAGAGGCATTCATGCCTCATCAGTAACTGAATTGTCTTATATGATACATCCTGAGGAAATGTTTATAACTTCAGCTGAGTCTCCCCAAAGCAGGGAAAATGATTAGCGTTCTTCCTGGGTTACAGATTTCTTTGAAATTTAAATATGGTTCAAACATGATTTTCTAGATGATCACCTGATTTTTCTTGATGGGAGCCTCCAATACATCATTGTTATCCAATGGCAATCAACTCAAAATGGTACCACTTCCTACAGGGTAGGAGAAAAGATCCGTATTTACTTTAGATGAATTTTCATTTTTAAAGGAAGATCTGGAATGCTAGGAACTCATTTCTCATCTTCAAGAATGAGAAACGACTCCTAGAAAACATTAAAAATACAAACAAATTATTTCATTAGAGACATAACAAAAAAGACAAAAAAAAATTAGGGGCAGGGATGGTTGTTGGTTAAAAACAGCACTGGAATGTCAGTAGGAATACTAGGTTTTAGATAGCTTTGTCATGGGTGGGATCCATATCCCTGGCTATGGCTTTTCAATTTCCCTCTCAGAACCTCAGTTTCCTTTTCTGTAAATGGGGTGGGAAAGATGAACTAGATTATTTGATAGAGAGCTTGATATGGTGGGAATATTCAATCTGTGTTCAAATCTCAGGCAGTGACAGTTATTGAGCAACCCTAGGCAATTTTTTTCACTTCTCTCAAGACTAAGTATTTTCATCAGGAATATAGGGGTAATACTGTCACTATCTATCTCATGCGGTTGTTTTGAGCAGAACATTTTGCAAACCTGAAAGCACTCTATAAACATTTTTGTTTCACTGTGAAAAACACTTTTCTATGCGTTAAAATAGGTAAGATCTGGAATTGAATTCTCAGGCACTTAATATCACTTACTAGCTATGTGACCTTGGTTAATTCATTTAACCACTCTGATCCTCATTTCCCTCATGAGACCTGTGTTTATCTGTCAATAAATACCTGTGTGACTCTAGACAAGTCATGATCACCGTCCCTTTCTAGAACCTTTGGTCCCTCTCATAAGTTAAAAAAAGGCAGGGAGAGAATTGGCTTAGATGATCACTGAAGTTCTTTCAAGCTTCAAGTCTTCAAGAGTTTGTATTAAACATACATGAAAAGTCTTAATTATTGGTCACTTTGGAAATAATTATGTTGTTCAGGGTTTATAGAATGATACATCTCTTGCAGGTAAATTCTCTACATAGAAAAGTACTCATTTACTCTAATCCCCTAGGCTCCCAGGAAGTAAGGGAGGAGAAAATCTGTAGTGAAATTAGTCCTCTGGTTTCCTAAAAGACAGAGATCACAATGCAAAAACAGTGTGCTCTCTTCCCCAGAAACTGAGAACATCCCAATACCCTACTTACACACATATGCAACTGGAAGACTTTTGTAAGTATCAAGGACATCTATTAGACCCTCCTCATTCCTATCAAACAAATAAGTTTACTCAGATATATGGAACAAAAAGGAATGTTCAATTACCATCTTAGTTGTATCTCATTTGTAAATAACTGGTTGCCATTAGCTACTAAGAACAGCTGACCCATTTGCAACATATTTGATATACATTTTCTCCTTTGAGACCCATGACAACCTTATAAAGTAAGTGTTAAGGGTGCGATCTCTACTTTATAGTTGAAGAAACAAAAGTTTCTTTCAAAGTTCTGAGGTACTAGGTATAAAAAAGACCCCAATCCCATCCAATAGTCAAAATCAGTAGTTTTCCTTCTATAAATGGAAGCAACACAGATGAGAAAAATGCTGAGTAATTTTGAGTCATGTCTGAATCTTTGTGACCCAATTTGGGGTCATCATAATTGGCAAAGCTACTGGAGTGGTTTGCCATTTCCTACTCCAGCTTGTTTTACAGATGAGAAACTGAAGCAAACAGGGTTAAGTGACTTGTCCAAGGTCATACATCTAGTGCATATCTGAGGCCAGATTTAAACTCATGAACACATATCTTCCTGACTCCAGGCCCAACATTCTATCCACTGAGCCACTTAACTGCCCCCAGAAAAATGAAGATTTTTTTCTATGGTCACAGCTAATAATTGTCAGACATGGAATTTTAGCCTAGATTTTCCTTATGTTAGGTCCAATCAGTTAACCAAGAAAACAAGCAAACAATAAACATCTAGTAATTCCTCAATATTTGCTAGGAAATATGCTTCACTGGAGATTTTTTTAATGCAAAATGAAACAGCTCTTGAGCTCAAGGAGCTTATATTTTATAGAGGGAAATGAGAAAGACACGGCAATAAATGTATACAAGATAAATAGGGGAGGGACACTAGCAGCTGGGGGATCTGGAAAAAGGTGTCCTTTGAGCTTAGCTATGATGGAAACTAGGGATCTTAAATGATCTAATATCTTATTAGCTAAGCTACTGTAACAGCAAGCACCCTAGCATACCCAGGATATGACTGCTAGCACAGGTGCTTTTATCTGTCTTACTAAAGGAAAGCAACTTTAAAGGGATCAACAATCTTTAATTAAACCTTCTCTCTCTCTCTCTCTCTCTCTCTCTCTCTCT
>CM053581.1:162663207-162699489 GCA_028627135.1 Pseudochirops cupreus
AGTTATATATATTATGTATATCGAGAGAGAGAGACAAATGGATATTTAGATATCTATATCTACATCTATGTTTCTATATCTATATCTATATGTATCATTCACTTAATTCAGGGGGGAAAGTCAGCACCCTGAACTTCAGAATATACAAACAGAAATTACAAGCAGACAAAAAATACAGACAGAGAAAATAACACAATTCAGCAGCCAAACAGACAGGGCTTCTAGTTGTCAGACCATTACATACATACATAGTTACCAGAGAGAGAAGCACCAGCATCTGGGTTTTCAAAGCCAGGGGGTTAACAGCTACCCAGTGTCTCATCTAGCCAAATCACACAACTCTTCCCATAACTGAGAACCAAAGCAAAATGCTAACCTCAGAGTATACATACACTTCTTCAGGGTCAGAGGGCATCACAACCCTTGTGACCCATACTACCTAATTACAAAATAAGAAAATGTGTGAGCCTTCCTAAAAAATAAGCCTCTCCTAGTCAAGCTTCTCTTGTTGGGCTCCACATGAGGTTTATTAATGGGTGGGGAAGATCTTCAACTGCCATTAACATTACAGCCACCTACCTAACAATGCTGTTGGTGGTAACAAGTAGTATATAGGGTATTCAGGTATGACTTGCACCTCTACTGTGAGAGCTAGCTTTTCAGGGCTACTTATCCAACTTTGGTGTCCACCTTTCACCCAACTCTCACTTGTAGTATGTGCAGTGGCCACATCCTAGTAAAAACTGTCTTTATAAACAGCTTTAAACAGGTTGAGCGTAAGCAATGGGTTCAAACCCATCCGTGTATTAGGGAGATGTCTATCCCAAGCATGTGAAGAATTTCCATGGTGGACTGGGCAGATAAGATTAATTTGTTTTAATGGCCATGAAGGCAGCTGAAGGAGGTGCTATGGGGCACTTAAAACTCAGTCAGACATTGAAGATCCTAAGGTCATCCACTGTATTCTAGGTCATAACCAGTCATATGAACTAGTGTCTTGCTACTGAACTTCAATGACTCTGGAAGAGAGAATAAGGTTGACAACTTTGTGCAACTCTGACTCACTTAAATCCAGTTCATGTGGAAGTCAAGTCATTATCCCATGATGTCATAGGACTTCTTCAAAAACAAAGGATTAACAACAATTATGATGGCAGTAATAGTGAACGAAGGTAAGTTGCATCTCTTATGGTTATACCTTATTTTATATTCTTCACACTAAAGAATGTGGAAGTCAAGAAAAACTAGGTTTTGGCCTGGAACACTTGTTATTTACCCCTCATTGCTTCAGGTTCCCAATCTGCTAAATGGGGAAAAATACCAGTTAACTACCTTAAACAGTTGTGAGAATTAACGAGATTTTATGTAAAGCATTATCAGCTTTCTAGAAGAGGCGGGCATTAATATTAATAAATCAGGTTTCTTCTGAATAAGTGTTTTATGTTAACACAATTCTAGCAAATCTCCTTCCTGACTCACCACTGAAAGCATTTTGAATGTATAATGCTTGACCTTTTGAAGTGCTCTTCATTTCCATGATTTGTTTTATATAGATTTTCACACCACAGACCTTTCCCCAACCCCGACTCTTCTTATCACTGCTGAATAATCACTTAGAAAATTCCTGCAAAAAAGAAAAAAGGAAAAGAAAGAAAAAACAAGACCAAAAAAAGGATTCTAAAAGATCCTATTTAACAATAAGCTTAGAAGAGACTTCAACAGCAAAGCCAACTGATGGTAACTAGAATCAGCTCCTAAGATTTCAATTTGAGAAACATCTATTAAATTTCTAATGCATACGGAGAAATGTGCTGTGAGCTGGAGAACACACATCTCTATAAATATGAAGTTTATAGGCTAATATATTTGCAGTTACATAGCAATATGTTGGTCTGTTGCTGTTGTTTTTTACAACAATCCTGTTAAAACAAGAGATAGGAATGGATTTATTTATAATCTCTGGTTATCCAATCTATTCTTCTGTTTCTCTACTCATAAATTAATTCTTCATGCTCACAGTGACCTCTACTCCATCAACTCCTCAGTACTTTGCCAGATCTTATGCCTTACTCTGGTATCACTTTCCTTTACTCCCTTCCCAATCTCAGTCCTTTCCTTAAGCAGTTCAGCTCTGTTTCTTCATTCCTCTTCCCTAAACCAAACACTTTGCTGAATTCTAACTGTGAATCTTCTTTCACTTCTTATGCACTGCTGAGTGGACCTGGATTTCCTCAAGGAGCTGACTGGGTCGACTACTAAAACAATCTCATCTGAGCCTCCAGTGTAATTATGCAAACCTTTGATTCTCACCTAACCTCACTCCCTAGTGAGTATTCCAAACTTTCTCATCTTTCCTCAAGCCTCCTATGACATTCTTCTCCTCCTCCAGCTTTACATCCTCACAGCTGAGAATATGTTTAATTACTATGAAAAATCAAGACTATTTTCCATGATCTCTCTCTTCTCCCTTCATCAATATCTCAAAATGCTTTGACATCAACTTCCATTCTCTCCTACTTTATTCCTGTCTGATGTTATCATGGCCCAATGACTAAGAACGACATTTTGCTCTAGGTCCTATATTATGTTCCTTTTTTTTTTTTAAACTCATTAATCCTCCTACTGTGTTTACAAAGGAATATATTTGTGAGGCAATACTGACAATGGCTCATAGAAGAATGATCCTTGAGAATCATTTATAAGGCAGTAATAATTTAAAAAGCTCTGTAGAATAATTATCTATCCTACTTCCTAATGTCTATTCCAAACGTCTTTTCTCTTTAATTCTTCTCTATCATTCTTCTTCTCTTCCTCCTATCCCATACTCTCTCTGTTGAGGTTATCATTTAGTGTAGTGGTATACATTTAACAGACAAAATAGCACCCTTGGGGAGAAGGGCACCTATTGGAGTGAGGAGAGTAATTTTAACTCTTCTGTGGCTTTGTGATTTAGCTTTCCTGTCATGTAAAAGGGGGCAGCATAATACGAAAGTTAGTATCAGATTCAAATATCACCTATAACATTGATGAGGTATGAGCATTTCAAAATAGTTTAGCCTCTTTGAGCCTCAGCTTTATCATCGTTATGACAGGGATACTAATATCTGTAATGTTTGCTTCACAAGGCTGTTGTAATGATCAAATGAGACAATAAATGTAAAGCACTAAAAATAAGTCAACTAATAATAAATCAAAGTAGAATTGTATCAAATATGGTATATATAAACCAACAGTTTAATTTGGGGGCCTTGTGTTATATCATATTCTGGGAAGAAGAATAAGGATTAAAGAATATGAATTTCTTTGATTGAGGTGTCACGATTAGACTCCATATAAGATTCTGGCTGAAACTGCCAGCTCAATAAATATTTAGACAATTTTCATGTGTTCATATTGTACTTTGTAACCAAGATGGGAAAAGGAGAAAACTGGGAGCTGAAAATCATCTATGAGTTAGTGCATTCTCATTGCTGGTAACCTGGTGTAATGGTAATGGAATTTGGAGATGCCCCTTGTATTGGCTTGGTTTTTGGGTTAAGTGTTAAAACCCAGAGCTTGTGAATCCCACTTGTGGGATGGACTTGTTGATGTGGAGAGAGAGAGCTAAACTGGGAGGAGCCGTGAATTGGGAGAGAGGCCCCAGCCTACAGAAGGCCAGAAGGACTTTGGGAGAGCAGTATCCAGTATCACGGAGCCTGAGCTGCTGAAAGAAAGACTGCTGAGGGCCGTTGGAGCTGCCCAGGACTTTTGAGAACTGCCACCCGGAGCTACCAAGAACTGAGGAGGCATGGCTGTGATGCTGGTATTTTGTTTGTTTTGATGCTGTTTTGCCAGATTCACCTTCTGGTGAAGGACAGTATTGCTGTTGTAGAGCTCCTGGAACCTGACTGTTGTTTCAGAAGCCCTGAGGGAGGATTTTCTTATGGTACCTTCACAGAAATCCTGGAAGAGGGCCTTGCTGATGTTTTCAGGGGTTCTGGGACTGTTCTACAGGCAGAGAGTGACTTGATGAGGACACTGGCTATGGCTTTGTTGAGCCTTGTCTCCCCAGAAACTGAGATTGCTGAGGGCTTGCCTGGACTGAAGACGAAAGAAGGGCCTTTCCTTGGGTATTCAATGCTGAGATGATATCTTAACCTTGTTGTACCTTAAGGGTGGATGGCCATTTGTGTTCTCCTGCCCCTTTTGAGATTCAGGGGTGGGAAGCCTTTGAGTTTTTTGTGCTCTGTGATTGACCAAATGAATGTACTTTGTTTATGATTGGAGTCTAATCTCCATTTGAGAAGAGACTTTGACTGACTAAATGAATGTACTGTCTAGGGGTGGAGTAGTACCTGGATTGAATTGAGAACTTACTTGCTAAAGGAACAAGTTACATTGTATTTTGACTTTCTCTGTTCTGTGAATGTTTGCTGAAGAAATGGGGTTTGCTATGCTGATAATGTGAACCTTGAAAGTTGCCTTTGCTTGACATTACACCTGGGCTCCTGCTGAATTTGATTATCATTTGCAGTCCTAGAGCTTTAGATGCCAGATTAAAGAATGGGGCATAGTTGATACTATAAAACCTTTCATTTCCTATTGTGTTGGACATGTTCAAGAAAAATGTCAGATAGAATACTGAATTCAATAAGGTATTTTTGAAGTACATAAAACCAAATATTTTTACATTACAAAGTAGATTTGTCAGTGCTTTTTTTTGGGGGGGGGGGCGGGAGTACACATGCCACAATATTATGAATCAATTTTACTATGAAACAATAGTGTCCATTACGTAGATTTTTCTAATCCAATAGTTCAAAACAACAGTGCCTAAAAAAGCTGGAATATAAATCAGGAATCCTTAACATTAGCTCCTAATTTGCTAATGTAGTGAAAATATTGGTCTCTTCATACTAGTTGAAATAGAATTAGTTTAGGAATGAAAAGACTCAAATTCTAGATGTAACTAACTTGGGTCAGTGCAGTAACATAGGCTCAAGATTGGAAACAAAATAACACTGAGTACTATACAATACTCAAAAAAATAAGTTTAGTTAGCAATAAGATGAGGTTCAATAAGGATAGTGTCTTGATTCTGCAACACCCCAGGAGGAGGATTCTTTTTTGGATCATTCATTTTATCAAGCCTTCCTGTCATTCATTATAGAATACTACAGCTCCCCACAAGTTGTCTCAATGTTAACTTGGTGCTACTTTCCTATTTCCTAGAAATACATCCTTATATAACTGTGCTCAAGAAACTCTAACTTTATTTTCTCTCAATTATTATTGCCCTATAACTCACCTTCCTTTGTAGCTAAACTTCTTAGATGGTTGTCTACAACTGATATTTCTTCTTCTTTTCTCTTCATTTTTTTTTCTTTTTTCTTTTTTGCTTCTTGGAGGGCAATTGGGGTTAAGTGATTTGCCCAAGGTCACATGGCTAGTTTTTGTGTTAAGTGTCTGAGGCCGGATTTGAACTCAGGTCCTCCTGACTCCAAGCTGGTGCTCTATTCACTGTGCCACCTAGCTGCCCCTTCCCATTTTTAAGTGGGATCATTCAAACAAAACTGTTTTCTCCAAAATTACTAATGATTTCTTAATCAACAGATCAAATGCCATGTTTTTTTTCCCCTCAATCTTTATCCTCTTGACATCTCTAAAGCCTTTGACACATTTATCATCCTCTTCTCCTTAATTTTCTCTTCTCTCTAGCTTTTCATGACACTACTTCTGTTTCCAACTTTATGGACTTTTGCTGTTTCTGATGACTTTTCACTCTGGAACTTCCTTCAGTATCTTGAGTCTTCTCACCTTGGGGCATCACTCCATTCCTATCCACTTCTCCCATTTATGAGTTCCTTCTGGAACCTTCATTCTGGGGAGGGGTCTAGGGTAGCTGTCCTTCATTCCTCTTCCATTTTTGGCTCTGATTCTATGTACTGCACTATCATGCTCTGGCATACATACCATTTTTTTTTCATTGACTAGGAAAGACAGTCTTGGATCCCAGTATGAAGAATGAGGATAAGATTGTGAAAAGAGGGGAAGTCCTCTCACCACAGATCAGGAATGAATGAAAACAATAATAATGACAATATTAGTTAAGTATATTGTTATATATACTTTGTGCTAAACATTTTGATTAGAACTGAGGGAAAAAAATGGATATTGCCAGACTTCAAGGAACTTACATCCAAATAGGAGAAACAATAGATAAAATGGAGTGGCCAGGAATGGACACTGTCATCTTAAAAGTTACAGCAAAGGGGAATAGAGTGGGACAACACATTAAGCAACAGTGATAGAATTGAAAGGATATCATAGGTAGCAGTCTCTGAAGGGGCAGTGGTAGGGAGTTTGCTGAGGATTCTGTGAAGGAGGTTAGAATTTTCCTCAAAGTGTGCTCCTAGAGAAGGAGTTACCAATCAAGAGAGCAGGGTCCTAGGTTCTTGTAATCTAAGTCATCTGAGATATTAGATTAAGAATAGATGGTTGGAAAGGATGGAGTGGATATAATCTGTGCTTTCACAATCAGAAAGAAAGGTTAATAGGATTATGTTGAAGTAAATTTATCTATAGACATGTTAATCATTTATATTTATAAGATAAAGAAATCAAACTGTCTATATATCTTTGTAATTTAACTGAGTGCACATGAATTATCTTACTGATATTCACAACAAATTTGTTTTTACAGATGAAGAAACTGGCTTAAACAGGTGAGTGACCTCAAGGGCTCCCATGGATTCAATTAGCATATCTATGCAAATAACCCCCAAATCTATCTATTGAATATCTATTCACTCTCCTTAGTTCAAATCTTAAATCACCAACTACCTTGGCTCATTTCATTAAAAAAAAAAAGATTTATTCTAAACTTAGACAATAAGAAAAGAAAAATAAATATATTATAAACTTAAAAATTAAAACAAATACAAAATAAAAAATAGCATTGCCATATGCACAGAAGAATGTAAGAGAGGATTCAAAATGTACAGCAATGCATTTCCATTTCGAGAAAGCCTATATAACAAATACTTCACGTTGTGTTCAAAGCCGCCCATCTTTTCTTTGCTTCCCTGTAAGTTTTCTTCTATTCATTTTTTTCTTTGTTCTTTTTTTCCCCTCTTCCTCTTTTCCCCCTCAAGAAGGTATAATTGAATATGGATATATTTATATATCTATAAATAGATATAGGCAGATATATCTATACCTTTATACATATATGTATACACATATATGTACAAATATAAAATTATGCACACACATACATACATATATACACATGCATACGTATATACACACACAAAGATAGATATATATATATATGCATATACACATACACAGACTTACATACACATAAATATTCTTAGATATCTATACTCATACTCATATATAAACATACACATTCATGTGCATCTGTGTAAGACTGTACTACACTTATCTGTCCTCTTCCTCTCTGAGGGTAGATAACCTCGTCCTTCATAAGCCCAAGTCTTTCCTTATTTTTCTAAGTCCACCAACTCATCATTTCCTATACAACAGCAATATTCCAACCTTATACTCTCTTATTATTTTAAGTGGTCTAAAACAATATTGATTATTATAGCTAACATATAGTATAGTTTCCCCCACAGGACATTTCAAACTGGATTTCCACAAAGTCATGTCAGAGTTAATTACCAGATAGAACTCATTTTCTTTCCCCCAAAATCCATCCTTCTAAGGACACAATCTTCTTTTAAGGACACAATCATCCTTTTAGTCACACAAGTTTATAATGTTAGTACCCCTTTGACTCCTCACTTTCACCCCCCATAACCAATCAGATTTCAGTCCTGACTTTTCTCCACAACATCTGTCAGGCTGTGTCCTTTCCCCTTATATATTCATCACGTAATTCAGGGCCACATAATCTCTTGATTGAACCATTGCAATAACCTTTTAATTGATTTCCCTTTCTTGAATCTCTCCCCTCTCCAATCTATCCTCCTCACAGCTGACAAACAGATTTTACCAAATTAACATAAATATGATCCTGTCATTCTTCATTTCAACAAACAAGAAACTCTCAATTACTTTTAGGACAAAATAAAAGCTTCTTTGTTTGGATTTCAAAGTCCTTTATACCTTGGCTCCAATCTACGTTTTCAGCCTTTGTTACACATTGTTCCCCTTTACACATTCTATAGTTCGTCCAAACTGGCTTCCTTATTGTTCCTCATACTTCATACTTCATCTCTCCTGCCTATACCTTTGCACTGATTATTCCCCATGATTAGAATACACTCCTCCATCTCTGCCACTTAGAATTCCAATTTTCTTCCAAGACTAAGTTTGAGCACCATAATCCACTTGAAACCTTTCCTTGTTTCCAATGTATTACTCCTATCTTAAACAAATATCTTGTGGCATTAATGTGGTTGTTGCTATCGTTCATCCATTTTCAAAGAGGACCAATGACATCATGGAATTATATCTTATTCTTATACTACCACCGTTTTCTCCCCCGACAGTCCTTCCTCTGTCTCCACCAGCTTGATTCTACATTCTCTGGAAAAAGAATTAACTTTTCTCTTTTTATCCCTTCTTTGATGATTGATTGGTTTCCCAAAGACACATAGCAATTAAGTGGCAGAAATACATTTCATCATTCTAAGACCAGAGTTCTTTCTAGTGCTTGCTGCTCTCACTGAATACTTGATAAATGTGGGCTGGCTAACTAACTGGGTTAAACTCAGTACAATGATTGGGTAAGGTGCATTGTGGTTTATTTAGCATGTCAATCAATCAGCACATAGAGAATAGAGTTGGCTAACTTATAAATAATCTAAACATAAAACCTTGGAATACTTGGGGTTAAGAAAATGTGGGACTGGGATGTATAATATAATATGATATCTATTTGTTTAAGCTTAAGATTTGAACAAACAGCTGGATTTGCTTAATTCATGTTGATTTCTCTGAACTATGAACTGAAACTAACTCATGGTAAAGAAGTAAATATATAAATAAAGAGAAAGAAGGAAGTACATGCATTAAAACTGACTATTGTGTAGTTTAACAGTTTTATTCAATCACAAGAAAAGTAAAGTACACACAGTGACTAGAATAATCATTGTGAAAGACAGCATATTTCTTGGACAGGATGTTTAGGAAAATGAGGGTTGTATGAGACTGTAGTATCTAAGAAAGGGACATTATATTTCTTCTCTAGTCCAACCCCTTTCCCTTTTTTACACAGAGAATCACAAGCCTTCTATTATTGTCAGTGTTTATGAAATGTACAGGCATACCATACATTACAAAGTTAATTAGTCCCATGAAAACAAGATAATAAATGGAATAACATTATAGGGAGCACTAAACTTTATCAGAACAATGCCTTAAGCAGTCATACAAACAATGTTAACATCTTATGGCAAAGTATGGTTATAATGTATGATTGAAGTTCTCACAAAATAACATTTGTCAGGACAACATGATATGAAGTATTTTTCACTCAAAGGAGTGATGATATAAATTCAAGGTGGTTGTGAAATCCAATGCCATACCGAATTCTGTAATCAGGCCAGCCCAAATGGTCACAGATTTCCATGCAGATGGCCCATGGATTTTGGCAAAGAATCTTAATAGCTTAAGACCAACCAAGCAGTATTTCATACTGGAACATGAATTGCTTTTAGGACAACACACTGCCAACTTTGTAATTCCTGAGGGAGTTCTGGATAATCCCAAGAGGGTGCTGGCTATAGGAGCAGCCCAAGTTTCTGGCTTTCACCCTGGTGTTAGTAACAGTTGTTTGTAAGGAGTCTACTTATACCAGCTTATGTTCTTTATACTTAGGCTCAAATAAACACATATGGCAAAGAGATTTTTAATTACTAGAAGAAGCCAATGACTTGTAGAGCAAGAAGATCTAGATGTATTTTTATATTCTTTATTGGTCACTCAGAAGAGTGAAGCTTTGGAAAATGGAGCAAAACTTGAGTTCAACTTTGAATCATTCTTCACAATGTTTTGGTGGGGTTTTTTTTGTATCTTCTTAAACTAC
This sequence comes from Pseudochirops cupreus, assembly GCA_028627135.1. Classification (NCBI taxonomy): domain Eukaryota; kingdom Metazoa; phylum Chordata; class Mammalia; order Diprotodontia; family Pseudocheiridae; genus Pseudochirops; species Pseudochirops cupreus. Next base: position 162,673,247 of record CM053581.1, read on the forward strand.
ATACAAATTTTGTAAAAAATTATTTCTTTTCTTTCTTTCTTTCTTTGGTTTTGTTTTTTTGGTTTTTTTTTTTGTTGTTTTTTTTTACCTCCCATACCCTTCCTGAATATGCAGTCAGGAAAACCTAAAGATGAAACTTACTCCAAATGCTTACAACCTGTGTGACACTGAGCAAATCACTTAAGAATGCTCATCCTCAGCTTTCCTCCCCTATAAAATGAGGACAATCATAGTGATTACTTCACAAAATTATATGAGATTCCACTCAGATCATATGTAAAGCATATTGTTCAACTAAAGTTTCCATTAACTTAAAAGCAGTATGCACATTTGGCGGTAGTGACTACTACTACTAGCAACCACAACTATAATGATAATATGAACTCATTATGAATCTATCCATCCACTACCATCTTTCCTAAATAAAATTCTATATTTTTCTATTCTATATATAAGACTATATAGACTTCTGGGCATCTAGGTGGCACAGTGGATAGAATGCTGGACTTGGAATCAGGAAGACATCTTCAGGACTTCAAATCTTGTCTCATATATTTACTGCCTGTGTGATCCTGGGAAAGTCACTTAATTCTGCCTCAGTTCCTGCTCTATAAAATGAGCTGATGAAGGAAATGGCTAACCACACCCGTATCTTTGTTAAAAAACCCAAAATGGAGTCGCAAAGAATTGGACACAGCTGAAAAACAACTAAGCTGAACTGGACTGGATGATTTCTAGGTAAAAAAGTAATAGCAAATACTTTATGTGCAACGCTGATCTCAAATTAAATGATTTCTTTATTCTATAAACTTACTTTGATGTTATCAGTATATAAAAGTTAATAAATCTAAAATTCCAAATGTACACCAAAGAAAAATGCCACGTGAAGGCTTGAGTTTGAATTTGAAACAATAGATACAAATAATTTAATAAATACTATGGCTTCCTCTCTAAAAGATACAATAAGCATAAAATTATGAAGGAGAAAATTGTGATTTTCAAGAGATTAGTTGGCATCCTTAAGTCAAATTTAATGGTAAGAACACACTAAGAAACCTTAGGAAATTTAAGTCTTTAAAGTTCACTTTTGGAACAGTAAAAATTATTTTAGAAGAGAAGCAAACAAAACCATCAATATTATTAATTTATATGTATACATTTACATACATACATATATACATACATACGTACATATATATATACATATATATATGTATATATATATGTATATACACATCCCATCACTAGAAACCGTTTATAAGAAATTTACTATTTCCTTGTCAAATGGTTGGTTGGCTGATTGTTGTCCTTTGTTCTCAAAGAGGAGCTAAACCAGATCACTATGTTAGAGTCAAGTTACTATATGTCCATTTGTGGTTGATCAGATCAATAAGTTTGGGATGTTCTCAAACTGGTTGGGCACAAATAGTCCATGTGAACGTTTGGGACGAATTTTCTAGATCTGTGCATCTCATATTTCTTTTGAGCTACTTCAATTCTGCTTTGCTCATAGAGCACAGCACCTTCTCTGATGAGAGCCTGCCATTCTGAGTGGTCCTGTGCTGTTGTCTTCCATATCACACAATCAATTCCAAAGTTCTAAGAGAAACCTTGAGAGTGTCCTTGTATCATTTCCTCTGACCACCATGTAAATACTTACCCTATGTTAGTTCTCCATAAAATAAATGTTTTAGCAACCGTACATCTGGCATTCCAACTATGTAGTCAGCCTATCAGAGTTGTGCTCTCTGAAGTAGGGTTTGAATGCTTGGGAGTTTAGTTTGAGTAAGGGTCACAGTATCTGGTATCTTATTCTGCCAAGTGATCTTCAGAATATTCCTAAGACAATTCAAATGAAAGCAATTCAATTTCCTGGCATGGCACTGGTATACAGTCCAGGTTTTATAGGCATACAAAAATGAGGTCAGCATAACAGCTCCTCAGACTTTCAATTTGGTAGTCAGTCTAATACTTCTCTTCCACACTTTCGTTCAGAGCTGCCAAAACACTGAGCTAGCTCTGGCAATGCATGCATCCACCTCATTATCAATGAATATTCCCTGGAAATTCTATAAATTTTGACATAATTTTCCATAAGCCCTCACAACTGACAGTATCAAAGACCTTGGTCAGATCTATAAACATTGTGTTTACACCTCTGTTGTGCTCCTGCATTTCTCCTGGAGTTGACAAGGCAGCAAATACCACATTGACTGTTACTTAACCCCCTCTCAGAGTGGTGAGTGAAATTATCTTTGCAGAAGCTGTTGTATATTTTTGTGTGTTTTCACCACAGGGTGGTTATCCTCACCTGCCACGTTAATCAGGCCAGGTTTGGGTAAGCAGACAATTTTTAAAGACAATTTTTCTGGTCCCTTCTTTACAACAAGAGGTGAGCAGCACAATCCTTAAAAGGCTTCTCAGACACCTAGGGGGCTGCTGAATCCCACTGCTGCTTCCATCAAGAAGACAACCTTATGTCCTGGGTCGCTTATATACAGGGTTTTGATTTCAGCTCCCAGTGTAGCCAGCCACAACTATTTCTTCATCATTTGACTGTTGCCATAGGACTTCGAGACAGGTAAAAACTAAAATAGTATGGGTGATGTCTTTTGATTCAGGCATGAATTGGATTTAAGTGAGGAAGAGTTGCACAAAGTCATTGGCCTCACTCTCCTCCAGAGCCATCACAGTCAAATGTCGATAGAATTAAGATGACTAGTAATGGCTCAAGACGCAGGGGATGACTTTGTGTCTTTGATGCTTAAATGCTCCATGACGCCTTCTTCAGCTGCCTTCATGGCCATTGGAACAGATTGTTCCCATATGCCTATTTGACCAGGGGATATCTTCACATCCTTGAGGTAGACACCCCCAACTCGCCATCAGATTTGAGACCCCTCAGTGACCCTCAACTTGGTTTAGCCCATCTGCTGAAATGGTTCACCAGGGTAAATCTGCTCCATATGCTACAACTTATTGGGGCCACAGATGAGAGTTAAGTGTGATAAGTGGACACCAAAGGTGGAAAACAGCCCTAAAAATGGCTCGGCAGCCTTCACACCAGAGGTCTCAGTTTTTGATGAACACACCCTATACCCCTTGTTAAATGGAGGGTAAAAAAAAAGAGGACTGACAAATATTCTCAGATCAAATGACGCACATATATTTTTAAAATGCAAAAATACTTCTGGAATAAATAAACATCACCTTATGAAACAATTATAATGGTTAAGAAAAGTACATACCCCTTGATTAAGCAAACATAGTCAAATGGATTTATCTCAAGGTAAAGGCTATAAACAGCTAATATCAATAAGCAGAATGAAAAAGCCCTGCATGAACAACATCCACACAAACTTAGCCAATGATTTATGGACAAAAATGTGTCAAATAAATATACAGCCATGGATTTGTTTGCTAAAATAGAAGTGTGTATGATAAATTAAGATGATGTAATTTAAGAGCCAGAAATTATAGAAAAGTCATATTTAAGGTCATACCTATAATATATAACTTAAGGAGCCTGGACTCATTGATTAAAGCAGATTTTTCTAGGGAAACAAAAGAAACTCTACAATATATCATATTATAGGTGACAAAAAATAGTGTATAAGAAATACCTAGAAAGTCACAATCAAGTGGCTAGAATTATACTCCAGGAGTTAGTAATCCTGCAAAAACTAATAAAAAAAAACCCACATCACTGGACTAAAAACAGAAACTACAAAATATTTGAAAATTCATTAAATAATCTGCATCAGAACTAGAATAATCACAGAAAAATCTATTTCCTATAAACTCTTGTACATAAAACTGACTCATAACAAGGTCATTAACAGATGCCACCATGGCAAGTGCTGATAACTTTCTAATTACAAGCAATGAAAATGTCTCAAAATGTCTCAAAAAATGTAGAGATGGGAACAGAAAAAAAACTGCATAGGGATGGGATATCCTGTATAGGATTCCTTTCTGTTGCTTTGGTTGTTCCAATGATACCTTCAGTGAGCCTATGGAAGATGACTTTCTATACCAAAATTTTCATTCAATTACAAAAAGCAAGAATTTTTTGAATTATTTTATCCCCAAGTGTGATGTTCCATTCAATAATAAACAAAAAGGACTGATTGTAGGATAATAACTCAATTGTTTCTGTCAGAATTCTACTGAATATAAAGAATGACAAAGAACACGTATTAGTCACCAGACATTCTAAGTGCTATACAGATATTGATACATTTAATCTAAAAAACATAAACAAAACAAACAAACAAAAAACACAACCCAGGAGGTCAGTGCTCTTATCTGCAGTTTACAGTCAGGAAAACTGTGGTAGATTATACATTTGTCATTTACCTTTTCTATCTATTAGCCAATCTGATAGGTGCAAGATGGTACCTTTGATTTGCATTTCTCTAATCAATATTGATTTAGAGCATTTTTATATGACTATAGATAGTTTTAGTTCCTTTACCTGAAAACTGTCTACTCATATCCTTTGACTATTTGTCAACTGGAGAATGGCTTGTATTCTTATAAATTTGACTAAGTTCTCTATATATTTGAGAAATGAGGCCTTTTCCAGAAACACTGGCTATAAAAAAATTGGTTCCCAGCTTTCTTCTTTTCTTCTAATATTGGTTACAGTGGTTTTGTTTGAGCAAAAACTTATTAATTTAATCAAAATTATTCATTTTGCATTTTATAATGTTCCTTATCTCTTGTTTGGTTATAATTTTTTCCCCTTTCCAAAGATCTGACAGGTAAACTATTCCAACTTCTCTTAATTTGCTTATGGTATCACCCTTTATATCTAAATCATGTACCAATTTTGACATTATCTTGGTATACAGTGTGAGATGTTGATCTACACCCAGTTTCTGCCATACAGTTTTCCAATTTTCTCAGAAGCTTTTGTCAAATAGTGAGATCTCATCCTAAAAACTGGATTCTTTGGATTTATCAAAAAGTAGATTACTATAGTTATTTACTACTGTGTCTGATGTACCTAACCTATTCCATTGATTCACCACTCTGTTTCTTAATCAGTACTAAACAGTTTTGATGATTTCTGTTTTATAATATAATTTTAGATCTGGTATGGCTAGGCAGCCTTCCTTTGTATTTTTTTTTTCACTATTATATATCCTTGACCTTTTGTTCTTCCAAATGAATTTTATTATTTTTTTCTAATTCCATAAATTTTTTGAATGTATGATTGATATGTCACTGAGTAAGTAAATTAAATAGAACTGTTATATTAGCTCAGCCTATGCAGGAGAAAGTGATATTTTTCTAATTACTTAGATCTAACTGTATGTGAAAACTGTTTTGTAACTATTCATATAGTTCCTGAGTTTGTCTTAGCAGGCAGACTACCAAATATATTATATTGTCTATGGTTATTTTAAATGAAATTTCTCTTTCTATATCTTGCTCCTGAACTTTGTTGATGATATATAGAAAAGCTTATGATTTATGTAAGTTTATTTATTTCAAGTTGCTTTCAGTTGATTCTCTAAGTATTACATCATATCATCCACTAAGAGTGATATTCTAATTCCTTCTATTTCTATTTCTTCTCTTAGTTTTAAAGCTAACTATTAAATAATAGTGCTAAAAGAAATCTCCCCTCCCTCCCCAATCTTGTTGGGAATGCTTCTAGTTTCTAGCTTATCCCCATTACATGTACTCATGGTTTTAGATAGATATTACTTATTATTTTAAAGAAAAGTTTTGTTCCTATGTTCTCTAGTGTTTTTAATAGGAATTGGTGCTGTATTTTGTCAAAAGTTTTTTTTCTTTATCTTTTGAGATAATCATACAATTTCTGTTAATTTTATTATTGATATGATCAATTATACTGATAGTTTTCCTAATATTGAACCAGCTCTGCATTCCTTGCACAAATCCCACCTTATCATAGTGTATTATCCTTGTGATAAATTGCTGGTCTCTTTGCTAACATTTATTTAAAAATGTTGCATCAATATTCATTAGCAAAATTGTTCTATAATTTTCTTTCTCTGTTTTGGCTCTCCCCTGTTTAGGTATCAGAATCATATTTGTGTGATAAAAGGAATTCTATACCCAACTCATTGTACATGTTATATTCTCTCCAATGAGAGGAAGGTTCCAGCTCACCCTCTTCCTTTTATCCTTCTACTATAATAGGTCTTTTGGGTCTCTTCATGTGATATAATTCACCCCATTTTGCCTTTCCCTTTCCTTTTCTCTGAGTATGTCTTTTTTTTAACCCCTTATTTGTTTTATTATCAAATCAAAGTTAACTTATACCCACTCCCTCCATCTATGTATATTCCTTCTAACTCCCTTAATAGAGATATAATTCTCAAGAGTTATAAGTATCATCTTCTCATGCAGACAGGTAAACAGTTCAAACTTATTGGATAACATGCTTCTCTTGAGTCATGTGTTTGAAGATTGATTTCCCTGTTCAGCTCTTTTCTTTTCATTAGGAAAGCTTGAGTGTCCCCTATTTCATTGAATATCCATCTTTTTCCCTGAAAGAGTATGCTCAATTTTGCTGGGTAGTTATTCTTGGTGGGAATCCAAGCTCCTTTGCCTTCCAGAATATCCTATTCCAAACCTTCAAATCCTTTAATGTTAAAACTGCTAAATCCAATTAAATCCATGTAATCCTGACTGTGGCTACTTGATTTGTGAACTGTTTCTTTTTGACTGCTTACAGTACTTTCTCCTTGACCTGATAATTCTCGAACTTTGCTACAATATTCTTTGAAGTTTTTCTTTTGGGATCTCTTTGAGGAGGTGAGCAGTGGTTTCTTTCAATTTCTATTTTGCCCACTGTTTCTAGGATATCAGGGCAGTTGTCCTTGATAATTTCTTGAAAGATGCTTTGTAGACTCTGTTTTTGATCATGGCTTTCAGATAGTCCAATAATTCTTAAATGATTTCTCTTTTAGCTATTTTCTAGGTCAGTTGTTTTTCTAATGAAGCAATTTAATTTTTTTCTTATTTTTAAATTTTGTTTGATTGATTCTTGATGTCTCATACAGTCAGTAGCTTCCACTTGTCCAATTCTAATTTTCAAGGAATTATTTTCTTCAGTTAGTTTTTGCACCTTCCTTTCCATTTGGTCAATTCTACTTTTTAAGGTGATGTTCTCTTCAGTGGATTTTTTCCCCATTTGGCCAATTTTATTTTTTAAGGGATTGTTTTGTTCAGTCAATTTTTGTCCTTTCTTTTCCAAGCTCTTGACTCTTTCTTACATCATTTCTTTCCCCAATTTTTCTTATCTCTATTTGACTTTTCAAATAATTTTTAACTCTTCTAAGAAGGCTTTTTGGTTTTGAAACCAATTTATATCCCCTTTTTGGCTTTGCATGTAGGCATTGTGACATTGTTGTCCTCTTTTGAGTTTGTGTTTTGATCTTCCCTGTCACCATATTAGCTTTCTATGTTCAGCCATCTTTTTCTGGTTTTTACTCATTTTTAAGCCAATTTCATGGTTTTTAAAGTTAAGCTCTCCTCCTGAAGCACAGGACACTTTCCTATACTCCTTATGCTGGGGATCAGGGACCTTGTCACTGACTTTCCACACTAGGGCCTCAAGTGCTTGTGTCTTACCCATTGCACTGGGAGTGGCCCAGATAATTCATGCCAGTTGTTCTAGCGTTCTGGGGCTTGTGATTTTGCTTCTGTGCTGGGGCTGGAGGCCTAAGCACAGGGCTGCTGAGGCAAGACCTAGGGGCCTCAGCTACTGATCTATGCTGTAGCTAAGAGCCTCCCACTGGCTTACTTGGACACTCTCTGCATTGGGCTGTACTCCCCTTTTCCCCAAGCTAGTCAGACCTTTCCTAAAGTCCTTCCAAGTTATCTTAAGCTAGAAAATTATTTCACTCTGTCTTTTTGTAGGTTCTGTTACTCCAGAATCCATTTAAAGGCTTGATATAACAATATTTCCAAGGGAAACTGGGGAAAGATCAGGTAACTTTCTGGCTTTTCATCTTGGCTTTGTCACCCTCTCTCTTTCAACCTCTTAAGTTGTCTTAGGCTGGAAGAATGCCCAAGTTTGACCTTTCATTGGTTCTGCCACTCTAGAATTAAATTTGTGGCATTATCACCTCCACCTCTTAGAATTTCTGGTTTCCTTCATTTTTTCATTCAAATTCATTCAAAATTTAACTCAAATGCCACCATCTGTGTGAAGCCATTTCTACTTACCAATCTGGTAATGCCTCCCTCCAAATTATTTTGCATGTTAAATATATGCAGTAATATACAGTATTTTGTATATTTACATATGTTTACATGTGTACATGTACATAAATGGAATGTATGGAAATTCCTTGGGAGTAGAGTATGTTTTAATTGTGTCTTTATATGCTAAGTGCATAGTAAGGTTCCTGGCACAACATTTCTGTACTTAATGTTTGTTTCTCTTTATCTGTCTCTGTCTATAATCACCCATTGTTTATTAGTTTGTGTGCTTTTCTTATTCATTTATTGTAGCATTTAATTCAAAGGCTGATATATAATAACCACATGCAAATGCTTTATCACCCATCCATTCATCCAAGCATGCATTTACAACTGTACAGCATCAACGGCAGAAGAGAACCATGAACAAGATGACTTACATTGAAAATACAGTACTTGACTAGCCAAATGCACATGTACCCAATGAGACTAATATCTGGTTCGCCACTATTAACATGGTTACAGTTATCTTCTTCCTTGAAAAGGATATCTTTAAGAAAATATAAAAAAAAACTTTTTGAGGGCAGAGGTTATTTTTCACTTCTCATTCAAATCCATATTGCCTTTCACAGAATAAATACTGTTAAATTTTAGAAATTGAATTTTAACAAACCTAGTCTTGGAAGAAATGGTACACCACATAATCAGGGACACCAGAGATGAAGCTCAAAGTATGGTAAGTTTAGCCCCACCAACTTCAAGACTCTTCCTTTTTGGAGAAATCCTAGAGTACCTGTCATTTCAAAGGATTTCAATATTAAGTGGTCGAATCCTATCTTAGACAATTACTATCTATTTAACCATAGTCAAGTCACTTAATATCTCTGAGCTTCTGTTTCCAAGTTTGATAAAATGGAAAAAATAATTCCTAGAGTAACTACTTCACAAGGTTGTTGAAATGATTAAATGAGATAATAAACATAAAGTGCTTTGCAATCATTTGGGCACAATCGAATGTTATCTAGTATTAGAATTAGTGGACAAAAATTATTACATCAAATCTTGAGTGTTAATGTGATTTATGAAAGGAGAAGAAATTCAAATCTGGAATATTTTAAGTGCATTTTAATTTTATGAAGACAAGATTAGACTTTAAAAGGAAGTGTTTTTAAATGTCTACAGTATTACAAAATATTATTTTTGGGAGAGGCAGACTTCCCGGCTTCCTTAAGTATTATTTTCTTCATATTTTAATACACTAGATAATAAATCAGATGGTTTTTAGAAGAATTCCAACTCATATTCGTGATTTCATAACTTCATGTTATAATGACAGAAGCCCAAAAATCCACAGAAGAAATATGAAGATTTCCTCCTGAGAGCAAAAGAAGTTTCTCATCTGAGTTTATAGCAAGTGAACAGCATATTTCATGGAGAGATTTGCAACCATCTAAGAAGAAAACAGTTGTCAGGTCAGAATGAAAGTCTCTGTTTACTACAGATGATCAATCTTGTCTTTTCAGAGAAGAGTGAAGAATTTTAAGCCAATATGGACACAGATTTGAAGTGCAATTATGTCATCTTTACACAGCAATTTCCTTTCAGCTCGATATCAAAGGTAAGAGAAAGAGGAAGAGAAAAAGCATTTATACATCACCTACTATGTGCCAAGTATGAGCTGTGTTTTTTTTTAAACATATATTATCTCATTTTATTTTCACAATAACCTTGAGGGATAGATGCTATTCTTATCTCATTTTGGAGTTTAGTAAACTAAGGCATGCAGAGGTTAAGTGATTTGCCCAGGCTCACATAACTGTTCTTTGAGGTCGAATTTAAAGTCAGATCTTCCTGGTATGGGGTCCAGCTCCTGGAGTCCATTTTACTATCAACTACCTCAAATTTTAGTTTTATAGGAAACTAAAATACACATAACTGAAAGAAATGTTTCCATTAAAAATTTGTACACAATCACAGACATATCATATGTGTGACGATCAACTTTGATAAACTGGACTCTTCTCAGCAACACATAGTTATAAGACAACTCTACAAGTCTCAGGATGGAAGGAGATATCTATATTCAGAGAAAGATCTAGAAAGAACAGAGTTTAAATGGAGACTGAAGCAATCTACATGCTATCATTGTTTTTCATGTTTGGTTCTCTTTGTTTTGTCCCATTGTTCACTCCATTGGTTACAACTCTTCTATACAACCAGACTAATGTCCAATTTGAAAATATTTGCAGATCCAATACTTGATTGCATGCCGCCATGGCGGGGGGAGAGAGAGGAGAGAAAATTTGAAACTCAAGAGATTATGGAACTGAATCTTGTAAACTAAAAGTAAATAAATAAATCAAATTTAAAAAAAGAGAAATGTTTCCATAAAACTAAAATAGTATACGTTTCTGTGTGTATATACATACACATGTGTGTACATGTTTATGTATCTACACATATATACATACACTCATACTAATATATATGCATATATATGGGATAAATTGCTTCTATATGGAAAATACTTCCATTTTTATTATTACTGTTGATATTAATTTATTAAAAATAAAATTTGTAATGAAAATAAATTCATGTACTTCCTATTTTACATACTTCTTTCTACATTTGTTATTATTGATCATTTTGTTATATAGTTCAGTAGTTATAAATTAAATTTATATACTTCTTAGGTTCCATACATTATTTCAGATTACCAGCTAGATGGTATAACTACTACTACTAGTACTATTATTATTACTACTCCTAATACTACTACTGCTACTACTGTTATTACTACTACTACTACTACTACTACTACTACTACTACTACTACTACCACTACATGGTTGTAAAAACATTTTAAATATGCTTAGTTAGCACTCAAAAAATATGTTGGTTTTATTATTGTCATTTTATGGATGAGGGAGCTGAGGCATTTAACAGAGGCTAAATGATTTGCCAATGGTCACACAGTTTGTAAAAATCTGATGAAGAATATTTTCTTTAGATCTTTCTGAATCCAGGTCCAGTTCTCTACACACCATAACACATATACAAAATTAAAATGAAAAAAAGTAATTAACCAAAATAAAAATACTCTGTTTTGCTTCAGTCCATACTACTATATCTCTATGCTAAAGTATGAAAATGTGATATGAATTTATGAGCAACATGTCTTTAATTAAAGCAGAATTCCCAAGTAAGATGGAATTTAGTGTTGCATAGAACTGTCTATGAAACCAAAAACAATTACATTCAGTTCAACTACGCATTTACTATGTTACAAACATAGTACTAGGTTTTGGGGATACAAAAACAAAAACAAAACAATCGCTGTCTTCAAAAATCTTGTATTCTATTAGGTTCATCCAAGATTACATTTTTTTCAATACAAATACATAGAAAATATTAAGAATTTGTGTGTTTATCTTTCAAAATATAATATTCTATTACAAAATCAATAAATGGCAAAAAAGCTATAAAAGTTCTCAAAAGAAAAATTACAAAGCATTTACAATCACATGACAGAATGTTCTAAATTGCTAATGCAATAACAGAACTGCAAATGATAATGGTAATGGAATTTGGAGATGCCCCTGTATTGGCTTGGTTTTTGCATTAAGTGTTAAAACCCAGAGCTTGTGAATCCCACTTGTGGGATGGACTTGTTGGACGTGAAGAGAGAGGGCTGAATGGGGAGGACCTGTGAATTGGGAGAGAGGCCCAAGCCAAGAGAAGGCCAGAAGGACTTTTGGGACAGCAGTATCCAGTATCACGGAGCCTGAGTTGCTGAGAGAAAGACTGCTGAGAACCTGTTGGGGCTGCCCAGGACTTTTGAGAACTGCCACCCAGAGTTGCCAAGAACTGAGGAGGCATGGCTGTGATGCCAGTATTTTGTTAGTCTATTTTGATGTTGTTTTGCCAGATTCACCTGCTGGTAAAGGACATTGCTCCTGTTGGAGAGGTCCTGGAACCTTGCTGTTGGTTCAGAAGCCCTGAAGGAGGATTTTCCTGTTGTATGTTTACAGAAATCCTGGAAGAGGGTCTTGCTGATGTTTTCAGGGTTTGGGGGACTGTTCTACAGGCAGAGAGTGACTTGATAAGGACACTGGCTATGGCTTTGTTGAGCCTTGTCTCCCCAGGAACTGAGATTGCTGAGGGCTTGCCTCCATTCAAGATGAAAGAAGGGTCTTTCCTTGGGTATTCAATGCTGAGATGATATCTTAACCTTATTGTACCTTAAGGGTGGATGGCCTTTTGTGCTCTCCTGTCCCTTTTGAGATGCAGGGGGAGGAAGCCTTTGAGTTTTTTGTGCTCTGTGACTGACCAAATGAATGTACTTTGTTTATGACTGGAGACTAATCTCTATGTGAGAGGAGAGACTGCCCAGGAGTGGGCTACTTTGACTAATGTACTGGCAAGGGGTGGGATACTTGGACCTTGATACTTTGCAATTGAATTGAGAACTTACTTGCTAAATGAACAAGTTACACTGTATTTTGACTTTCTCTGTTCTGTGAATGTTTGCTGAATAAATGGGGTTTACTATGCTGGTAATCTAAACCTTGGAAGTTGCCTTTGCTTGGCATTACACAACCCTTTTCATGATGGTAAACAACTGGAAATTTAGGGGATACCCATAAGTTAGGGAATGGCTGAACATGTTGTGGAACATGAATGTAGTGGAATATTATTATGCTATAAGAAAGAATGGGAAGGCAGAATTCAGAAAAAACCTGAAAAGACTTGAATGAACTGATGCTGAGTGAAGTCAGAAGAACCAGGAGAACATTGTACACAGTAACAGCCACAATGTGCAATGACTAACTTTGATAGATTTAACTCTTCCCAGCAATGCAAGGATCCAAGACAACTCTGAAGGACTCATGATAGAAAATTCTGTCCACATCCAGCAAAAGAACTATGGAGACTGAATGCAGATTGAAGCATATTATTTTCTCTATCTCTCTTTTTTCTTCTTTTGTTTGGTTCTTCTTATGATTTCTCCCAATGGTTGTAATTATTCATTAAAACATGATTAATGTGAAAATAGGTACAATATAAATGTATATATAGAGTCTATATCAAATTACATGCCATCTTTGGGTGTGGGAAGGAGAGAAAGGGAGAAATTTTGAAACTCAAAATCTTATGCAAGTGAATGTTGAAAACTAATAAAAAATAAATTAATTTTTAAAAATAACAACTGTAGGCAACCCTTACATTTTTCTATGAATTCTGCAGATTGATCAAAATGATCAAAAGATGGCCATAGTCAATCTTTGAAGGGTTATAGAACAAAAAGCAAACCAATACATTGTTGGTAGAACTTTGAAATAGTGCAGTTTTGGAAAGTGATTTGGAATTACGCAAATAAAGTGCCTAAAATGTCCATATATTTTAAACTTTAGACTCTATTACTGACCTCATACCCCAAGAGAGATATAAATAAGAAGACGGCCACAATATTCTCCAAAGTATTTATATTAGCACCTTTTGTGATAGTGAAGAATGGGGGTAAAGGGGGAAGGTAGATAGATACCCATTTACTCGGAAATGGCAAAACAACTTATTGCAAGAATGTAATAGAATATTACAGTACTTTAGGAAATAATGTGTGATAAATATGAAGAAGCACAGAAAGATCTATATGAAATATAGAGTGAAATAAGTAGGATCAAACAAAAAAAATTTATACACAGTAACTACAATGATTAACATGGAAACAACTACACATGAAAAAATTGTGAATTAACAACATTGTAAAGACCTAGGAGGACTTGAATGAAGAAATATGAGAAGACACCCACCCCAACTCATCACTGTGTGGAGACGAAAGGTCCATGGTTTTGCACATTTGATATGTTTTTGGATTTTTTTAAATGCATTGATCAGTTGCACTGATCAGTTTTCCTTCTTAAAAATATGATGTGTTACATAAAATGACTCTCTGGGAGGAGGTGAAGGAGGAATACTTGGGATAATTATGATGATTTAAAAAACAAAGTATCAATAAAATTTTATAAAAATAAATGAATAGGAAGCTTCTCTAAACGAAAAAGGAGGCGGTAAGGAAAGAAGAGAAGTATGGATATTCTTCCATATATATATATTAAAAATTCAGGTTGATTGATAAATTGATTGATCTAGATTCATGATAGAGAAAAATTCAAACTATGACATTGGTTCATATTAACTCTGTGACAATGAGCAATCTACTTAAGCTCTTATCTCAGTTTGCTCATCTATAAAATGGATATTGTAATACATTTATTACATATCTCATTGTTTTGTTGAACAGGAAAGAGTTAATGTATGTAAAGTGTTTTGCAAATGCTTTATAAACACTACCTATTTGTATTGGTAGACTTCATAACCCTGAAATAGTTTCAAACTTAATATTCTGCTCAGTGAGTAGGATTAGTGATCACACACAAAATATGACAATTACTGTTACCTCTCAAAGTATGCATATTACATAGGAAATGGTTTTCACATGCAAAAATCCTCTCACCTAATAAAAGTTTTACTATATTGGAAAATATTATCTTAACACATTAAACAGCTTGATTAAGTGTGGAGCTATCTATATCTGTTCAGACACTAAATCATCAAAACAGCATTCACTGGATATATTAAAAAGAGACAGAAAACTATCTTTTAAGGAAGAGTATTACCTTAATTTTGATTTATCAAATTAAAAAAACTGAATCCTGACTATGATAAATAAAGAGATTAAAATACCTGACAACACTCATAAAGATAGAAATATAATGGAGCACGACAAGGGTGTTGGAGCTAGGAAAAATCTAGATTCAGTTTTAACACAGTTAAACATACCTTGAGCTATTTATAGCATCATCATAGTCCTGAGTTTCCCCATCTAAAAAAAATGGAAGGAAAATGAAAACTGATCTTTAGACCTCTTTCTTATTCTAAAACTGTCCCCCTTTTTATAAATTGTTTTGTTAATTTTCCCCAATCACATGTAATTTTTTTTAACATCGAGTTCCTAATTCTATAGATTCTGTTTCTTCCCCCTTCTTGAGAAGTCAAGGAAATTGATACTGATTTTATATGTGAAGTTATGCAAAATATGTTTCCACATTAGCTCTATTGCAAAACTAAACAGAAACAAAACCAAAAAAGTAATAAAAAGTATGCTCGCATCTGCACTCAAGAGTTCATCAGATCTCTCTCAGGAGGTTCATAGCATTTTAAATCATGGGTCATTCTGAAATCATCTTGCTCATCATTTCTTATAACACAATCAAATACCACAACTTGTTCAGCCATTCCTCAATTGATGGGCATCTCCCTCAATTTCCACTTCTTTGCCACAACAAAAAGAGCTGCTATACATATTTTTTATACAAATAGGTCCATTTCCTTTTCTTTGATTTCTTTGGGATGCCATAGTAATGGTATTGCTGGGTTAAAGGGTATATAGCAATATAGATAGATAAATACATAGAGAGATACATATAAATAGATATAGACAGAGATATAGATAGCTATTTTGGATACATAAATTAGATATATGTATATACATACAGAGAGAAAGAGACAGAGACAGAGACAGAGAGAGAGAGGAAGTACCAGAGCCCTTTGGGCATAGCTCCTAATTGGTCTCCAGAATAGTTGAACTACTTCACAGCTCCACCAACCATGCATTAGCACACCAATTTCTCCACATTTCCTCTAGTACTTGTCACTTTCTTTTTCTGTCTTGTTAGCCAATTTGATAGGTGTGAGGTGGTATCTCAGCATTCTTTTTAAATTACATTTATCTAATCAGAAGTGATTTAAAGCATTTTAT
Source organism: Pseudochirops cupreus (assembly GCA_028627135.1). Classification (NCBI taxonomy): domain Eukaryota; kingdom Metazoa; phylum Chordata; class Mammalia; order Diprotodontia; family Pseudocheiridae; genus Pseudochirops; species Pseudochirops cupreus. The sequence continues at coordinate 162,689,256 of CM053581.1, forward strand.
GTGACTACTGATAGTTTTAAATTCTTATTCTGAAAAAAATGTCTTTTCATATGCTTTTATCATTTATCAACTGGTGAATGGCTATTATTTTTAGAAATTTGGTTCAGGTCTCTATGAATTTTAGAAATGAGGCTTTTATCAGAGAAAACTGCTAAAAATCAACCCCAGCCCCCAGCTTTCTGTCTTCTCTTTGAGAGGAGAAGATTAAAGTTCTCCACTAGCGTAGTGTTACTTTCTATTTCCATACATAACTCATTTCACCTTTCCTTTTAGAATTTGGATGCTTCTCCATTTGATGCTTTTGTGTTTATTATTGATATTACTTCATCATCTATGGTTCTTTTTAGAAAGATTTAGTTTTCCTGATTATCTCTTTTAATTATGTCTTTTTTTGCTTTTACTTTTTCTAAGACCAAGATTGCTATCCTTGTATTTTTAACTTTAGCTAATGTGTTCTTGATTCTGAACCAACCCTTCATTTAACGCTGTGTCTCTCTCAGTTTCTAGTATATTTCCTTTAAACAACACATTGTCACATTGTGGTTTCTAATACATTCTGCTGTCCCCCATTTTCTGGGTAAGTTCATCCCATTCACATTCATAGTTATGATTACTAACTATGCAATTCCCTCTATTCTGTTTTCTTCTGTTTATCCTTCTCTTTTTTTGTCCTTTCCCTGCTTTCAAGTCTCTTTCATTTCTGCCCACTGCCTTCTTTTACCTGCCCTCCTTTTTATCACTCTCCCTGCATTTCTCTTATTTCCTTCTCCCCATTGCTATATTGGTAAGATTGATTTCTATTATCATTTGAGTATATATATTTGTTTTCCTGATTTTGAACCAATTTAGACATGAGTGAGGTTCAAGAGTTGCCTGTCATCCCCATCCCCAGCATTTCCCCCTCCACTGCAAAAAGTTCTTTCTTGTGTTCCTGTTTTAAGTGAGATAATTTTCCCCATTCTTCCTCTCTCTTACCCCTTCTCCCAGAGAAACTCTCTTTTGCAACTATATATTTTTTAATCATTTCAATTCAATCAACTCATTCCAGCACGTTCTTTCTACATAGAAGCTTTCTAACTACCCTGATAATGCTAACATTCTGAGTATATCATAGTTTTCCATGTAGAAAGATAAATAATTTAACATTATTGAATCCTTTATCATTTCCCTTTCCTGTTTACCTTTTTATGCTTCCCTTGCATATTTTATTTGAAAGTAAAATTTTCTATTCACAACTGCATTTTTTCCATCAGGAATGATCTGAAGTCCCCTAATTAAATGTCTAGTTTTGTCCATTTGAAGGATATTTCTGTTTTTCTGGGTAGATTATTTTTGGTTGTAATCCCAGCTCTTTTGCCTTCTGGAATATCATATTTCAAGTCTTCCACCCTTTTAATGTAGGGGCTTCTAAATGTTATGATCTCCTGACTGTGAATCCAAGATATTTAAATGCTATTTTTCTGGCTTCTTGACATATTTTCTCTTTGACCTGGGAACTCTGGAATCTGGCTATTATATTCCTGGGTGTTTTAATGCTGGGATCAGGTGGTGATCTGTGGATACTTTCAATTTTTGTTTTACCCTCTGGTTTGAGGCTATCTGGGCAGTTTTTCTTGACAATTTCTCAACATTAAGTCAAAGCTCTTTCTTCATCATGGCTTTCAGATGATCCATTAATACCTAAATTAACTCTCTTATGTTCTAGGTCACTAGTTTTTCCACTGAGATATTTCACATTTTCTATCTTTTCATTTTGTTTTATTGTTTCTTGATGTCTCATGGAGACATTAGTTCCCACCTCTCCAATTTTAATTTTTAAAGAATCATTTTCTTTAGTGAGATTTTATATTTTGTTTTCCATTTGATTAATTCTGCTTTTTAAGGACTTATTTTCACCAGTGAATTTTTGTACCTCTTTTTTCCATTTGGAAATTCTGGGTTTTTTTAAGGTATCGTTTTCTTCAATATTTTTGTGCCTCTTTCACCAAGCTGTTAATTGTCTTTTCCATAAGTTTCTCCTTTTGTTTTAACTTACTTACCTATTTTTTTCCTATACCATTATTATTTGATTTGGAAAAAAAAAATAGCTCTTCCAGGAATTTTTGTTGTGATTGTGCCCAATTCACTTTTTTGTTCCTTATTAGTTTTTCGTATAGCTGTTTTGACTCCATTATCTCCTTCTGAGTTTGTGTTTTGATATACCCTAACACCATAGAAGCTTTTTAGGGTCAGGTTCTTTTTTATTGTTTGCTTCCTTTTTCCATCCTATTTCATGATTTGGAACTTTACAGTAACATGTGACTCAGTTCCAGGCATGGAGGGTGGAGGGGTACCATCTCGTTTCAGGCCTTTTTTTTTTTTCACTTATCTTTTCAGAGCTAGTTCCGGGTTTTTGGAAGTTTTTAGTGCCTCCAAAGTTGTGGGATATGGGAGAGGTGAGGTCAGAGCTCTCCTGGTTTGCACTCTGGTTCTTACTACAGAAGGGTCCCTGTTCCTGTGGGAACATAAACAATACAGTTCCTCAGTGTTCCTGATCCCTTTGGGCTAGAAGTGATACTGTCCAGCATGAATTTCATTGCCTCTTGCTGGAAAGTTCCCCTCCCTCCCCTTGACCTACGACTCAAAATAGGTATAGGCCAAAAAGTTGTACCTCAAGGTTTCTGCTTTCCCTTAACCAAAAGTGCTCCTCTCTGCCCTTGAATTATGATGGGTACAGACAATGGAGTTACCAAACAGCATTTGGTCTATGTCTAGTGCTAACACAGGGGTGCCTTATAATATCCTTCTGAGCAATTGCCAGGGACCCTTATTAGATCTGGCTTGAGAACTCCCAAAAATTTTGATGTTTCTTTCACCATCACTTAGTCCCAAAACTTCTATTTCATCCATGTGGAATTAGGGTCAGTCTCTTTCTCCATGTCATAGATCTTTTTTTTTCTGAGTTCCTGTGCTGTTGTGGAATGGGAGAATGGCTCATTCTGGTGTTTTTGGTTCTGCCACTCCAAAATTCAATTTAAGGCCTTATTTTAAAGTTGTTTGGAGGAAAATGTTGGAAGAGTTCAGCTGAGTGTTTTTTTCTACTCCATCTTGGCTCCATCTTTGGAAGTTCTATTTTTTCTTTTTTACTTCTAGGATTATTTTTTCAAAAGGCAAAAAGTACCATTCAATATTTTCTCATTCATTAAGGACATGTGCCTAAACTGTGTGAAAGGGAGCAAAAAAATTAAAAGGATGTGATAGAAATAGAACTGTCTTAACACTCATAGAATCTCAGTGCAGAAAGGGTCATTTGTCCAATCCACATATCTCTATAATGAGCATTCTGCCCTCCCTCTCTCACCCAATATTCCTAATGAGTGATCAGCAAATCTCTCATTCAAGACTTCAAATGACAGGGAGTTCCCAGCTTCTATGGAAGTCCATCCCTTCTTTGAATTCTAGTTATTTACATTGACCTGAAACATAGACCCATCATTTTTGCTTTCTGAGGCACATCTTTTTCATCCATAAAACTTGTATGATAACACTTGCAACATTTCCTCACTGGACTATTAAGAGGAAAGTGGTCTGTAAATCTTAAAAGTGCAACCTAAATGTAAGTCATTATTTTTTCCAAAAAATATGTTTAGTATATGCATGCTAGCTTCATATTAGGTGCTTTAGTTTATCATTTTTGGCTTTTACTTTGCAATATTGATTCAGAACTTGGATGCATGATGATGACAAATGCAGAAGAAAACAACTAAATCAGGTATAAGTAGATAGTTATAAAAATCTAGGCATGTTTAATTGTAGCCAGAGTTAAACTCCATGATATTACAGTGACTTCTCTTTACACTTTGGGAAACTAACGTAACTGAGAGGACATATTTTATATAATATAGTATACCCTTACAAGAATGCAATGAAAGGTAACAAATGGGGTAAAAATAAAGTGGCAAAGAAGAGTTTGGGCATATTGGTTAAAAAGGTAGAACTCTTACAGCCAATATTCTGATCATTTCTCACAGTCTGATAAACCTTCTGCAATAAAAAAAGCAAAGGATGAGCAAGCCTTCAATATGACTCTTTCTTATTGTTTCAAATCTAATCTGAAAATATTGTGGGACAGAACATTGGGGACCAATAAGTTCCAAAACAGCAAAGAACTCAAAAGAGATAATGCTACTTTGTTCTACTACTGTGCTTCTTATTACGTATATACAATGTCATCATTTTTTCCCCCAAGGGGAATTTCACCTTGGATAATCCATATTTAGCTACCCTACTGACAGTTCCTTTTAATCCCAACAAGCTTTTTCTACTTCCAATAAAGCTGCTAGATCATTGCTACCCAAACACTGGTTGTTAGCCCGGAAAATGTTAATTTGTAAAGCTCATATTGCCCAAGATTCTTGCTTCTTTTTTTTTAATTGATTTGTTTATTCACTTTTAGTTTACGAGATTCAGTTCCACAATCTCTTGAGTTTCAAATTTTCTCCACTCCCTCCCCCACTCCATGGCTGCATGTAATCAAGTATAGGAGCTGCAAATACTTTCACATTGGACATTAGTCTGGTTGTATAGAAGGATTGTAACCAACGGAACAAACAATGGGAAAGAGGAAACAAAACCAAGCATGGAAAAAGATTCTTGCTTCTTAAAAACTATACATTCAAAAGCAAGCCAAAGAACCAAATTCAAAACTGGACCCCTACTTCTTCTTTCATTCTGTTTCTCCCACTCTACTCCTTCCTTTCTATGGGATCTTTGACCCTAACCCTCAAAGCAACTGGGAGCTGTCACACTGAGAACATGGAGGGCAGAGTAGATTAGGGGAGGGACTTTGGGCTAATTACTGTTTTACAATTTAAATTTGATTTGGGAAATATTGCTGAAGTATTAGAATCTTAGTGATGTCAAGGACCTTTATGATGTTCTATACCATTCCCTCCTTTTATACAAGGAAGGACATACAGCCCAAGAAAGGAGATGTGACTTTCTCAACTGCACTCTCAAAGGAAATGGCTAATTCCATATTAAAAGGAAGTTTCTAACTTCAAATGCATTACTTTGTCTACAACTCTTTTTTCTTCCTTAGCACTAATCTCTTTAAAGGAAAAAAAATGAATATAAAATGAGTTATGATTGAAGACCAATTCAGTAATATTTTTGAGGAAGGATTGATCATTTCACTGAAATAGTCCTTTCTCTCAACACGTAATTCAATTTAGCAAAAATTTGTTATGTATCTTATCCTTGCAAAGTTCTGTGCAAGGAACTATGGAAAAATAAGACAAAAAACTATGCAGTTCATTCCCTCAATATGCTTGTGCTCTATTTAGAGGATAGCTATACAGGAAAAAAAAATTCAGACAAAATACTAAAGGAAAAAAAATAAGAAAGAAGACTTGTCACTTTCAGTTTGAGGACAGGAGAATATCAGGGAAAATTTTCAAAAAGACATAATGTTAAGTTCAGTCTTTAATAATTTCATATTCAATGAGAGGAAGAGACAAGGAGAAAGTACATTCTAGGAATAAGGGACTGGCGGATCAAATTTGGACCAAACAGGGATAAGAGATGGAGAATCTTTGTGTTATAGTCGAAAGAATACTGAACTTAGAGTAAAAGAACTTTGTTTCTATATTATACTCTCCTAATTACACGGCATATATAACTATTTAATACATATACTTATTCATGCAGATAAACATATGTCATATCTGACAAGCAGACGGGACAGTCACTTAATATCTTCAAACCCATAAACATGCAATATTATATTAGCTCTGAAACACACAACTCCTCATTATCCTCTTCCATTGAGGCCCCTCCCTTTCTCTGATGTAGAGGGTAGAGCTGGTGGACAGTGGAGTGTCCTTCCTAGAGCCTCCATTTAAGGGAGGTACCAAGGCCAGCAATCTCATCATTGTTCACTCAGCTGTGTTCCTTCTGGATTTCATCTCACCTCTGAGCCAGATACTGTCCCCATATTTCCTTGCTTTTCATTATCTTATATGTTGCCTTCCCTCATTAGATTGTGAGCTCCTTGAGGGCAGGGACTAGTTTTTGCTTTTCTTTTTTTTTTTATCTCCAGTGTTTAGCACAATGTCTGGCATGTATTAGGAATTTAATAAGCATTTATTTAATTTTGGACCTCAGTTTGTCATCTGTGAAATTAGAGCATTAAATTCAATAATCTCTAAAGTCCCTTCCAATTGAAATGTGTTATGCTATATAATGAATTCCCTAGTTCAGATTGACTAGAACATAGAGAACCTAAAAATGTGTCATGGGAAATAATCCAGGACTGAAAAGTTGGACCCTGAATACAGAGGGGCTCTTAAATGCTAGAATAAGGGTAGCTATGTGGCGCAGTAGATACAGTGCCACACCTGGAGTCAGGAAGACTCATCTTCCTGAGTTCAAATTTGGCCTCAAACACTTACTAGCTATGTGACCCTAGACAAATAACTTAACTTTGTTTGCCTCAGTTTTCTCATCTGTAAAATAAGCTGGAGAAGGAAATGACATACCACTCCATTATCTTTTCCAACAGAATCACAAATTGGGTTACAAAAATCCAGACACCACTGAAAAATGACTGAACAACAAAGGAATATACACATTGCCTCACAGGCAACAGAGAATCTCCAAAGATTTTTGAAGAGGGAAATGAGATGGTTAAATCTATGAATAAGTGAAATTATTTTAAAGCAATGTGAAGGGTGGGCTAGAGAGAGGAGACACTGAATGACGGGATTAGAGCTGATAAAAAGCTATTAATTATATTAGAATCCAGTAAAGAGATGATAAGGACCTGATCCAGGACAGTGGCCCTATAAGTGAAGAGGATATGGATGTGAGAAATATTTGCAATAAAATCTACAGGATTTAGCAACTGATAGGAAGGAGTTAGAAGGAAGAGTCAAAGACACCTACAACTTGTAACTGAGAGGATGGAGATGCCATCATCACAAAGGATTACAGTTATACTACATTCCCTTCCCTTCTGGCTGAAATTCTATGATTCTGTCAATTACTACAAGCTTTCATGGACTGAAGCACAATTAAGTCAATAGTTTGACATAACAGCAAAAATAAATGTCATCCATGAATATAGCATTCATTGAGACAGAAAAAATAAAAAAAAACAGAGGCAATAGTCAAATCAATTCAAAAAATAATTATTAATCACCTATTTTGATGTTCCAATCACTATGACAGGCATGGGGGATATTAAAGTTATGGTAAGACAGTCTTTGCATTGAAGCAGTTTTTTATTCTCTTGGGGGATATAGTAGATCACAAATAAGCATAATATATTTAGGAGAGGGCAAAGGAGAAATCATAAAAATATCTCTGAGAAAGTTTGAGATGGGAGAGAACTCTTACATGTGCTGATCATGATACATCTGGAGGGCTGCATTCAGTTCTGCATAGATCTTATTTAAGACATTGACAACTCAAAGGGCATGCTGAGAAATGTAGCCAAGAAAATGAAGCGACTATAGACCTTTCCATGTGGGCAAACGTTGGGAGAAGTGAGGTGCTTAACCTGCAGAATAGAATATATAGACAGGGTAGGGCATGGCAGATACCTTGAATTAAATGAATGGCTGCTATGTGATAGATTAGGCTTATTCTGATTGGTCACAGGAAGCAGAATTAGGAACAAGAGGTTATAATTGCTAAATGGTAAAGTTCAGTTGGAGGTAAAGAAAAACCTTTCACATTATTTATTTAAAAATTTTTAATTTTAATTTGTACTTAAAGATTAATATAAATGACAAATTAATTCTGCTCATGTGAAAAATAGAACATAAGCATAAAAAAATAGACCATAAAATGGAATGTCTTTCTATATAACTCTAAAAATTCATTCTTATCTCTAATGGCAAGGGGATATGCCATATTCCAAACATGGAATTTTTTAACTTTAACACCTCAGAATTCAATATACTATTTGGGAAATTGGAAATGGCACCTAGAAGGTGAAATTGGGAAGAGCAGCTATACATAGACAGAGATACACATAAGAAATGAGTACTGTAAGAAACAAAACTTTGAAAACACTGATTAATCAATGGTCAAGATAACTCAGAGACAGATTTCCTTAGTTGGGAAGATTTTTTCATGACTCAAAAAGTTCATAGAAAATATAATCACCAAGAAAAACAACCAGGAAGACATCAACTAACTACTAAATTTTAATAAACTGTGTTCCTAGGAAAAAATATGACAAGAGTAGAAACAGACCAACTTCCATTCATTCTCTACAGCAGATAATATGTTGCTCACCGGCTTTAAGCTAATTGTTATAAAGAGCAGCCTATACTACAGGGTATATTGTTTGTTGTTAAATTAATAAATGAATGCACACAAATATATGTATATAAATGTACATGCCTGCATATGTATGAATATATGAGTGCATATATATAAGCATATATATGCATATTTATATGTACATATAACCAACATGACTGTACCAAGGTCACAAGCTCTTTGTATCACTTATTGGAAGAAATCTTAGAGGCCATTCTCTCGTTTGTTTTTTTTTAATTTGAGGACTCTAAGACCAAAGGAGTTAAAATGATATTCCAAAGAATACTTAAGCATTACCCATATGATTTGAATCCAGGTTCTCTGACTTTATAGCTAGTGGCCTTTTAACTATTCCACATGCATACATTAAAACCATACCACATTCCTTAAAGTCTAAATCATGAGAAATATCACTCAAAAGTAATTTTCTGGTTAGCAATATTAAAAAGTGTTAAACAGAAAGAGAAGCAGTGTGGTATAATGAGTAGAAAGTTGATCTTGAAGCCAAAAAGATCTGGATTAAAATAACTTGACCTCTCTGTATTCTAGGGATGTTTTTAAGACTATAAGTTATAGAAACAATGTCAAATTTTGTGAGTAGAGGTGGTTTACTCACCTGGGAATTAGTTACCTATACAAATGAAATCCCAGATTAAGTACATATCCTTATAATACTAAGGCATATGCTCACTAAAGGTGATTGTAGATGTCATGAAGGATGGATTTCTTACCAAAGTTGAAGAGTAATATCTAGACTCTATAGATGACAAGTCACAGATGTTCCATTTTGTGCATACCATTGTGATTTTTCAGTAATATACTGGGCTTTCTCAATGAAATCTGTGCCCTCTTGTTTTTGTTTTTTGCTTTTTGGAGGGCAATTGCAGTTAAGTGACTTGCCCAAGGTCATACGGCTAATTTTTGTGTCAAGTGTCTGAGGCTGGATTTGAACTCAGGTCCGCCTGACTCCAGGGTCAGTGCTCTGTTCACTGCGCCACCTAGCCGCCCAATCTGTGCCCTCTTAGAAGAGATCAGTCTTTCAGTAATGATCCACATAGGGATAAACTAAACCAAACCAAAGAACTGGATAAAGAATGCATATTGAGGGCAGAGCCAAGATGGCAGAGTAAAGGCAGGGACTAGCCTGAGCTCTCCAAATACCTTAAAATGATTCTAGACAAATTCTAAAGCAGTAGAAAAAAGATGGAGTGAAACAAATTTCCAGCCCAAGACAACTTGTGAGGTTGACAGGAAAGGTCTGTTGCACCAGGCTGAAAGAGGAGTACAGCCCAGCAAAGCACTGGCCCCAGTAAACCAGGAGCAGGCCTTAGGAGGGACTGAATCAGTATTGGAAGCAACAGTGGCTGCATCTGGAGCTCTCAGTCCACAGATGGTAAGGGGGTTGAATAACTGATCAGAATGTTAGCACTGAGGAAGGAATTTGTTGCTTTGCCCATAATCATATCTGAGTCACAGTTCTGGGAGGCAGTTTCAGGGTGAGGAATAGTACTAGCATAGCAGAACTTGTGGCAACAGTGGGAGGGAAGACCTTCCACACAGTTCCAGGGCAGAAAAGAGTGACTGTGGTCACTCATAGACCAGAGCATAGGACAGGAGAATAGAAAACATCTCTCCTTAGATCATATCACCTTGTAAGAACTGAAAACTCACAGGTCCCTAGAAATATTTCTGAAAACAGCTGCACAAAACCCTTGAAGCTTGTATATTCTCCATCCTGGAAGCAGAACCATACTTTAACAAAGCATTAAGAGTTAAATAATAGGCAGGGGGGCGGAGCCAAGATGGCGGCGTAGAAGCAGCAACATATCGCAGCTCTCACATAGCCACCCCAAAATACCCATAAAATAGGACTCTAAACCAATCCTGGAACTACAAAATGCACACAAAGATACTTCCCACTAAA
>CM053581.1:162699989-162732118 GCA_028627135.1 Pseudochirops cupreus
CCAACTGGAACTTGAGATACACAGGCACTGCAGTTGGGAGATCCATCCTGCCCTACCAAAAAGTGACATAGGAGAGAATAGAATGGGGGAGGGGGGAAATACTGGGATGGCTGTTTTGGGGTGGTGGGCGGGGGAAAGACGGGGAGAAAAGATGTAACTCAAAAAAATTTAATAAAGAATCTCATATCAAAAAAAAATAGGCAGGGAAAATGAGAAAACAAAGAAAAAATATTCTGACTATAGAAAGTTACTATGGTGACAAGGAAGATCAAAACACACACTCAGAAGAAGATAACAAAGTCAAAGCTGTGTCCAAAGCCTCTAAGAAAAATACAGATTGGTCTCAGACTATGGAAAAGCTAAAAAAAAAAAAACAAAAGGATTTTGAGAATCAAGTTAAGTGAGGTAGGGGAAAAATTTGGAAGAGAAATGGGAGAGTGAAGCAAGAAAATCATGAAAAAATGAGTCAACAGTTTGGTAAAGGAAACACACAAAAAGTACTGTAGAATATAACACTTTAAAAAAGAGACTAGGTCAAATTGTAAGAGGTCCAGAAAGTCAATGAGGAGAAGAATGCCTTACAAAGCAGAATTGACCAGATGGAAAAGGAGGTCAAAATACTCACTGAATAAAATAAGTAATTAAAAATTAGAATGGAAGAAATGAAAGCTAATGATTTTATGAGAAATCAAGAAAAAATAAAATAAAACAAAATTATTTTAAAAATAGAAGACAATGTAAAATATTTCATTGGAAAAACAACTGACGTAGAAAACAGATCCAGGAAAGAGAATCTGAAAATTATTGAACTACCTGAAAACCATGATAAAAAAAAGAGCCTAGGCATCATCTTTCAAGAAATTATCAAGGAAAACTCCGCTGATATTCTAGAACCAGAAGGTAAAATATAAATTGAAAGAATCCATCAATCAATTACCTCCTAAAAGATATTCCCAAATGAAAACTGCCAGGAATATCATAGCCCAAATCCAGAGTTCCCAAGTCAAGGCGAAAATATTGCAAGCAACCAGAAAGAAACAATTCAAGTATCATAGATCCATAGTAAGAATAACATAGGATCTAGCAGCTTCTACATTAAAGTATCAGAGGGCTTGGAATACGATGTCATGGAGGTCAAAGGAGCTAGGATTATAACCAAAAATCACCTACCCAGAAAAACTGAGTATAATCCTTCAGGGGGAAAAATGGACATTCTATGACAAAGAGGACTTTCAAGTATTCTTGATGGAAAGACCAGAGCTGAATAGAAAATCTGGCGTTCAAATACAAGAATGAAGAGAAATATAAAAAGATAAAAAGGCAAACAGGAAAGGGAAATCTTTCTCATTATTAGGGTAGCATAGATATATACACACATATACACATATGTGTATATATACATACATACATGCACATACATACATGCATATACACATATACACACACACATACATACATATATATACACACACACACACAAACACACACAGAGAGACAGAGAGAAAGAGACAGAAAGAGGGAGAGACAGACAGAGGGAACAGGGGTATGTTAAAAATGAAGGGATGATATCTTTAAAAAAACTGATGTGTGAGAGAGGAATGCACTGGGAGAAAGAGAAAAGAAGAAGTATAATGGTGCAAATTATCTCACATACAAGAGGTAAGAAAAAGCTTTTACAGTGGAAGGGAAAAGGGGAGAGGTGAGAGGGAGTGAGTGAACCTTACTCTCATCAAAATTGGTTCGAGAGAATAACATACACACTCAATTGGTACAGAAATCTATTTTGCCTTGCAGTAAAGTAGAAGGGGAAGGGGATAAGGGATGTGGGGTGGTAGAAGAGAGGGCAGATTAAAGGAGTGGGTAGTCAGAAGAAAAACACTTTCGAGGAGGAACAGGGTGAAATGAGAGAGAAAATAGCATAAATGGGTAGATTGGTTGGAGGGAAATACTGTTAGCAATTGTAACTCTAAACATTTTTTTTTGAAGAAAGCTTCTCTGATAAAGCCCTCATTTCTTAAATATATAGAGAATGGAGTCAAATTTATAGAAATAAGAGCCAATTGATAAATAATCAAAAGATAAGATTAGTTTTCAGATGAAATAATCAAAGATATCTATAGTCATATAAAATACTTTCACTATTGATTGGAGAAATGCAAATTAAAGCAATCCAAGGTTCTACCTCATAATGATGAGATTGGCTAATAGGACAGAATGTTGAAGGGGATGTGGGAAAGATGAGATATTACTGCACTGTTGGTAGAATTGTGAACTGACTCAACTATTGTAGAGCAATTTGGAACTATGCCCAAAGAGCTATAAATTGTGCATACTCTTTTACTTAACAATACCACTTCTAGGTCTATATTCCAAAAGAGATAAAAAACAAAATGGAAAGGGATCTATATGTACAAAAATATTCATAGCACCTCTTTTCTGGGGGCAAAGAATTAGAAACTGAGGAGATGACCATCAATTGGGGAAATGCTGAACAAATTGTGGTATGTGATTATGATAGAATATTATCGTACTGTAAGAAATGATAAGCAGGGTGCTCCCAGAAAAACCAGGAAAGACTTGCCTGGGCTGATGTAAAGTGAAATTTACTATGTACAAAGTGATAGTGATATTTCAAAATGCTGTGCTATTCTCAGCAATACAACAACCCAAGACAACTCTGAAGGATTTATAATGAAAATGTTATCCATTCCCAGAGAAAGAACTGATGTTATCTGAATACAGATTGAAAAATGCTTTTTTTACTTTAATTTTCATTGAGTCTTTTGTCTAGCCTTTCACAACATAACTATTATAGAAATGTTTTGCATGACTATACATGCATAATCTATATAGAATTAATTGCCTTCTCAATGGGGGTGAGGAGGAAGGAAGGGAGAAAATTTGGAACTCAAAGTTTAAAAAAAACAAATATTAAAATATGTTTTTACATATAAGAGGGTAAAATAAAATACTAAATAAAAAAGTTTTTTAAAAAGAATGCCTAATGATCAGATTGTTAATATGCCACTGTGTGGACAGAAGCTAGAAGTGAAACTCTTCTGATACTGGAACATGGAGAAGACTGTAGCCGCTTGCTTCTGAACTTCTTCCTTGTGATATATAACCCAGAGCCTGTGACTGCTGTTGTGTCAATAGTGTAATGAGTGTGTCACCAAGGACATTTTTGCCAGAAAAGAAACTAGCATGAAGATCAGATAGCACCTGATACATTTGTCACCTACTCTCAGGTCCGGGTCCTAGAACCAGGGAAGATTATGGATGGAAACTTGCAACTACAAGTAGCATACCACAGTAAAGAGGAGTAGCAAGCCCAAGACAGCAGTAGCAGAACCAGACCAAAAATTCCTTCCAGCAGTAGGTAGAGGCTAGCCCTAACATAAAGTCTGAAGTCAAGAAATAGGCTGAAAGAATAAGAAGAAAAAATTAACGCACAATAAAATATTGCTATGGTGATGTAGACATTTAAGACATAAACCAACCAGAAGATAATGACTCTAAAATATCCATGAGAAAAGTTTTTTTTCTTTAAATAATTTGATTAATATCCTTTATATATTATTTTTAAAAAATTCCTTAGTTCTTATTTTTTTATTGTGACATTTATTTTGTTAAAATTTTGAATTTTCTATTCGATCCTCCCTCCACCATTCTTGAGAAAGCAAAAAATGTTATATAATTATACATGTGAAATCATGCAAAACATACTTGCATAGTAGACAATGCAAAAAAACAAGAAAAAGAAAATTTTAAAAAAAATCATGCTTTAATCTGCTCTGACTCCATCAGTTCTTTCTCTGGAGGTGGACAGCATTCTTCATAAGACTTTTAGAATTTTCTTGAATTGTTATATTGATCAGAATAGTTAAGGCATTAACAGTTGATCATATTTATAACATTGCTGTTATATGTACAATGTTCTCCTAAGTCTATTTTCACTTTACAGAAGTTCATCTGAGTTTTCCCTGTGTTTTATGAAAGCATTCAGCTTGTCATTTCTTATACTACAACAGTATTCCATTATAATTATATACTGTTGCTTATTCAGCCATTCTCCAATTCATGGGCATTCCCTCAATTTCCAATTATGACCACAAATAGAGCTGCTAAAACATTTTTATACATATGTCCTTTTTCTCTGTTCTTTGATGTCTTTCAGACATAGACCTTAGGAGTTTACCTTCCAAATATGAAAACAATACAGAACACTTTTCACAAAAAAAAGACAGATTTAAACTACCATAGTAGTGGTGTTTCTGGATCAAAGGGTATGTACAATCTTATAGCTCTTCAGGTATGGATCGAAATTGCTCACCAGAATGGTTGGACTATTTACAACCCCACCACCAGGTATTATTGTCACAATTTTTCCACATTCCCTCCAGCATTTGTCATTTGCCTTTTCTATCATATTGGTCAATCTGATAAGAGTGAACTGGTATTTCAAAATTGTTTTAATTTGTATTTCTCCAATCAATAATGATTTAGAACATTTTTATGTGACTACAGAGAATTTTGATTTCTTCTTATGAAAACTGCCTATTCATATATTTGACCAATTATGAATTTGGGGAATGATTTGTATTCTTATACATTTGACTCAATTCTCCATGTATTTGAGAAATGAGAGCTTTATAAGAGAAACTTGCAGTAAAATTTTCTGTCAGTTTCCTGCTTTCCTTCTAATCTTGGCTGAAGTGTTAAATTTGCATTTTGTGCAAAACCATTTTAATTTAATAAAATCAAAATTATCTTAATTCCTGTGACCTTTTCTGTCTCTTGTTTTTTCATAATTTTTCACTTATTCATAGATCTTATAAGTTAAATCTCCCATGCTCTCCTAATTTATGATATTACCCTACGTGTCACATATATGTATATATTACCCTATATGTCATGTGTATATATGTATATATATATATACATATATACACCCATGTATATAGTGTGATGTTAGTCTATACCTTGTTTCTGCCAAATTGCTTTGTAATTTTCAGCAATTTTTGTCAAATGTTGATTTCTCATCCTAAAAACTCAGATCATTGTGTTTACCAAACACCAGATTACTGTGGTTGTTTAATACTGTGGATTATCTAATCAATTATCCTGATCCACCACTCTATTTCTTAGTTCCAGATTATTTTTATGATTCCTGCTTTTTAATATAGTTAGTTATAGGCAACCTTCCTTCCCATTTCCCCCCTTAATTCTCTTGCTTTCTTGATATTTTATTCTTTCAAGTGAATTTGTTATTTTTTCCAGCTCTATAAAATATTTTTTTTCACATTTTGATTGCTATGGCAATGAATAGGTAAATCAACTTTAAAAGAATTGTCGTTTTTTTATTATATTGTCTTTGTCTAGCCATGAACAATTAATATTTTTTCAATTGTTTAGATCTGTCTTTATGTGTGAAAAGTGTTTTGAGCTGTGTTCATATAGTTCCTGGGACTTTTTTTGAAGGTAAACTCCTAAGTATTTCATATGACTGGCCATATCTTTAAGTGGAATTTTTCCATCTCTTTCCACTAGACTTTCTGGTAATATATAGAAATGTTTATGATTTACTTGGGTTTGTTTTATGTCTTGCAAATTTGTGAGTTTCTGTTTCAACTAGAATTTTAGCTGATTCTTTAAGTATACCATCATATCATTTGAAAAAAAGAGTGATACTCTTGTTTTCTTATTACCTATTCTAATTTCTTCAATTCTCTTTTGTCCCATTTTTGTAGCTAGCATTTCTGGTACAATACTGAATAATAGTGTTGATTATGGACATCCTTGGTTCTCCCTTGATCATATTAGAAGATTTCTAGCTTATCCTCATTAAAGATCATACTGGCTGGTGGTTTTATATAGATAGTTCTTATCATTTTAAGGAAATTTCCATTTATTCCTAATATTTTTATTTCTAAGTATTTATAGTATTTTTAATAGGTGTGTTAAATTTTGTAAAAGACAAAAAGGCTTTTTCTACATCAACTGAGATAATCATAAGATTTTTGCTGGTTTTGTTATTGATATGGTCAATTATGCAGATTTTTTAAACAAAATTAAACCAATCCTGCATCTCAGGAATTAATTCCATTTGGTCACCAAATGTTATCTTTGTGCATTGCAGTGCATTGAATATTCTCGAAAGCATTTCATTTAAAATTTTGGTATCAATATTCATTAGGGAAATTGATGTGATTTTGTTTTTCTATTTATTTCACTATTCTTGGTATTGGCATTAAAACTATTTTGGTCATTAAAGGAATTTTTAAAGAGGCCTTCTTTACCTATTTTTCCAAATAAATTTTATAATTTTGGAAATAATCGTTCTTTACATATTAGGTAGAATTCACTTGGGAATCCTTCTTGTCCCGGGGATTTTCTCTTATGGAGCTTGTTGATGGTGTGCTCAATTTATTTTTCTAAGATTGAATTATTTAAGTATTCTATTTCCTCTTCCGTTAATCTAGGCACTATCTACTTTAGCAAACATTCATCAATTTGTCTTAGATTGTCAGATTCATTGACATATAATTGAGCAAAACAACTTCTAATAGATTTAAGTGTATCTTCATTGGTGATGTAATCACCATTTTCAGATTTGATACTGATAATTTGGTTTTTGTCTTTTTTTAATCAAATTATCTATTTAAATATATTTTTGTTCACAAAACACCTTTTAATTTGTTGGATTTTTTTACTTCCAATTTTATTAATCTGTCCTTTGATTTTCAGGCTTTCCAATCTGATGTTTAATTACAGATTTATTATTTGCTCTTTTTCTTTTTTTATTTAATTTTTTGTTGATTTGTTTGTTTACATTTAGTTTACAAGATTCAGTTCCACAATCCCTTGAGGTTCAAATTTTATCCCCTTCCCCGCCCCCCATGGCAGCATGCAATCAAGTATAGGATCTGCAGATACTTTCACACTAGACATTAGTCTGTTTGTATAGAAGGGTGGTAACCATTGAGATGAACAATGGGAAAGAAGAAACAAAACCAAACATGGAAAAGAAAGAGAACGTGTAGTTTGCTTCAGTCTGCATTTAAACTCTATTCTTTCTAGATCTTTCTCTGAATGTAGACATCTCCTTCCATTCTGAGTCTTTTAGAGTTGTCTTATAACCTTGTGTTCCTGAGAAGAGTCCAGTTTATCAAAGTTGGTCATCACACACGTTGTGTATGTAATTGTGTACACATTTCTCCTGGTTCTTCTCTTTTCACTTAGCATTAGTTTGTATAAGCCTCTCCAGGTAAATATGAAGTCCATCTGCTCCTCATTTCTTATAGCACAACAGTATTCCACTACATTCATATAGCACAACTTGTTTATCCATTCCCCAATTGATAGGTTATATGTTCTTTTTCTAGTTTTTAAATTGCATGCTTAATTCATTGATCTGATCTTTCTTAATTTTATTGATACAAGTGTTTTGAAATATAAAATTTTCTCCAAGTAATATTTTGGCTGCATCTCACAAATTTTGATAAATTGACTCAATTTTGTCATTCTCTTTTATGAAATTATTTACTTTTTCTATGCTTTTTTCTTTGACCTATTCAGATTTTAGCATTAGATTAGTTGGCTTCCAATTAATTTTTTTTCCATCTTTATAGTTTTATTGAAGGTCTCTTCAGAGACCTTCAGAGACCCACAGAAGTAGACACACGTGCACGCACACACACACACACACACACACACACACCAGTTAAATAGTAAGACAAAACATAATATGATAACGTTTTCTCATTCTCTCTCCTCTGTTGCCACCTCCCTCTAATCTCAATCTAAATTTGGATTTGGATTCAGCAAACCTTGGTCGAGTTATTTCTCTTTTCCTGGCCTTCATTTCCTCCCTTGTAAAATAAGGGAGTTGAATGTGATGATTTTTAAGGTCCTTTCAACTCTGACATTCTGTCATATAATTCTTCTATAATAATACAGAGCTAAACTTCACTCCTTTTCTTACTTGTGGTCATGGACTAGATTTCTTTACCCTGCTCCTTTTTTAAAAATTAACTTTTGTTTATTTTTAGTTTGTGTTATTCATTTCCACAAGACATTGAGTTACAAATTTTCTCTCCATCTTTCCCTCACCCACCACCCTAAACCAGCGATCCCACTGTATACCCCCTCCCCCAATCTGCTCTCTCCTATGTCCTCCCCCATCACCCCTCTGACTTTCAGGTAGGGCAAGAGGGATCTCCCTACCCCAATGCCTGTGTATCTTATTTCCCAGGGGCATGTAAATAATAATAATTATTATATATATACATATTTTTTTAAACATTTGATTTTAAAACTTTAAATTCTAGATTCTTTCCCTTTCTCCCTCATCACCCACCCCCCACTGGGAAGACAAGCAATTCAATACAGGCCATATTTGTGTAGTTATGCAAAACATCTCCACAATGGACATATTGTGAAATACTGACTATATTTCCCTCCATCCTATCCTGCCCCCCACTAGTTCTATTCTCTACTTTGTCCCTGTCCTTTTACAAAAGGTATGCTTCTAACAATCCCCCCCAACCCACCCTCCCCTTCATCATCCCTCCTCTCATGCCCTTCCCCCCTACTCTCCTGTAGAGCAAGATATCCAATTTACAGTGTATGTCATTCCTTCCCTAAGCCAAATTCAATGAGAGTAAGGTTGGCCCATTCCCTTTTGCCTTCCTGTTCTTCCCCTCCATTGTAACAGTTATCCCTTGCCTCTTCTATATGAGATAATTAAACCTATTCTGTCTCTCCCTGTCTCCTCTCACTATATTTCTCTCCTACCTCTCAATTTCACCTTTTAAATATCATCCCTTCCTATTCAATCAATCCTGTGCCCTCTGTCTATATATACCTGTATACATATGTACACAAACTCACATATGTATTCATATGCATATATACCCTCCTATACAGACATATGTATATGTATACATATATATACTTATATTCCCTTCACCTATCTTCATACTGAGAAAAGTTTCATAAGTTACAATTAACATTTTTTCCATGTTGACATGTAAATAGTTCAACTTTGATAAGTTCTTTATGATTTCTTTTCCATGTTTACCTTCTCGTGCTTCTTGTATTTTAATGTCAAATTTTCTATTCAGCTCTGTTTTTTTTTTCATCAAGAATGCTTAAAAGTCCTCCGCCTCATTGAATGACCATATTTTCCCCTGAAACCTTATACTCAATTTTGGTAGGTAGGTGATTCTTGGTTTTAATCCTAGCTCCTTTGATCTCTGGAATATCATATTCCAGGCCCTTGGATCCCTTAACGTAGAAGCTGCTAGATCCTGGGTTATCCTGATTGTGTTTCCACAATATCAAATTATTTCTTTTTGGCAGCTTGTAATATTTTCTCCTTGATCTGGGAACTCCATAACCTGGCTATCACATTCCTAGGAGTTTTATTTTTGGGATCTTTTTCAAGAGGTGATTGGTGGATTCTTTCAATTTCTATTTTGCCCTCTGGTTCTAAAACATCAGGGCAATTTTGCTTGAGAAGTTCTTGAAGGATAATTTCTAGGTCTTTTTTTGATCATGGTTTTCAGGCAGTCCAATAATTTTAAAATTTTCTCTCCTTGATTTATTTTCCAGGTCAGCATTTTTTTTCAATAAGATATTTCACATTGCCTTCTATTTTTTCATTTGTTTGGATCTATTTAATAGTATCTTGATTTCTTATAAAGTCATTAGCTTCCATTTGCCTCAATCTAATTCTGAAGGAATCACTCTCTTCAGTGAGCTTTTGAGATTATTTTTTCATCTGTCAAACGCATTAAAAAAATATTTCCATAGCCCTTTATTGAACATATATTTAATTGTATTGTGTTCTGAAAAGGATTCATTTAACATTTCTTCTCTTCTGCACTTAGCGTGGGGTTTTATGGTCAATTTTTGTGAAGGTGCTTTGTACAGCTGAAGAAAAGGTAAACTCCTTTCTATTTTCATTCAGTTTTCTCCAAAGTTCTATTATGTCTAACCTTTCAAAAATTCTATTCATCCCCTTAACTTCTTTCTTATTTATATTATGGTTAAATATATCTTATTGTGAGAGGGGAAAGTTGAGGTCCCCCAGTAGTATAGTTTTACTGTTTATTTCTTCCACTAACCAATTTAACTTTTTCCTTTAAGAAATGGGATGCCATATCAGTTGGTGTATGCATGTTTTATATTGATATTATTTTATTCTCTATGAAACCTTTAAACAAAATACACTTTCTTTTTTTTATCTCTTAATTAGTTTTATTTTTTGCTTTTGCTTTGTCTTAAATCATGATTGCCACCATATATATTTTTAAGCTTAGCTGAAGCATAATATTTTACTTCAGTATCTTATTTTTACTCTGTGTCCTTATCTATTTCAACTATGTTTCTTGTAAACATTGATTTTGGGGATTCTGTTTCTTAATCCATTCTGCTATTACTTTACTTTTATGGATGTGTTTGTACCATTCATGTTCACAGTTTTATGATTACTAACTGCATTTCCCTTCACCCTATTTCCCCATTTACCTTTATCCTTCTCTCTCTCTCTCTCTCTCTCTCTCTCTCTCTCTCTCTCTCTCTCTCTCTCTGTCTGACTCTCCTTTTAAAAAGTGTACTTTACTTCTGACCACTGCCTCCCTTAGTCCAGTCTCTCTTCTCTCAGCTCTTCCTCAAAACTTCTTCCATCCCCTTTCCCTCCTATTTCCTTTTTGAGTAAGACAGATATCCATACTCAATTCAGATATTAGTCCCTCTTTGAACCAATACCCATGACAATGAGATACAAGCCCCCCCCATTTCCTCTCCACTGTAAAAATTCTTCCTTGCACTTCTCTTTAATGTAAAACAATTTTCTCAATTCTTCCTCTCCCTCTTTCTCCCAGTTTATTCCTCTCCTTCTGTAATGGCAAGCAAACAATTACTTAATCCTTATTTCAGTTGAGCCTTGCCTGTGATTATATTAAGTCTTTGTTAAGAAACAGAACTTGTGAAATTCGTAGTGGGAGGGACTTGCCAAAGACAGGAACAAGAAAGACTTATGAGGTCGGTGGAACAGGAAGGAGCTAATGACCATATAAAAGCAGAAGCACAAGCTAGAAGAGAGCAGAACTGAGAAGGGAACACTTGTGGTGGCTGGCACTCTGTTTGTCTGTTCCGTCTGTGTTGATTTGTGTTTGTAATACTTTGTAAAGAAGCGCTGGGACCTTATTGCAACCCTTGAAAGAGGATTTTCTTTTTGTCTGTTTACAGAAGTCTTTGAGGTGGGCTTCAGAGGTCCTGGGACTATATTGACAATTTGTATTGAGTTCTCAGACCTTGTTTGTGGGCCTGTGTTGAGTTCTCAGACCTTGTTTGTGTGTCTGTCGTGATTTTACAAACAGATAGTAAATTGATGATGGTGCTGGCAATGTGTATGAATGTTGTTTTGGCTCTGTTAAGCTTTGTCTTCCCAGAAACAGAAAATGTGAAGTACTTGAGGTTCACTGGAATGTGAGCTTCAATATGGAACAGGAACTGGATGAGGAACTGGATGAGGAGCTGAATGGGGAGCTAGACAGGAGATGAGAGTTGCTTGCCTGTGAATCCAGGTGACATTTGGGTAGGTTCAGGCAAGAGCTGGACCCATGGAAGAGGAAACATGGAATTTGGGAGCTAGCCTCAAGCCAAGATGAAAAGACTTCTCCTTGGGTACTTAGTGCTGACTGAGATCATGATTTACTGTGATCTAGAGGTGGGAGAACTTTGTATTTTGTACCTTGTAACCCTTAAGGATGATTGGAAACTAATCTCTAATCAAGAAGAAGACTTTTTGACTGAGAGATTAAGACAATGTGATCCAGGGGTGGAGAAATTTTGACCCTTGTACTTTGTGTCCCTTAAGGAGGATTTCTCTGATGATATCTTTTGTTTAAAACTATTTGGCCACTTTAGTGATAAGTTGCTATATTATATCTTTGTGAATGCTGTACTTTGGTTTCTGTGAATGTTTTGCCTTAGTTTATTGCTGAATAAATGGAGAGTTCACTATACTATGTAATCCGAACTTAAAGCTATTCACAGCAGCAGTCCTCTGGAGAGCTGCAGGTGCTTGGCTTTACACCTTCATACTTTAAATTTTTTTAGATCATCCCATCATAGTTAACTCACACCCATGCCCTCCAAGTATGTTCCTTTTAACTGCTCTAATAATGATAGTTATTATATGTATCATCTTTGCATATAGAAATGTAAACAGATTAACTATGTTAAGTCCATTATAAATTTTCTTTCCTATAGCTTTTTATGCTTCTCTTTAGTCTTATGTTGGGATGTCAGATTTTCATTCAACTCTGGTATTTTCATCAGGAATGCTTGAAAAGTCTTGTATTTCATTAAATAATTGGTATTGCAGGGTAGGTTATTCTTGTTTGTAATCCTGGCTCCTTTCCTTTCCAGGAATATGTTATTCCAACTTCTACTCTATTAACATGGTAGCTACTAAATACTGTGTGACCATGACTGTGACTCCATAATATTTGAATTATTTCTTCCTGTTTGCCATATATTCTCCTTTAACTGGGAACTCTGGAATTTGGGTTTAATATTATTGAGAGTTTTCATTTTGGGATCTCTCTCAGGAAGTGATCTATGGATTCCTTCCAATTTTAGTTTACTCTCTGATTCTTGGATATTAAGGCCATTTTCCTTGATAATTATTTGAACATGATGTGGAGGGTCTTTTTTTTTTTTATCATGGCTTTTAGGTAGTCCAATAACTTAAGCTAGTTCTCCTCAGTCTATTTTCCAGGACAGTTGTTTTTTGATGAATTATTTGACATTTTCTTTTATTTTTCATTCTTTTGATTGTTTTATTGTTTCTTCATGTCTTACAAAATCATTAACTTTCATTTGCCCAATTCTAGTAAGCTTTTGTACCTCCTTTTAAAAAATTGGTCAATTCTGCTTCTTAAGGAGTTTTTTTTTTCCCTTCAGAGAATCTTTATACCTCTTTCGCCACTGGCAAATTCTATGTTTTAAGTTGTCATTATCTTCACTATTTTTTCCTCTTTTATCAAGCTGTTGACTGTTTTTATAATTTTCTTGCATCACTTTCATTAATTTTCTTTATTTGCCATCTAACACTCTTATTTCATTTTTAAAATCCTTCTTAGGTCTTCCAGGATTTCTTGTTAAGCTTGTGTCCAATTAATATTTTTTTTTCCTTTTAGGTTTTGCATTGAGATGTTTTGACAATGATGACCTCCTTTTTTTTTTGCTAGTTCATTTATTTGTTAATTTTTAGCTTTCAACATTCATGCTTTAAAATTTTGAGTTCTAAATATTCCCTTTCCCCTCTTTCTCCCTCCCCAAAACAGTATGCAATCTAAGTTCTGCATCTAAAATTATATTAAACATATTTCCACATTAGTCAATTTGTGGAAGAAGACTCAGAACAAAAGGGAAAAACACAAGAAAGAAAAAAACAAAGATACAGAGAAAACATTATGCTTTGATTTGCATTGACTCCATAGTTCTTTCTCTGGAGATGAATAGCATTTTCTATCATAAGTCTTTTGGAACCATCTCAGATTATTACATTGCTGAGTAGAGCTAAGTCTAACAAAGCCAGTTGTTGCACAATGTTGCAGTTACAGAATACAATGGTCTCCTGAAATGATGACTTCTTTTTTTTATTGTTTTGATCTTCCCTGTCATCATAGTAGATTTTTTGGGGTCATGTTCTTTTTATGTTTGCTTATTTTTCGATGTTATTTCTTGACTTCTAACTTTATGTTAAAGTTGAGCTCTGTTCCTAGGTTGGAGGAGGCACATTATGCAGCTTCAGGTTTTTCATCTGCTGTTTTTAGATCTATTTAAGGGGATTTGTAAGGTTTTTTTGGTTCTTCTAGGGTGGTATGATCCAAGGTCAATTGTGTTTACTGTTCTCCTGCTCGTTCTTTGGTCTGCCCAAAAAAGGACCTTGCTCCCCTGCAAGCACAAGTGTTAGACTTTATCTTCTCCCTGGAACTGTAACCTGAGACTGTGTATAAGCAATACAACAATATCTTCTATCTCTTACCAGTAAAGTGTCTTCTCTAATCTCTTTCTGACCAGATGTCTGGCGATCTTACCATCTCTGGACTGAGAGTCCCTAAAGCTGCTATTGCCACTGTTGCAGCTACCTCTAAGGCCTGTTGTTGGTGTTGCTACTCCCTCCACTGCACACTGGGTCCATCCCACACCCTCATGCACAGATCTCTCCTACTGACCTTCTAAGATGTCTTGGGCTGGAAAAAAAGTCTTGCTCTGACCTTTTGTTGGCTCTCCACTACAGAATTTGATTTTGGGTATTATTTGAAAATTCTTTGAAAGGGAATGTTGGGAAACTTTAGGTGAGTTGCTCCCTATATTCCCCCATTTTGATTCCATCCCTCTAAAACCAAAGTCATGAAGAAAAACACAGCTTCTGTAAAAGCAGAAGTCAATGAGGAATAGGGGATAGGGTGACTTACACTTTAACTTCACTCATACCTGGACTGGTTAAAGGAAAAAAGAATATACACACATAGTAAGGAAGAAAAATACAATTCACTAAACAAAGAAATAAAGAAACAGGAGAATGGGAAATGAAGAATTACAAGAAGGGTAGTTTAAGAGATGGATTTGTATTAAGAAAACCAAACTTTGAGAACATACTGTACGAAAATATTTATAGTTATTTTTGAGGTCGCAAAGAATATGAATCTGAAAGAGTTGGGAATCAATTGGGAAATGTCTGAAAAAGTTACAATATATGAATGGGATATAATACTGTTTTACTGTAAGAAATATTGATGAAGATGGTTACAAAGAAAGCTGGGAAGACTTGATGAAAGGAGGCAGAGTGAAGTCAACAGAACCAGAGAAATAATTCATGCAATGGGAACAATGTGACAAAGACAAACAACATTGAAAGACTTGGGAACTCTGATCAGCATAAATACCAGTAGTGATTCAAGAATATTAAAGAGAAATCATGCTTCCTGCTTTGTGATATTGAGGTAAAACTAAGTGAAGAGTATGTGTGTGTGCATGTATACACACATGCGTGTATGTGTGTACACACATATGTACACATATATACACATATGTGTATAAGCCTATATGATTACATATATTAATATATATTCATATGGAGAGAGAGAAAGGGAGAAGAAAGAATATCATTGGTTGAAGGGGTTTATTCATATAAGAGTTCCTTATGCCAATTAATTCACACCAACAATCCCTATTCTTACCCATATAAATTATTGCTGTGGTGGTCTTCACCTTAAAAGTTTTTAAGATGTTGTGACAAATACCTTATGAGTGTTTCTCAAAGGCTCTATCACAGGAATGGGAAAACTGTGGCCTCAAGACCAGATGTGGCCTTCTGGATCTAAAGTGTAGCCTTTTGAATGAGTGCAAGTATTACAGAACAAATATTTTTATTCAAGCGGTTTTGTTCTGTGTGGACTTAGAACAGTGGTTCTCAACGTGTAGGTCGCAACCCCTTTGGGGGTCTAACAATCCTTTCACAGGGGTCACAGGGGTCGCCTAAGACCATTGGAAAACACGTATTTCCCATGGTCT
The DNA here is from genome assembly GCA_028627135.1 of Pseudochirops cupreus. NCBI lineage: Eukaryota > Metazoa > Chordata > Mammalia > Diprotodontia > Pseudocheiridae > Pseudochirops > Pseudochirops cupreus. Next base: position 162,715,587 of record CM053581.1, read on the forward strand.
TAGGAACCTCCTCTATCCATCTCCAGGAGGGTCTGCCCACATGCAGACATGCCCACATATGACTATTAAAGGGTCCTGGCATTAGGAAGGTTGAGAACCACTGACCTAGAGGGTCGCATGTGGCCTGGAGGCTGCAGGTTTCCCACCCTTACAGACAGATCTTCTATGGTCACACCGTTTTGAAAGTTTCACCTATCCCTCATTAGAATTTTGATCCAGAGTCCAACTATTCTAAAATTTGGACTCACTTGCTGAGCCAACTCTACTTTCAAGTATGCCCTATAGAATTATTAACCTTTGCTGATGACTTTTCTTAGTTCCATTGGGGTGTACAGACATAAAGATGTATTAATAATTTTGCATGTTTTATTCCAGTATGTCCTAGCCTCCATTTTGCTTAATAAGGCACCCATATTAATTTGTTATAGGATGAAGGGAAAAATGTAGGTATATTCCCAGTTAAAATGGATGATTAAGTTCTGATATATTCTGCAGATCTATTAGTGTAGGGAAAGGAACAGCTGTGTATTTTTCTGGCAGCACCAGCAACAATATCAACCCTGCCATGTTGCATGTGATTGGTCTCTACAGACTGAAACCAGCCTAGCTTAAGTTTCTGTTCCCCACTGTATGCTTTTGGTTAGGGAGAGGAGTATTCATTTGGTCAAATTTAGAACTTCTTTACACAGTGGCTTCTATGCTTTCAGTTAACTGCGTGTCTTTCCTCCTTGATATATATTTTTTCCTTTAATGACAGCACTCTGTGAGGATTAGGTCCAGAATGGCTTTGAAGGATACTTTGACTTAAAACAACTCTTTAAAAGAAATAATTAAGTCAAGTTAATTGTAAATAAATTCAGTTCCCCTGGGCTTTCTATAATTGTAGCGAAATATATTTTGCATGATGAGCACTGGGATTTTCCAAGTCCCAGGCATCTTTAGAATTAGTTTGATATGGTTTTGAAAAACCAAAATTACCACAAAATATACCTCTTTAACTGCAATGATCTGCATTTCACATTTGGAAAAGCAAATTGGTAAAAGATTTCTCTTTCTTTTCTATTCCTCTAAACCTACTAATCCATCATTCCTAAATTCCTTAAATATAGACATTTTCACAATTCATATTTATGTTCTGCTTTGTGAAATGTGGCTCTTGCTCTTAAAAGGTAAAGGATCACTGGATTGTAAAATTTAGGGTCTGAAAGGATCCAAATAAAGCAAACAAATGATTTGATACAGATACTAGACGACAGGCATTTTTACTGATGTAACATTGGGTCCCCCAACAGTTCTTCAGTATGACTCAGGGATGTGTTGCATCTTCTCAAGTTCAATACAATAGTTTGAGTTATCAAACTATTTAAAACTTTGTCCCAAGCCTCTGTTGATAAATCTATACACCATCCATTGTCCTACAGGTAAATGTTTAATATTTAGCCTTCTGTGTTTCTACATATACCTACACATATACATTTACGTATGCACATACACATACGTATACATAACATAGACCTATACCCATAAACACATCTATATCTACATACATATACATGTGCATATGTATATGTGTGTATAAATACATATATGACATACTTTTAAGTTAAACCTCAATTATTAGCATTTTTCATATCACCTTATTAAGTCTAGACCAGTGGTTCTCACCCTTCCTAATGCCATGACCCTTTAATACAGTTCCTCATGTTGTGGTAACCCCCAACCAAAAAATTATTTTTGTTGCTACTTCATAACTGTAATTTTGCTACTGTTATGAATTGTAATGTAAATATCTGATATGCAGGATGTATTTTCATTGTTACAAGTTGAACATAACCCACAGGTTGAGAACCGCTGGTCTAAACAATCAAACACACACACACACACACACACACACACACGTACTTATAAAACAAGCCCTGATTTGTAGTATTTGCTGAGTTTCAAGGTGTAATTGTTCGAATTGATAATGTAACAATAAGCTCTCTCGGAGCTGGTTAGAGTTGGTTCCAGCATACTCTTGACAACACCCCTTATACAAAAGGAAGTGGATTCAAAGGCAAAAAGAAAAAGTAATTAAATCAGTAGAGAAAGGAAAGATCCAACATCTGAAGCTGGAAGGGAGCTGGAAGTGACCATCTATTCTGACAACCCTCTCGTTTTATACATAAAGAAATTGAGGTCGATGACCTTTAAATGATTTGTCGCACTGGTTGAAAAGTTCAGAAGCATGATTTGAATGTAAGCTCTTTGATTTGAGAACCACTATTTCCTGCCTGCTAGCCAATACCACAATGATTCTCTGAAAGCAACAAATTGCATCTGATAAAACATATTCTGTCAACACAGAATGACTGCCCTTCTCCATATCTTCAAGAAAATGAGGGGACCCTAGTAAGACTCCCAAGGCAACCCTTTTGCACAGCTCTAATTGCTGGGAAGTTTTTTCTTACATGGTTCCAAATCTCCCTCTCAGAAATTGCAATTCTCTGCTTCTAGTTATTCCCTCTGGGATCAAGTGGATTATGTCTAATCTCTTTCCTACATGATATATGTGTAAATACTCTAAAGGTACAAAATCCTATGGTCTATTGCCATTCCTAATTACAACTCAGAATAAACCCTGATACTCTCTGACACAATGAAAAGAATGGGTTGATTTTGTGTTTTCTATCTGCCACCAAAGATGAGATATGAGCTTGAATCCTTATTCTGCCACCCACTACTATTATATAATTGATCATATCACTTATAGTATCCCCTTCTTTAACATGAAATATATAGACTAGATTAATTTTAATATCCTTTCCATCTCATATTTTGCTATGATGTTTTCAATGGTTTTCTGGTTTAACTAAGAGCACACCCTCCCACTAGCCAACTATGGACTTGGATTTTGGATTCCTAGGATTTGCCTAGCTGCCAGATGTGCCACTTACTACATCTGCAAACATGGCAGGTCAATCCTACATTTTTACCTTAAGTAAAATTTCTTTAAGATAAATGTTGGAATAGATAATCTATACAAATCTATGAATTACAGTTGATAGTTTTGAAAAAATATCAGCACTTTCTTCATATCCTAAGTGAAGGTACATATTTCTTTATTTGGGGGAAAAATTGGCTAGATCTTGGAATCAATGATATTTGTTTAACTTAGCTTGTGCTTTCATAGGCTCCAGATTCATCAACTGCATAATTCATCCAAGTGTATAGCACACAACTTTTCAAGTTTTGAGTAAAGCAGGAGCTTCCTGCTATTAGCCGTGGATTTCTGCTACAACCTGTTTCCTTTGTTCTTAATCCAAAGCTTCAAAACAATGTTGGAGGAAATCATATAGCTATTTTGATGCAGTCAACTATAAATTTATGTTTTCTAAAGTCAACAAAGTACACTTCTCTTCCCATAATAGGAACCTGATGAACATTTGTTGTATTGAATTGAGGTGGATTCTCATTACTGTATAATAATTATTTTACTCTTCTCTTATTGACTGAATAATAACTTCTTCTGTCTGTAAGGCCCAACAGAGATGTTGAGTTTTCTACGAAGCATTCATTGCATCCCAAAAAGGATGATCTTTTCTGCAACAAATTTCCTGTAATACTTTGCCTAACTCTTTTTTGCTGGAACAAATGTTTGCCTCATCATTATCTACATAGTCTCATTCCCTTCTGTATCATTTCCCACCTTATTAGACTGTAAATTATTGAAAGAAAGGATTAAATCACTGTTCATGTTTTTATTGCCAATGTCAGGGAACAGCACATAGTAGACTTTTAGTAAGTGTTTATTGAACTTAATTGGGATTAACTGAGACTTTGTACCATGTCATAATCTGACTGACTACAGTTCCAAACCTTGAACTTCAAGGATATCACTCAGTTGCTACTAGAGTTGCTACAGCTCTTGGGGCTGGTTCAACTCATTTAAATCCCTTTTCTGATTGCTATCTAAGAATTTAAGGAAGGTATGGGTCAAAATCCTGCTTTTGAAAATGAAAGAATGAATTGAATTAGAAAGTTGAATGAAAAGGTAATTGAAAGAGCTGAAGAAATGTTCCTGGTAAAAATAAGCCCCTCCACAAAGAACACATATTTCTAATTATTCTTTAAAACTATAGTGATTAAATGCATCCATGACATTGTCAGCAACCATATTCCCTTCACTGGCACCAACTGTAAACCATTCACATACTCTCATCCTGTGTAATTCTTGTATCTGCCTTTCCATAAATCTTCAATAGAGAATCTATCCGAATCATTGGATGTATTTTTCTAAACTTTTGCTTTTAAAGACTATCAGTGTAGAAAAAAAAGGCTGTCCATTTTTGCTCTGTAACTAACTCCACTTTTTTCTGGTCACATTTATTCATGTTTTTATCCTTTATGCTACATTCCAAAGGCATGTTATCATTGGAAACAGACTGTTTCCTGTTTATCTTCACTGCCTGTCATTCCCTTGCCCTTTGTTTCACCATGACTGAGATTCTTCTGAAAATATGGTGTTCAATGGATTTTATAGCAATTCTAAAATAATATTATTGTATTTTTAAAAAGAAAGTGGTTTTATGTTAAGAATCAACTTGGTGTCATGGAAAATACCGAATAATTTCCCAAATATTATTCAATCTCTTCTTCCTAAAGATGTCTGGACCAAGAAACACTTTAAAATATCTTAAACATGTCTCTTTTGTTTCAGATTTTTAAAGTGTGGTTTAAGATTTTTTTTTTGATGATTACAAAGATTCAATGTGATTTTTTTTTATTGCTGTTGGTGGTATTTAAGCTGAATCTCATTCCCACCCCATCTCACTGCAGAATTGCTGTAGATTCTAGACTACTATACAACAGAAAACAAAGTTATAAGGAAAATCTCTTACAAAGTCTTTGCTCTCCTTTGCCTCTTCCTTTCAGGGTGTAATCATAGATGTGTCACTGGATCTGTGTAGCCTATTTGGGGAGAGAAACAGGAACATATTCTCTCAATCCATCTGTAAGTGTATCCTCTGAAAATTTCTGATTGCCTAAGTACCCCGGGATTTCCTTCAATTACTACACATTATATGATTTTGAGCTAGAAATGACCCACAAAAACTCAAGAAAATAGATATGGTACATGGACACCTATATGTATACAAACACACATGCATACAAATTGTGAAGGATGAATCCTGGACTTTATCATATCAGTGGACATTTTTTGCTCCACAGAAATGAGATTTTTTTTTTCCTCCTCATGTTTCCAAATCCATCGGCTCAATTTTTACTAACTGATTCCATACTTAATCTAAGGACTATATGAACACATAATGGTTTTTTTTTTGTTTTTTGGGGTTTTTTTTTTTTGTAAAGGGCTGTCAACTGTTAGAGCAAATTAAGAGCAGTCTCAAACATCAGGCTTGTCGAAGCAGAGAGGCCCCTGTAAAATGCAGGAATTCCTGCTCAGCTGAATCCCCAGCTTTTCTGGTTGATTTCCTCCTCTTCATTTGCCCATGATTGACAGGCAGAGAACTTGAAAATGCAGAGCCATATGACAGCTGCAGCCTAACACTCCGCAAGAAAAGAAAAGCCAGATCTACCCCCTCACCCCGTCCAGAAATCAGGAGACAGATTCCCAGTCCAAGTGCCTCTCTAGCTTAGCATGTTGGTACATTAATGGGAGGTGGAAGGACTCCTCCCGCTGGGACAGAGCCCATATTGGGTGATGTCGTTCAGTTTAGAGGCTGACCACCTGGGAAGAAGATTCATAAAGATAAACTGGGCTCAAATTTTTTCATACACATAAAAAAATGACAGATTGTGGACCACTTAACCAGATGCTATAGGGTCTTCCAAGTTTCCCCATACGCTTGTTTTCTTTTTCTCCCCCTCCCTCCCAATAACTGCTATAACTATTTAAACAAATAGCTCAGGCCAAATAGAGAGTCATCTTATCAAAACACACTTTCTTTGGAAGTGGTCCCTTTCTTTATTAATGATTGACAAGTCCTTTTACTCAGCTTGGTTTAATTGTGCTAAATAATCTCAGGCCTGATTTTAAATCTGAAAAAAAAATGGGTATACTATTCTCTTTCTAATCAGAGCTAAAGTAAACACTTTCTATATTCCATGTGAACTGTGTAAATTATAGAATTGGTGTGGGAGAGAGGAAGAAAGCCAACACCAAAAATGGGGAACCTGCAGCCTAGAGGCCATATGTGGCCCTCTATGTCCTCAAGTGCAGCCCTTTGAATCCAAACTTCACAGAATAAATCCCCTTAATAAAAGGATTTGTTCTGTAAAACTTGGACTCAGTCAAAAGATCAGAACCAAGGAAGTAGAATGCCACATGTGGTGTCCGTTTCACATTCCTGGTCAAGACCACTCTTTTGTACTCAGGTATCTATAATTGATTCTACTAACTTCCTATTTTTCTCCTTTCCCTAATTTTTTATTTTATTTATTTTTTTACTTCAGGGTTTGAAATTGTCTATATTAGACTAAATTCTTTCAGAGGCAGGTTTTTGACAATATAACACAAATTCACATTTGTTTTAAATTCTCCAAGTAATGAAAACTCTCCCTCTTTCATAAAGCTCCTTTTCCCACAAAATTTCCTTCAATTCTGGGAAAACTCAAAATAGGCTATAAACGACTAGCTTATTGATGAACTAGCTAATGCTCTAATTAAACAACTATACAGATAAGTTAAAAAAAACTATATGCAAATCACTGGGGTAAACTATCCACTTTTCCAATTTTTCACATAGATAATGTGATGCAAGCTCAGTTGTCATGATGTCCATAGTCAGTATATGTTCCTACTTCAGCATGGGGGAAGAGAATCCAATTTATACCATAACTTTAAAAGGAAGGAAGGAAGGAAGGAAGGAAGGAAGAAAGGAAGGAAGGAAGAAGGAAAGAAGAAGGGAGGGAAGGAAGGAGGGAAGAGAAGAAGGTAGGGAGGGAGAGAGAGAGAGGAAGGAAGGAAGAAAAAAGGAAGGAAGGAAGGAGGGAAGGCAGGAAGGAAAGGAAGAAAGAAAGAAAAAAGAAAGAAAGAAAGAATCTATATTCAAAGTCACTAAAAAAGCATGAGATGGAGATAATGTTAAAAAAAAGTCATGCAGATTAAGTATCTCTTTAATGAAAATGTATTGGCTTCCTATGTATGGATTTCACTGAAACTATTTTGACTTTTAAGTGTGAAAAATGAGCTATATCTTTGGACACTTATGGTTATAATAAAACAATGAAATTCAGCAGCATGCACAGTAACACAGATTTGTGGAAAGGGGGCCTGGACAGCTCAGCTAGTGCAGTATGAACTTGGCTCAGCCTCCTCTGTCATTATCCATTAGACATAACACAAGATTACATCATCCAGAGCTGACTCATTAAAACAGGATTCAATTTACTACTTTAGCATCCCTTATGGAAAGATTTTGTGTGTACCACCCCATCATCCTCCACCAAAAAAGGCATCTTCCCCAGTGTGACATTTTTAAAAATGTAGAAATCATCGTGGTGCCACGAAAACAATGTAAAACATATCAATCAAAAGGGCTCCCATTAAATTCATTCCTTAGTTGATTTTTCAAGGAATTATTGGTAAAGTACAGATTAAACTAGATGACCATCATCCCAAAATTGTGTTCACTAAGTTTTCCAAGGAGAAAAGAGAGCTGCAGAATTATGGGGGATTGGGGCTGGAAAGAACTTTGGAGGTCAGCTAGTTGAACCCCATGAATGAGGAGGAAACTAGGACCTAGAAAGGAAAAACTGTTAGTCACATAGCTTGTAAATTGAAAAGCCAATTTTATAACCCCAAATCCATTGCTCTTTTGCCATTATACAATACTGTACTAAATGTTTGAATTGCAATAATATACACATACACAACTCATATACACAATATGCACACATACAAGTTACTCTAGGTAAAAATACAGCTTCTTCTGAGTATAAATTCAGAAGAGGACAAGATTGTCAATATATCTACATCTAAAGCTTCAAAAGCAGATTATGAATTGGTCTCAAGCCCAAAAAACTTTGTTGGACAAGCTCTAGAAGGATTTTAAAAGTCAAATAAGAGAGGTAGAAGAAAAGTTGGGAAAATAAATGCAAATATATAAGAAAGAGTCAACAGCTTGGTAAAGGAAGGACAAAAATTGACTGTAGAGAACAATTCCTTAAAAATATAATTGGTCAAATGGAAAAGAAAGTACAAAAGCTAACTGAAGAAAACAATTCATTTAAAATTAGAATTGGACCTACCCAGCAAAACTGAGTATAATACTTAAGAGAAAATTATGGACATTCAAAGAAATAGAGAACTTTCAAGCATTCTTGATGAAAAGACCAGACCTGAACAGTTAACCTGAATTTCTAATACAAGAATTAAGTGAAGCATGAGAATGTAAACAGGAAAGAGAAATCATAAGGAACTTATTAAAGTTGAACTGTTTACATTCCCATGTGGAAAAATGATATTTGTAACTAATGAGACTTTTCTCAGTATGAGAATAGTTGAAGGGAACATATATATATTATATATATATAAATAAATATATATATATATATATATAGATACACACACATACATATATATATTATATACATATATTGTATATACATATACATACATACATATGTATATACATATATGTATATGTAGTATGTGTGTATACATAGGCAGAAGGTACAGGGTGAGTTGAATATGAAGGGATAATGTCTTTAAAAAAAAGAGGTGAGAGAGGAATATATTGGGAGAAGGAGAAAGGGAGAGATGGAATAGGGTAAATTATCTCACATAAAAGAGGCAAGGGAAAGCTATTACAATGGAGGGGAAGAGCAGGGAGATAAAGGGAATGAGTCAATCTTACTCTCCTTGGACATGGCTTAGGAGGGAATAACATATATACTCAATCAGGTATCTTACCCTACAGGAAAATAAAGGGGAAAGGGATAAGAGGAGAGAATGACAGAAGGGAGAGCAGATTGGGGGAGCAGGTAGTCAGAAGCAAACAATTTTGGAAAGGGACAGGGTCAAAGGAGAAAATAGAATAAATGGGGGTCAGGATAGGATAGAGGGAATATACTTAGTCTTTTACAATATAACTACTATGGAAATGTTTTGCATAACTACACATGTATAATCTATATTGAATTGCATGTGTTCCCAGTAGGGGTGGATGAGGAGGGAAAAAGGGAGAGAATATGGAACTCAAAGGTTTTAAAACAAATGTTAAAAATTGTTTTACATGCAACTGAAAAAATAAGAAATACAGGCAATAGGGCATAGAAATCCATCTTGCCCTACAAGAAAGTAAGGGGGAAGGAGATAAGGATAGGAATGTGGGGATATAAGAGAGGGCAGACTGAAGGAAGGGGTAATCAATATGCTTGCCATCTTGGGTTGGAGGGAAGGAGAGAGATGGGAAGAAATTTTGAAACACAAAATATTATGGAAATTAATATTGAAAACTAAAAATTAATAAATAAAATTTTAGAAAAAATTAGAATTGTACAAGTGGAAGCTAATGATTCTACAAGACAGCAATAATCAGTCAAAAAAAATCAAAAGAATGAAAAAAGTAGGAGACAACATAAAATAACTCACTGGAAAAATACCTGGCCTGGAAAATAGATACAGGAAAGATAATTTAAGAATTATCAGAATTACCTGAAAGACATGATCAAAAAGAGAGCCTGCACAGCAAGATTTAAGAAATCATCAAGGAAAATTGATCTGAGGTCACAGAACCAGAGGGTAAATTAGTTCTTGAGAGAATCCCTCAATCACCTCTTGAAAGAGATCACAAATTGAAAATGCCAAGGAATATTGTAACAAAATGTAAAGCCAAGCACACACAGCTTTCCAGAGGACTGCTGCTGTGAACAGCTTCAAAGTTCTGATTACATAGTATAGTGAACTCTCTATTTATTCAACAGTAAATTAAAGCAAAGCATTCACAGAAACCAAAGTACAGCATTCACAATGTTATAGCATAACAAGTTATCACTAAAGTGGCCATATAGTTTTAAACAAAAGATATCATTCAGTAAGTGCTTAACTGAATCATCCTTAAGGAGCAGGCCTCCTTAAGGGACACAAAGTACAAAGGGCAAAGACATCCCTTAGGTCACAGTAAATCATCATCTTCTCAATCAATACACAGTATCCAAGTAAAGTCTTCTTTTATCTTGACTTGAGGCTGGCTCTCAGATTCCATGATTCCTTCCATGGGTCTACCCCCTACCTGAATCCACCTAACTGTCACCTGGATTCATAGGCAGGCCACGCTCATCTCCTTGTCCAGCTCCTTTTCCAGCTCCTTGTCCAGTTCCTTGTCTAGTTTCCATTCCATATTGAAGCTCACAGCGTCCAGTCCACCTCAAGTCTTTCACAGTTCCTGTTTCTGAGAAGACAAAACTTGACAGAGCCAAAACAACATTCATACATATTGCCAGCACCATCATTAATTCACTGTTTGCCTGTAAAATCACAGAGACACACAAACAATATCCAAGATGTCAACACAAATCATTAACACAGAAATCAATACAGATCCCCAAACAGGGTCTGAGAACTCACCATAAATCATCAGTACAGTCCCAGGACCTCCAAATCCTTCCTCCAGGACTTCTGTAAACAGACAACAAGAAATTTCTTTCAGGGCTTCTAGTAAGGTCCCAGGGCTCCTGTACAAAGTATCACAAACAAACAACAATACAGATGGAACAGACAAACACAGAGTGCCTGGATACCACAAGTTTTCTCCTTCTTCACCACAAGATCTTCTCAGTTCTTCTCTCTTCTCATTTCTGCTCTTTCCAGCCTGGGCCTTTCCTTATATATGGTCATTAATTGCTTCCCTTCCTGTTTCATTGGCAATAGGAGTTCACAAGTTCCAGGGTTCACAAGTCATGGGGTTCACCAGTTCTGCTCCTCAACAAAGATTTGATACAATCATGGGCAAGAACTGAAACAAGGTGTCAAATAAATAGCTGAAATAAGGTGTTAACTAATTCTTTGTTTGCCATTACACCAAATTCCAGAATTTTCAGGTCAAGGAGAAAATATTGCAAGCAGCTAAAAGAAAAAAAAATTAAATATCATGGAACCACAGTCAAGATTATGCAAGACCTTGCAGCTTTTGCATTAAAAGATGAGAGGGCATGGAATATGATATTTCATAAGGCAAAGGAGCTTGGATTATTATCAAAGATCAATTACCCAGAGAAACTGAGGATAATATTTCAGGGGAGGAGATAGACATTCAATGAAATAGGGGATTTTCAGAACTCCCTGATGTAAAAACCAGAGTTCAATGGAAAATTTGATCTTCAAATACAAGATTCAAGAGAGGCATAAAAAGTTAAACAGGAAAGGAAAAGAAAAAATGTTATTTAACAAGGGAAAACTGTTTATGTCCCTATGGGAAGATGATACTTATAACTCTTGAGAACTGTATCTTTATCATGACAGTTAGAAGGGATATATATAGACAGAGGACATGGGTATAAATTGACTTTGTGGAGATAAAAAAATCTAATTAAGAGGCACAAAGGGATTTTACTGGGAGAAGAGGAAAAGAGGAGGCAAAAAAGGGTAAATTACATTACATGAAGAAAAAGAAAAACCTATTACAGTACAGGGAAAGAAGAAATGGGGATGAGCATTGTTTGAACTTTACTTTCATCAGATTTGGCTCAAAGAAGGAATAACATAGTCAGGCATTGAAGTTTAATTTACCCTATAGGAAGTAGGAAGGGAAAGGGGATAGAAAAGGGAGGGGATGGATAGAAAAGGGAAGGGATTGATAGAAGGAAGGGAAGAAGTAGTAGGGGTAAAGGGAAAGAAAAGGGAGGAGGCTGATAGATGGGAAGGCAAATTGAAGGAAATGATGATCAAAAGTAAAACACTACTGAGCAGGGGAAAAAAGGAGAGAGAAAAGCATAAATGGATGGGGGTGAGGATAGGATGGCAGGAAAGACACAGTTAATAATCATAACTGCAAATGTGAATGGGATGAACTCTCCCATAAAACAGAAGTGGATGGCAGAGTGTATTAAAAATCAAAATCCTACAATATGTTCTTTACAAGAAACACATGTGAAGCAGAGGGATACAAACAGAGGAAAAGTAACAGGCTGGAGCAGAATATGCTTCAGCTGAAGTTAAAAAAAAGCTGGAGTAGCAATTCTGATCTCAGACAAAGTAAAAGCAAAAAAAACTAGATCCTTAAAAGAGATAAGGAAGGAAATGACATCCTTCCCAAAGTTATCATAGAAAATGAAGTAATATCATTATGAAATATACATGAACCAAGCTGTACAACATCAAAATTTTTGGAGGATAAAATAAAGTAGTTACAGGAAGAAAGAGACAGCAAAACTATAGTAGTGGGACCTCAATCTCCCCTGCTCAGAACTAGATGAATCTAACCACAAAATAAACAAGAAAGAAGTTAAGGAGGTGAATAGAATTCAGAAAAGTTACATAAGGTAGATATCCAGAGAAAATTGAATGGGGATAAAAAGGAATATATCTTTTTCCCTGTGGTGCATGGCACCTACAAAAAATTGACCATGTATTAGGGTATAAAAATCTCACAATCCAATGCAGAAAGGCAGAAATATTAAATTTATCCTCATGAGGCAATAAAAAATAAATGTAATAAAGGCTCATCAAAAGATAGACTAAAATTAATTATAAACTAAAGAATCAAATCCTAAGGAATGAGTGGGTCAAACAAAAAAAGCATAGAAACAATAACTTCATCAAGATAATGAGAATAATGAGACAACAAAAGCAGTTCTTAGGGGAAGTTTCATATCTCTAAATGCTTATATGAATAGATCAATGACTTAAACATGAAACTATAAAAGCTAGATGAAGAAAAAAATTAAAATACCCAATTAAATAAGAAATTAGAAATTCTGAAGACCAAAGGAGAAATTATTAAAATTGAAATTAAGAAAACTATTGAACCAATAAATAAGACTAAGAACTGGGTTTATGGGGAAAAAAACACAATAAAATAGACCAAAAATGGTTAATTTAATTTTTAAAAAAGAAAGAAAAGCAAATGAGCAATATCAAAAAATGAAAAGGGTGAAATTCAAACAATAATTAGGAGCTATTTTACCCAACTGTATGCCAAAAACAGATAATGTAAGTGAAATGGATGTATATTCACAAAAATATAAACTTCTCAGAATAACAGAAAAGGAAATAAAATACTTAAATAATCACATTTTTAAAAAATTGAATAAGCCATCAATGAACACCCTAAGAAAAAATCGCCAGAGTCAGATGGATTTACAAGCAAATTCTATCAAACATTAAAGAACACTTAATTCTAATACTACAGAAACTATTAGGGAAAATAGGCAAAGAAGGAGTCCTACCAAAATCTTTTTGTGATACAAATATGACGATGGTTCTTAAACTAGGAAGAGACAAAACAGAGAAAGAAAAATATAGACCAATTTCCCTAATGAATACAGATGCAAAAATGTTAAATAAAAATGTTAGCAAACATATTACAGCAACTTATTTCAAGGATAGCACAATATGACCAGGCAGGGTTTATATCAGGAATGTAGAAATGGTTCAGTATTTGGAAAACCATTAGCATAGTTGATTATATCAAATGTGAAACTAACAGAAACCATATCATTATCTCAATAGATGCAGCAAAAGCTTTTGGAAAAATACAACATCCATTCCTACTAAAAACACTAGAGAATATAAGAATAAATGGAGTCTTCCTTTAAATGGTAAGTAGCATCTAATGAAAACCATCCACAAGCATTATATATAATGGGTATAAACTACAAGCATTTCCAATAAGATCAGGGGTGAAAGAGGATGTTCATCATCACCACAGTTATTCAAAATTATATTAGAAATGTTAAATTTAGCAGTAAGAGAAGAAATTGAAGGAATGAGAATATGCAAAGAAGAAACAAAGCTATTACTATTTGCAGATGATATTATGGTATACTTAAAGAATCCCAGAGCATCAAGTAAAAAAAAATTATTTGAAATAATAAATAAATTTACATAAATCATTGGCATTTCTATATATTACCAACAAAGCCTAGCAGCAGGAGATCTGAAGAGAAATTCAATTTAAAGTTATTGTAGACAGTATAAAATACTAGGCAGTCTACCTGCCAAGACACATACAGGAACTATACGAACACAATTAAAAACATTTTTCACACAATTAAAGTCAGATCTAAATAACTGAAAAATATCAGTTGCTCACGGGTAGGCCAAGTTAACATTCTTTTAAAAAATGACAATTTGGGGGCAGGGCCAAGATGGCAGAGTTAAGCTGGGACTTGCTGGAAATCTCCCCCAAATCCTTCCAAATACCTGTAAAAATAATTTTAAACAAATTCTAGAGTATCTGAATCAAGAAAATGAAAAAAAAAAATTTCCAGCCTAAGACAACATGGAAGGTTGACAAGAAAGGTCTCTTGTGCCCAGCTGGGAGAGGAGTGCAGTCCAGTGTTGGCTGCACCAGAATAGACTGGGCCCCTACATAGACTAGACCCCAGTGAACATGGAGCAGTCCTCAGGAGACTGAATCACTGACAATTGTGTGGGTTTCCAGACTTCTCAACTCACAAATGCCAAAGACAACTTCCAGTGTCAGTAAGAAATGTCTGGTACTCTTGGGTGAGAGAGGAGCTCGGTCCAGCCCTACCCCCAGGTGGTTACAGTGGTGGCAGCTGCTTCTAGAGCTTTCAGCCCACAGACAGTGGGGGAATGAGTGGCTGATCAGAGGGGGATTGTAGGGATATCTTTGCTGGTGCTAAGGAAGGATTCCTTTGCTTTGCTCTTGCTTAGATCTGGGTTGCAGTCCTGGTAGTGGTCCTGGGTCAAGAAGGAGCAATGACATGGCAGAGTTTGTGGCAGCCATGGAGAGGGAATCCTCATCACAGTTTCAAGGCATAAAAGAGTGCTTGTTTTCATTTACACACCAGAGCACAGTCCAGAAGAGGAGTAAATGCTTCTCTTATGATCATACCACCTTGGAACAACTGAAAATTTACAAGTTCCTAGAAGTATCTCCGAAAACAGATACACAAAACCCCTCAAGGTTGGGACAGTACAGCCTCCACACTGGAAACAGAGCTCTACATTAACAAAAAGTTACATACTCAAATAATTGGCTTGGATAATGACCAAATAGCAGGTGGGGGGAACAAACTTAAAATATAGAATCTTACTTTGATGACAAAGAAGATCAAAACATATAACCAGAAAAAGACAACAAAGTCAAAGCTCCTACATCTAAAGCCTCCAAGAAAAATATGAATTGGTCTCAGGAAATGGAAGAACTCAAAAAGGATTTAGAAAAACAAGAGAAGTAGAGGAAAAATTGGGAAGGGAAATGAGAGTGAAGCAAGAAAATAATGAAAAACAGGCCAATAACTTTCTAAAAGAGATGTAAAAAAATGCTGACAAAAACAGTAACTTCAAAAAATAGACTAACTCAAATGGCAAAAGAGGTCCAAAAAGCCAATGAGGAGAAGAATGCCTTAAAAAGCAAAACTGGCCAAATGGGAAAGGACATCCAAAAGCACACTGAGGAAAATAATTCCTCAAAAGTTTGAATGTAGCAAATGGAAGCTAATGATTTTATGAGAAATCTAGAAATTAAAAAATAAAACCAAAAGAATGAAAAAAGTAAAACAGAAGACAATGTGAAATACCTTACTGGACAAACAACTGACCCGGAAAATAGATCCAGGAGAGAGAATTTAAAAATTATTGGATTACCTGGAAATAATGATCAGAAAAAGAATGTAGACATCATCTTTCAAGAAATTATCAAGGAAACCTGCTCTGATATTCTGGAACCAGAGGAGAGAAATAAAAATTGAGGGAGTCCCTTGATCACTTCCTGAGAGATACCGAAAGGAAAACTCCTAGAAATATTATAGAGTTCCAGAGTTCCCAGGTCAAGGAGAAAAATATTGACAGCAGATAGAAACAATTCAAGTATTGTGGAAACACAATCAGAAAAACACAGAATTTAGCAGTTTCTACATTAAAGGATGAGAAGGCTTGGAATGCAATATTCTGGAGGTCAAAGGAGCTAGGACTGAAACCAAGAATCACCTCCCTGGAAAAACTGAATATAATTCTTTGGGGGAAAAATGGACATTCAATGAAATAGAAAACTTCCAAGCATTCTTGATGAAAAGACCAGAGATGAATAGAAAATATGATTTTCAAATACAAGATTCAAAGGAAGCATGAAAAGGTTAAGGGGAAAAAGAAATCATAAGGGACTTTTTAAAGTTGAACTCTTTACATTCCGACATGTAAAAATGATATTTGTAACTTATAAGACCGTTCTCAGCATTCGAGTTGTTGGACGGAATATATGTACATATGTACATATATGTGTGTGTGTGTATACATGTGTGCATGTATGTATGTGCATGTGCTTGTATGTATATGTTTGTGTGTATATATGTGTGTATACATCTATACATACATATATACACATACATACATTATATAT
>CM053581.1:162732618-162758723 GCA_028627135.1 Pseudochirops cupreus
GCTGAGAGCTCCAAAGCAGCAATGTGGAGGTGGGTGCAGGATCTCCACTTCTGCCGCTTCCTTGCCCTGGAGGCAGTTTGTCCGGACCTGCTTTTCTCCCCCGATTTTTATCCAAGTTCCACTAACCTTTTAGTCCTTTTTTTTTTCCTTTATGGCTTGATAATTCTGGAAACTGCCACAGCTGCCACAGATCCACTCTTCTGTTGCTCCAGTTACAGCTCAGCTCGTCTGGCTGCCCCCAGGGCCAAGGCACAGTTTCAGGCTGACCTGGTTTCAGCTTCCAGCCCTGAGATGCTGCCTCCTAGCTGAGCTGCCTTTAGTGGAAAGTATATTTGTGTGCATTTTAGAGTTCTAGAATTTGTTTAGAGTCATATTTTATGGGTATTTTGAAGTGGCTATGTGGGAGCTGCAATACTTTGATGCTCCTACGCCGCCACCTTGGCTCCGCACCTCGAAGATCCAGAATCTTAAGGAAGAAAATCACATCTTGAAATTTATAACTGGGCAAAGTGAAGCAAGTAAAATTATAAGAAATCAAAAAATGATTAAACAAAATATGAATAATAAAAAATAGAAGGAAAGTGAACCATCTAATAAGAAAAATGACAGATTTGGAGTATTGATCAAGAAGAGAAAATATAAAAATAATTAGATGATGAAAGTTATGATAAAAATAATCTTGATACAACAATACAATAAATAATTAAAGAAAATTATCCTGAAGCACTAGAAAAGGGGGGAAAATAGAAATAGAAAAAAAAATCTGTCACCACTTAAAAGAGATCCTATGAGGAAAACTTATGGGAATATTATAGTCAAATTCTGAAACCTCCAGCTCAAGGAAAAACTATTAAAAGCATAAAACTTAAAACAATTAAAATATGATGGTACCACAATTAGAATTACACAAGACCTAGCAACAGAAACATAAAAGGACCACAGGTCTTGGAACACAACATATGAAAGAGCAAAAGAACTGGGACTCCAGCCAAAAATATCATACACTATGAAGTTGATTATTATTTTGAATGAAAAAAATGTACATTTGATAAACTCTTGGATTTTAAAGACTTTATGAAAAGAAAACCTGAACTTAATAGGTGATTCAACATATAAGAACCAGGATAAATATAAGGTACATAACAAAGACTGATTATAAGGAATCCATTAGGGCTGACGGCTTACTTTTTATATATGGAAAATATAAAATTTGTGTCTAAGATTCTTATTAATAATTGGGTAGTTCATAAGAAAGATTGGGGAAAACCTGGGCATGATATGAATTTAAAAAGTAAAGCATTTAGGAACAGCTAAAAAGAGCAATTATTTTATACAAATGAGATGCAAGAGAAAGAATTGATAAATAGGAATTAGATGGAGGAGGAGGGCTGGTAATTCTGGTAACTTTCTTTCTTCAGGAATGTGTGTAAGAGGGAACAATACATATATATTTAAAAGAATATAGAACTTTTCTAAAGTCAGAAGAAATAAAATGGTAGGGGCATACTGAGGGGGGAGAGGACAAATGAGGGATATTTAAATGGAAGGGTGAGAGAATAGGTAAATAGGTATATAGAAGGGTGTTTAGATTTATGGGAATGGGAGAATAGGGGAGGGATCCTAAGAGGGGATAGGTAACTCATAGGAGGTTAAGGTAGTGGGTAAAAGTAAAGTAGAGGAGGCAAGAGGGATAGGAAATAAGAGATATGCATATACATAAAAAAACAAAGATCAGGAGTAGAATAGGTTTGGGAATGTATGTCTATACAGGTATATGTGTGTGTGTGTGTGTGTGTGTGTGTGTATGTATGTGTATGTATGTATGTACATATAAATGTATATGTGTGTGTATATATCTATAGCTATAGAGAAACAGAACTAAACTTTATTGTAGCTTTCTGGAGGGGGTGGGAGAGTGTGTGTGTGTGTGTGTGGATATATATATGTGTATATATATAGATATAGATATATAGATATAGATATATATAGATATAGATATAGATATAGATATAGATATATAGCTATAGAGAAACATATCTAAACCTTATTGTGGCCTTCTGCGGGGATTTGTCAGAGGGAAAAAAGAACAAAGTAACAAGTGCATAGCAGAGACCAAAAGAAAACTCATAAGGAAGCAAAGATATACAACTCTCAACATAATGAGCAGTATTTATCACATACATTTTCTTGAAATGAAAATTTATTGTTACATATTTTGAATCCTCTCTTATGTTCTGCTATGTATATGACATGCTTTTATTTCTTTCTAACTTTGTATTTAAGTTCCAATATTTAAGTTTATGATATATTTTTGTTTCTTTTCTCTATTCTCTATTTGTGTTTTAGTGTTTGAGTCTAAAATAAAAATTTGGGGGGAAAAGAAGAAAAAAACTATCAGCATAACTGACCATATCAATAACAAAACCAATAGAAAGTTATGATTATGTCAATAAATGCAGAAAGGGCTTTTGAAAAAATACAACACTCATTCCTTTAAAAAGATAGAATTCACAGGAATAAATGTGGGTTTCCTCAAAATGATAAGTAAAATTCAAAATTATCAGTAAGCAATATCTATAATGGGGATAAGTTCAAAAGCTTCCAATATGATCAGGGATGAAGCAAGGATGCCTGTCATTACCACTATTACTCAACATTGTTTTAGAAATGCTGGCTATGTAGGGAAAAAAATGATAATTTAGTCTAGAAAAACAAAAGGTCAAGAATATCAAGTGAATCAATCAACAAAAAAATGTGAAGGAAGGTAGCCTAGCTATACCAGATCTCATACTTTATTATAAAGCATAAATCATTAAAACATAATCTGGTATTGGCTAAGACACTAGGGAGTGGAACAGATTATGTAAACAATACACAATAATAAATGACCATAGTAATCTACTGTTTGATAAACCAAAACACACAAGCTTTGGGGACCAAAATTCATTATTTGACAAAAACTGCTGAGGTAACAAGAAAACAATATGGCAGAAACTTGGTATAGATATAGACCAACATCTCACAATGTGTACCATGATAAGGTCAACATGGGTACATGATTTAGGCATAAAAGGTAATATCATAAGCAAATTAGGAGAGCATGGAATAATTTAATTAAAGATCTATGGATAAAGGAAGAATTTAGGGACAAAAAAGATATAAAGAGCATGACAAAATGTAAAATGAATAATTTTATTATATAAAATTTAAGTTTTTGCACAAATTAAAGCAATGCAATAAAAATTAAAAGGAAAGAAGAAAACTGGAGAAAGAAATTTATAGCAACTATCACTGACAAAGACATCATTTCTCAAACACATAGAGAACAGAGTCAAATTTATAAGAATATAAGATTACTCCCGAATTGAAAAATGGTCAAAGTATATAAACATGTAGATTTTAGACAAAGAAATCAAAGCCATATAAATTCATGGAAAATGCTCTAAATCACTATTGATTAAAGGAATGTAAATTGAAAGAACTCTGAGGTACCATCCTACATCCATCAAATTGGCTAATATGACAGAAAAGGAAAATGATAAATATTGGAGGAGATATGGCAAAACTGGGATGCTAATAAACTGCTGGTGGAATCACCAACTACGATCTATTCTGCAGAGCAATTCCAAACTATACCGAAAGGGCTATAAGAATGTACATACCCTTTGATCCAGCAATACCACTACTAGATCTGTAGCCTAAAGATATTAAAAAAGGGAAAGGCACAAAAATATTTATGACAACTCCTTTTGTAGTGGCTAGCGGATGTCCATCAATAGGGGAATGGCTGAACAAGTTGTGGTATAACTGTAATGAAATATTATTGTGACATAAGAAATGATGAGGAATGTGATTACAGAAGAACTAAGAAAGGCTCACATGAACTGATACAGACTTAGGTGAGCAGAATCAAGAAAACGTTGCATACAGTAAGAACCATACTATATAATGAGCATTATTAATGGCTTAGCTATTCTTAGCAATGCAATGATGCAAAGCAATCCCAAAGGACTCATGATGAAAAATGTTTTCCACATTCAGAGGAAGAACTGATGCCATCTGAATACAGACCAAAACATGTTATTTTTCACTTTCTTTCTCTTTTTATTTTTTCTTTCATTATTCCTCTCTCCTTCTTTCCCATTCAAGTTTTCTTCCATAAAATGACTGATACTGAAATGTTTTACATGATTGTGTAAGCATAACCTATATCAAATTGCTTACCAACTCAGGGAGTGGGGAAGAGGAGGGAAGGAGGGATAGAATTTGTAACTCAAAACTTGAAAAGCAATGGATGTTAAAATCTGTTTTTACATATAACTGGGGGCAAATAAATATTGTTTAAAAAAGAAATTCTAGCTATAGCAATAAGAAAAGAAAATGAAACTGAAGGAATTAGAATAGGTAATGAGGAAACAAAACTATCACTTTTTACAGATGATATGATGGTATACTTAGGGAATCCTAGAGAATCAACTAAAATATGTTTAAATAATAACAACTTCATCAGAGTTGAAGGACATAAAATAATCACCAAAAATCATCAGCATTTCTACATATTTTCAAGAAAAGTCATCTGGAAGAGATAGACATTCCATGTAGAATCACTGCAGACAATAAAGAATACTTCAAAGTCTACCTGCTAAGATAAACCCAGGAACTATGCTAAAATAATTACAAAACAAAACAGCAAGGATTTTTAAAAAACTTTTCACATAAATACAGTCAGATATAAACAACTGGAGAAATATTAGCTGCTCATGGATAGACTGCACCAGTATATAACAAAAAGATAATTTCTACCTTAATTAATTTACTTATTCTGTGACATACCAAAAATATTACCAAAATGTTTTATATAGCTAGAAAAATCATAACACAATTCATCTGAAAGAATGAAAGATAAAGAATATCAAAGAAATCAATTTTAAAAATGAAGGAAACCAGTCTAGCAGTACCAAATCTCAAACTGTATTACAAAGCAGAAGTCATCACAACAATCTAATTATGGCTAAGGAATAGAGTGTAGATCAGTGGAATAGATTAATCACATAGGGCACAGTAGTAAATGACCCTTACTAGTAGTAGTAGACCCTTAGCTGCTTCTTGCTGTGGGAGGAGAGGCCAGACCACACCTCCACCTCCCCACCCCCACCCAGTTTTGAACAAAGAACAATCATTTCATAACTCAAGCATTCACAAAATCCTTAATTCAATCACAAAGTACAATAGTCAAAGTTTTCCACTCGTGGAGCATACTAAGTTACAAATCAATTACTTATTCAGTCATCAATCACTAAGTACAATCATTTAGTCAATCAATCATCCTTCATTATTCACTATTCAGTCATTAGAAACTACACCTTCATCCCTACGTCACTAGTAAATTTACAATTTCTCAGTCAGTACACAGTATCCAAATAAAGTCTTCTTTCAGCATAACTCAGGGAGGTTTCTGAGATTCCCTGGATCTCCTTCAATGGGGGATCCCCCAGTCTTACCTGGATTCACCAAACTGTCACCTGGGTTCAAAGGCACACAGTTTCTAGGTCCTTGTCCAGCTCTATACACAGTACCTGCTCCACATTAGAGCTCACGGTGTCCAGTCAATCCCAAATCCTTCACAGTCTCTGTTCATGGGAAGACAAGGGTTAACAAAGCCACAAACAGGTTCAAACAAAGTACCAGCATCACAGTCATGTTTCCTCAGTGTTTGGCAACTTTGGCTGGTCCTCAGAAATCCTCAACAGCCTCAACAGCTCCAGCTGGCCCTCAGACTCATGAGAAGTTTCAGCTGGTTCCCAAAATCAAAATCACTCCAACCAGGTTTTCAAAATCAAAATCATTCTCTCAGACCTGGGAGAGGCTTGCCTCTTCAGCCTCTTCAGCTTCTCTTCAGTCTCCACTAAGCCTGCTTCAAGAAAATTTCCCTGTCCCTCTCTGGGGCATTTCTTATATACACACAGCATTAGCTTCTTGTTTCAGCCAACCCCTTCCTATTATGTCAGCAACAGGAGACAGGAGTTCCTACCTTCTGTTTCCCTAACAGAGGTTTGATCAGTTACTAAGTGCTAAGTACCTGCTACCTTTGCCAAAACAAATGGATCTTCAAAATCAAATTACATTACCATTACATTCCATCCCTCCAGGATCCTTGGCCTTACAATTTCAATTTAAATGGCCATGGATCCTGGAACAAAAAGAGGCACTATACTTTGTAATCTTGCCACCTATGCCAAAATGTAAAGCCAAGCACTAGCAGCTTTCCAGAAGAATGCTACTGTGAACAGCTTTTAAGGTTCTGATTACACAGTATAGTGAACACTCTATTTATTCCATAACAAATTAGAGCAAAACATTTACAGAAATCAAGGTACAGCATTCACAATATTATAACTTATCACAGATAATCAAAATGCAGCATTCACAACAACTTATCACAGAAAATGGCCACATGGTTTCCACTATCATGGTCACAAAGTTTTGAACAAAGGACAATCATTTGGTAACTCAAGCATTGACAAAATCCTTAATTCAATCACAAAGTACAAAAGTCAAAGTTCCACTCATAGGGCATACTAGGTTACAAATCAATTACTTATTCACTCATCAATCACTAAGAACAATCATTTAGTCAATCAATCATCCTTGATTATTCACTATTCAATCATTAGAAACTACACAGACCCTCCACCCCTAGGTCACTACTAAATTTACAATTTCTCAGTCAGTACACACTATTTAAGTAAAGTCTTCTTTCAGCTTTCAAATTACATTACCATTACACTAACCTATTCTACTGATTCACCACTCCATTTCTTAGCCAAAACCAGATTGTTTTAATTATTGCCACTTTTAAATATAGTTTGAAATCCAGTATTGCTAGGCTGCCTTTCTTCACATTTGTTTTTCATTTATTACCTTAAAGTATTCTAGATTTTTTATTCTTCTAGATGAATTGTGTTATGATTTTTGCCAGACCTGTAAAATAATTCTTTGGTAGTTTTACTCATATGACACTGAATAAATAAATAACTTAGTATAATTGTAATTTTTATTATATTAGCTCAGGCTGGCTATGGGAAACTAATAGCTTTCCAGTCTCTATTTCAGTGATAAACTTTTTGGTAATCATGTTCATATAATCACTGTGTGTGTCTTGACAGGAAAATGCTTATGCATTCTATATTGTCTTCAGCTATTTTAAGTGGTACTTCTCTTTCTGTCTCTTCCTGTTGAACTTTATTGGTGGTATCTAGAAATGCTGATGATTTCTGCAACTTTATTTTATGCCCCACAACTTTGTTAAAGTTATTGTTTCAAATTTTTTTTAGTTAATTCAGGTTCTCTAAGTATTCCATCATATCATCTGCAAAAAGTGATTGTTTTATTTCCTTGCTGACTACTTTTACTCCTGAGATTTATTAATCTTGTCTTATTGATATAGCTATCATTTATAGTTAAAATATTGAGTAATACTGTTGATGTTGTACATCCTTGCTTCACCCCTAATCTTATTGGGAAGACTTCAAGTTTATCCCTATATTAGATAATGTTTTCTTTTAGTTTTACCAAGATACTACTTATTGTTTTAAGAAAGACTCTATTTTTCCTATGCTTTCTAAAAAGTTTTAACAGGAATGTGTTGTAGTGGTATATGACTACAACAGAATGTCATTGTGCTACAATAAATGATGAGAAAGATGGTTTCAGGAAAACCAATGGAAGCTATATGAACTGATTCACAATAAAGTGAACAATAGCAGAAGGAGAGAGAATACAGTATTCACAATATTTTAAGAACAATCAACTGTGAAAAACTCAGCTTCTCTGATCAAGAAAATGATCCATGATAATAACAAATGCTCATGGCAAAAATGCTATCCACATCTACAGAGAGATGTGCTGAACTATGAGTGTGAACTGAATCACACATCTTTAAAATTTTCTTTATATTTCCCACCATTTTTTTCACTATGGCTAATATGGAATTTCTTTTCAAATGCCTCCACATGTATAATTGATATCACATTGCTTAACTTTTAATGGCTAGGAGAGGAGTGTGTGGAAAGAAGAGAATTTGGAACACAAAATAAAAAAAAAATTAAAAGTATGTAACAGTTAGAAGGTATATCAGAGTTTATATAATTCAATCTGCACATTGATAGGAATACCATATATAATATATTTTCAAACTCATAACCCATGGGCAACACACAAGAGGCCAGCATCACTCTAGTACTTCCTGAAGTATATTAAAATATAATTGAAAAAATGTTTATCAAAATAAACAAAATGAAATACAATATAGGTCATGTTAATTTCTCATGTACTGTCAATTTGCTATCCATAGGGTGATTCTGACTACTCCAAAGCATCCAATTAATTTGAATAATCAAAAAAATGATCTTCCTAGGAGATGGTAAGCTTTCCATTGCCTTAGATATTTCAAGTAATCAAAGCAACCACATTTTACAGATAATGTATAAGTGATGATGCACAGATTAGACTAGGTGCTCTTTGAGAACCCACCAAGCTCAGATTCTCTACACCTCTTAAAGTGGAGATACAACTACTGCTTGGAAGTACTCCAGAGACAGGAATTCATGACTTCATTCCATGAAGTAGCCCATTCCAATACTGTATTGCTTAAGGTCTTTTCTTATATTAAGATAAAATCTGCCTTTCAAAAATTTCCACCCATTAGTTCTAATTAGTTCTCTTGAAGCCAAACAGATCAATAATAATCTCTCTTCCACATGAAATCCGTCCAAATGTTTGAGAATATATCATATATTCCTCTTGAATTTTTCAGGGCAGTGGGAGTGTGCATGTGTACCCGGCCTAGAAGAAGACCTGAGTTCATATCCAGCTTTAGATAAATACTAGCTATGTGATCTTAAGCAAATCATAACACCACTTTGGTTTCTTCATATGCAAAATAAGCTAGAGAAAGATAGCAAATCACTTCAGTATTTTATGAAGAAAAGCCCAAATAGGGTCATGAAGAATCAAACACAACTGAACCAAGTAGACAAAATGACAGGTTACTGCTGGTTGCCCTTTGTTTTTGAAGAGAACCAATAATATCACCAGTAATGTCTTGACTTGTACAAGAAATGGATTGCAGTGAGGCAGAGTTTCACAAAGTCCTCAGCCTCATTATCTCTTCCAGAGTCATCAAAATTCAGTGGTAAGAGAAAAGATAAGATGACTGGTGATGACCTGGGATGCAGTAGATGACCCTGGCATCTTCAATATCTGACCAAGCTCTAAGTGCTCCACAGGGCCTGCTTCAGCTTCTTTCACAACCATTGGAACAAATTGTTTTCATCTACCCATTCTGATGGGGCAAGGCTTCTCATGCTTGGGGTAGATACTCTGCCTCAACTTCACCAGTGAGTTCAAGGCCCATCAGTTACCTTCAAACCATCTGCTTAGATAGTTAACTGAGGTGTGACTGCTGTGCGTGCTATAGCTTCTTGGACACACAGATGAGAGTTAAGCATTAGCTAGACACTAAAGATGGATGAGCAGTTCTGAAAAGGGCTTAGCAAGCCCTTATGCCAGAGGTACAAGTCCTTCTTGAATTTTATGTATAGATATAGATACATACACATGCATACATATATGTGTGTATGTGTATATGTATGTGTGCATACACAAGCATACATATATACATATATAATAATATACATATATACACATTTATAATTTATAAAATATTATTAATAAATTGATATGCATTGTGCATGTATACACAAAACACACATATACATATATGTATGTACTTACATATACACATACATGCATCTATTGTGGGGAAGGCATTGTGCTAGCTAACAAAAACAAAAATATAGCAAAAACCTTTGCCTCAAAAAGCTTACATTCTACTGAAAGAATTTTACATGTATATACACACACACTCATGACACACACCAATAAGACACATGGTAATTTGAAGACAGTGAAACCAATATCATTTGTGGTTATCAGAGAACATTCAGTAGAGGAGGGGATATATGAGCAGAACTTTGTCAGAGGCTAGGGATAGACTTAGCTAGTCTTGAGGAAGGAGAATGTATTCTATATATCAATGATGACTTATGAAAATACAAAGAAGTAGAATGTAAAGGTGGGGTTCTACCAGATGTTTCAATTGATCAACAAAGTAAACAAAGTATTAAAAAATTTCATATAACCACTTCACTAGATTCCTATGTTTCTAATGTTTCTAATAAATTCAAAAGAATTAATGTGAATGGGATGAACTCTCCCATAAAATGGAAGCATATAGCAGAGTGAATTAAGATCCAAAATCTTACAATATGTTGTTTACAAAGTAAATATGAAATTAAGGGTTACCACTCTGTTCTCCTTTCCTCCCATCAAGCAATATCCATAAGTATAAATTCTAATACTTGGATATGGAACTGTCCCCCTGACGATTTCCTAAGACATCATGGAAGCTGCAGTTGAACTATATGATGGAGAAGAAGCAGTGTCTAGTGAAAAGAGCAGAGTGGAAAGATTCCAGAACTAGTGATCTGAGGATGTAAACTCTAATTCTAGGTCTGTTATTAATTGACTATGTAACTTTGAACAAGTCACTTCACATGTTTGGGCCTTGGTTTCTCCATCTGTAAAAAGACGGAGTTGGACTAGATCAGCAGTTCTCAACCTGTGGGCCACGACTCCTTTGGGAGTCAAGCAACCCTTTCACAGGGGTCACCTAAGACCATTGGAAAACACATATTTCCAGTGGTCTTAGGAACTAAGACACAGCTCCTCTATCTGTCTCCAGGCGGGTCCACCCACATGCAGATATGCCCGCATATGACTATTAAAAGATTGCGGCATTAAGAAGGTTGAGAACCACTGGACTATATGATCTTCAAGGTCTCTTCTAGCTCTAATATTGCGGGAGTACCTCTTAATGGTACCACCTCACCATTACTTTCTGTAATAAAAATGTTATCACAGTCCAGGGAAAGCAGAAAGGTTTGTCCCCATGAGAGCAAGGAAAAATATGGGAGGCAATTCATTAAGGAAAGTAGTTGTGAA
Source organism: Pseudochirops cupreus (assembly GCA_028627135.1). NCBI lineage: Eukaryota > Metazoa > Chordata > Mammalia > Diprotodontia > Pseudocheiridae > Pseudochirops > Pseudochirops cupreus. The sequence continues at coordinate 162,743,683 of CM053581.1, forward strand.
ACAGGAATTGCTGAAGAAAATATTCTATATAAATTCAATTGATTGGGTTGAATTGAACTCTACTGTACCAAAAGAAATAACAGAACAGATGATTGCAGAGAAACTTGGGAAAACTTAGATGAACTGATGCAGTAAAATGAGCAGAACAAGGAAAAATCAATTCATACAATAACATTATAACTCAAATTAATGAAATGTCCAACCACATTTTCAAAAGACCAAAAGATGAAGCATGCTATTCACCTCCTGAAAAAGAAGTAATGATCTCAAGAGTAAGAATTAGATACACATTTTTGGACACGACTGATATGGAAGTTTGTTCTACTTGACTCTATACATTATTATGAGAATTTGAGGTTTTTATTATTATTATCCAATGAGGGAAGATAAGAGAAAAGAAAGGTTTGCTAACTAGAAAAAAGAATTGGAGCATTTTAATAATTGATTAAACACACACACACACACACACACACACACACACACATACAGGAAGCAAAATATCATTCACCAAAGGATTCAGAGAAACATCTTGGCCTATGGCAGCAACAAAAGCAAAAACAAATCAGTTTGGAGTCTCTCCAAATGAGAAATCAGAGAAGCAGAGCTAAACTTCTGAGAGACAGTGGCCTTCAGAGGCGAAGTAGTGCACATGAATTTCTCTCTCTTTTTCTCCAACTCAGCTTATGATATTATTGAAACAACTGGACAAGAAGGGGACAAGACATGCAGTGGAGCAAAGAGAGAGACATCCTGAGGACATATAGGAAGGTTTTACATTTTTGTTCTCTAAGAACACTAATACACTTCTTTCCTCTTATGTGCCTGGATGGAAATTGAAGGGGAATAGAAGCTGTTGTTTTTTCTAATGTATATATTCCTGAGTACTTGGTGAGTCTCTTTTATGTTTACTATTCCCTAATTGTAGGCTAATGAGTAAGCCAAGATGGCTCTACCCATATATATATTAAGGATATATCCCAATTAGAATATATCTTCTAATATCTTAAGACCCAGAAAATTCATGAAATGATTTTATTTTCATATTTGAATTTCTGCTTTTGTAAACATAAGACTATTTCACTCATCCCTTTATCAAACAGAATAAGTAATTTCCAGGAAGAATTAATACCCCAAAATTCTACATGGTTTCCAGAAAAATCTGCACAATAACATACAATATAAAAGGATGGTAGGGGAAGCAGTTAGAATTTATACAAAGCAAGAGTAAAATTTTGGATGACATGAGGCATAATCTGTATATTTACATACCCCCAAACAGAAGACTATTAGAGAGCTTTTTGTTCTTCCGTCTACCAAATAGGTCTAATATGAAGCCCACAAGCATGTTCGCATTTCACTCTCTGAAAGAATGGTTGGACAATCTGAAGCAGAAATGGGGCTGAACTGTTAGCAATACTTAGGGTGTGAACACAAAACTTATTATGGGAGGATTTAATCTGCATCAAATTGATTTTGACATTAACTTATTTTCATTTTTTTTTCCTGTAAAAATACTTCATTTTCACAAAAGTTCAGCAAAGCCCTCAAGATACTGGATATTGTTAATAGGACAAATCTTAAAGTAACGTACTCATATCATATAAACTGAATTTTTCAGTAGGAAGGGTGTTTCAGAAACCATCTCATCTGACTTCTTCCTTTTTCAGATGAAGAAAAATGGTTCTCAGGGAGGTTTTTATTCTATCATTACAAATTTTCCTGGAAAAATTATGTTAATGTAATAAAACCTCACCAAAATCTTTGCTAAATTAAATTTCTTCACTGTTAATGGTTACAGCTGAAAGTATCCTGCCCATATCACTGAATTAAAATTTTACAAAGGGTAGAGGCCTTAGGGTTCACCTCATCCAACCCATTCCTTTTATTTAAAAAAAAAATTCAGGAACCTGGTTATCATAAAAATTAAGTGACTTAAGGTTATACGTGGTTTTTTAAAGATATAGATATGTTTATATAGAGGCTCATCAAGCATGCAGCAAACATGACATAATCTACAGTAAATTTCCTGCAATGTCATACTCTGGACCAGGACCAAAGAAAGCTGAGATGCCTAGGATGAGCATAGACATGCATAAGATCAATTTAAAATCATCAAGTTAGAAGTAGAAGGGTTCTTAGAAGTCATCTAGTCCAAATCTCCCACACCAGAGAGGAATAAGCTGTGGTTCATATTAGTGAACTGACTTGGCCAAAGTTATCACATAGTAAATGGCAGAACTGAAATTTCAACCCAGATCCTCTCCCAGAAGCATTCTGCTACATTACCCTGCCAAGTGTCTCAGTAGCTAGAATATTGGACTTAAAATGGGAGAGACCTGAGTTCAAACCCTATTTCAGGAACCATAGTTCTCTGTAGATCCCTTAACTTCTTTCAGCTTCCTGTTCCTTATCAGTAAAATGGGAGTAATAACATCTATTATCTCATAAAATTGTGAGAAGCAGATGAGATAACATGTAAAGAACAGGTGGAGAAGAAAAATAGGAGACAGAGAAGGAGAAGGCCAAAGAAGAGGAAGAAAGAGAAAACGAGGAAGAAAAAGAGGAAGAAGAAGGAGAAGAGGAAGAAGAAGAAGAAGAAGAAGAAGAAGATGAGGAAGAGGAAGAAGAGAAAGATGAAGAGGAAAAAGAAAAGGAGGAAGAGGAAGAAGAGGAAAAAAAAGAAGAGGAAGGAGGAGGAAGAGCAGGTGGTTCCTTAGGAATTAATAATATGTGGCCTAGAATACAATATATTTTTTTAAAGCATTAATCAATATACAGATGGAGTGAAGTAGGCTGTGAAAGTACAATTTTGATTGTAATGTAATTACCATTGTAGCATGTAATGTAACTATGGGGCTAAAAAAAATCAAGTCACTTAGACTCGACCATAATTCAGACCAAAACTTTTCTTGTGTGCAAAGGCATGAAAGAATTTGTCACAGTTAATGTATGCTAATTTTAAAGGTAATCCTTTGGTTAATGAATTTCAATGCCACTCTCTCATTTCCATGATTTTGCTTCCCACCTCTGGAAAATCCTTCCCTTTATTAAATTAAATTTATTAAATAAATTAAGTCATTAAATTCTTGTCAGACTAATTCAAATGTCATCACCTTCTTGATGTCAGCCCTGAACCCACCAATTCTTTCTCAGTGCTCATATAGCACTTTGATTTTCACCTCACAGATACACTTTCACTGTCGACATTCTATAACCTCCTCCTACCTCCCCCAATGATTTCCTATCTTTCTCAATATTATCTTGACCATTCAATTCCCCTTAAAATTCTTCTTCATATTCTAGGCTGATTTCAGGTGTTATCAGTGCCTTTCTGTAACCACCAATACCACTATGCCTCCTCCAAGTAGACATGTTCCTTCTCTCCTTAAATATTTCCTTTTACTCTGGCTGCTCCTATGCCATTAATAATTTTCTAATAGGCATAGTTAACTGCTATGTTGTACAGGTCAAATCCCCTCCTGCTCTTATAAGCTCCTTAAGAACAATGGCCATCTTTTTTTTTTTTCATTTTTGTAGTCCCAATTCCTAGTATAGAGTCTCACATATAATAGGTATCTAATAAATATTTGGTTGAGTCAATGTAAAATTAGCCATTCTGAGCTAAAAAGTAGAAATTATTGAAACCTTTGAAATTACTTGCCATCATCTTTTCTTGTTCAGTGGTTTCAGTTGTGTCCAACACCCTATGACTCCATTTAGAGTTTTCTTGGCAAAGATATTGGAGTGATTTGGTGTAACAGTAATGGAATTTGAAGATCCCCCTGTATTAGCAAGCCAACAGATACTCAGCACTTAGTTTCAAGTTAATTATATCAAGCCTCTGTTAAGAAACAGAAGGTATGAACCCCAGTTGCTGATGTAATAGGAAGGGGTAGAACAGGGAGGAGCTAATACCTTATATAAGGAAAAACATAAGCTGGAGAGTCAGGACTTCTTGGAACAAGTTATGTGAAGGCTGAGGAGGAGAGGTCAGAAAGTGATTTTGATTTTGAGAACAGAGCTTCTGTTGAGACTTTTCTTCTGGGAACTTCTGCTGAGACTTTTCTTCTGGGAACTTCTGCTGAGAGCTTCTGAGAACCAGGCTGAGGAGCTACCATGAGTGAGAGAGGAGGATCCATGCTTGAGGGAAACTGTTCTGTTGTGATGGCTTGGGAATGTGGGTATTCACTGCCTGATCCATGTGTACCAACTTCATGGTTACTACAACAACCTTGACTTTCTGGTTCTGGGACTCGGTTTCCTGGTATTTGAATGAGTACTTGAGGTGGACTAGACACTGTGAGCTTTCATATGGAACAGGAACTGCACAGAGAGCTGGACAAGGAACTGGGAGCTGTTTGCCTTTGAACTCAGGGGGCATTTGGTTAGATTCAGGCAGAAGCTGGGACCATTGAATAGGAACCATGGAAGCTGAGAGGCTGCCTTGAGACAAGACCTCACTTTTGGTATTTAATGCTGACAGATGATATTGTAACTTAATTGTGACCTGGGGGTAGATGGCCTTTGTACTTTCCACTACCCCTTAAGAGGGTACTGAGTAGTGACCGATGATATTGTAACTTGATTGCACCTCATGGGTGGAGGAGTTTGACTTTTTTACTTTGTGTCAATTAAGGAGGTTTGCCTCCTTAAGGGTGAATGAATTAAGGATTTACTAAATGAAAGACTTACTAAATGAACGTTATCTTTTGCTTAAAACTATATAATCACTTTGGTGAAAACTACATGGCCATTTTAGTGATAAGTTGTGAAGTTATAACACTCTGAATGCTGTACTTTGTTTCCTGTGAATGTTTTGCTTTGACTTGTTACTGAATAAATAGAGAGTTCACAATAATGTGTAATCAGAACCTTGAAGCTGTTCACAGCAGCATTCCTCTGGAAAGCTGCTGGTACTTGGCTTTACATTTGGCATTTCCTTCTTCACCTTATTTTAGAGATAAAAAAATCTAAGTCAAATATTAAATGATTTGCCCAGGATCACACAGCTAGTAAATGTCTGAAGTCAAATTTTAATTCAGGTCTTCCTAACCTAGGTATAGCACTCTATCCTCTGCATAGGATATATGGATAGGACACTTTAAGGTCTTCAAGGCATTGTACAAGTATTATTATCAAATATTCACACACATGGGAGGTATGTTCCATTATTTTTTAAATTAAATTTATTTATTTATTTTTAGTTTTCAAAATTCAATTTCATAAGATTTTAGTCCCAAATATTCTTTCCCCCCCCCACATAATTTGATACAGGCTCTACATATACATTCATATTAAATCTATTTTCACATTAATCATGTTGTAAAGAAGAATTAGAACCAATGGGAGAAATCACAAGAAAGAAGAAACAGGGAAAAAGAAAGAGAGACGGAAAGAGAGAGAGAGAGAGAGAGAGATGTTTCAATATGCATTGAGACACCATAGTTCTTTTTATGGATATGTACAGAATTTTCTGTCTTGAGTCTTTTGGACTTATCTTAAATCCTTGCCTTGCTGAGAAGAGCCAAGTCTATCAAAATTAGTCATCATACAATGTGGCTGTAACTATACAATGCTCTCCTTGTTCTACTCCCCTCACTCAGGATCAGTTCATATAAGTCTTTCCAGGTTTCTCTGAAGTCTGCTTGCTCATAATTTCTTATGGTACAATGGTATTCCATCATGTTCATATACCACAACTTGTTGAGTCATTCCCCAACTAATGGACATCCCTTCAATTTCTGATTCTTTGCCACCACAAAAAGGGCTGCCATAAATATTTTTTTTTTACATGTGGGTCCTTTCCCCATTCATATGATCTCTTTGGGATACAGATCTAGAAGTGCTATTGTTGGGTCAAAGGGTATGCACATTTTTATAGCCCTTGGGGCATAGTTCCAATTTGCTCTCCAGAATGGTTGGATCAGTTCACAACTCCAACAACAATGCATTAGTGTTCCAATTTTCCGACATCCTCTCCAGGGTTTATAATTTTCCTCTTTTGTCATGTTAGCAAATATGATGGGTGTGATGTGGTACCTCAGAATTGTTTTGATTTACATTTTTCTAATCAATATTGATTTAGAGCATTTTTTTCATATGACTATAGAAAGCTTTAATTTCTTCATCTGAAAACTGCCAGTTCATATCCTTTGACTATTTATCAATGTGGAATTTACTTGAATTCTTATGCATTTGGCTCAGTTCTCTATATATTTTAGAAAAGAGGTCTTTATCAACAACACTGGTTGCAAAAATTCTTTCCCAATCTTCTTCCCTCCTAATCTTTCTTACATTGGTATTGTGTATGCAAAAACCTTTCAATTTAATGTAATCAAAATTATCCATTTTGAATTTCATAATGTTGTCTATTTCTTATTTGGTCATAAATCATCCATTCTCCATATATCTGACAGGTAACCTATTCCTTGATCTCCTAGTTTGCTTATGGTTATCACTCTTTATATCTAAATCATGTACATATTTCGACTTTATTTTGGTATACAGTGTAAGATGTTGGTCTATGCTCAATTTCTGCCATACTATTTTCTGATTTTCCCAGCAGTTGTTGTCAAATAGTGAATTCTTATCCCAGAAGCTGGAGTCTTTGATTATCTCAAACAGTCGATTACTATAGTTATTAACTACTGTGTCTTGTGTATCTAAAATATTCCATGATCCACCACTCTATTTCTTAGTCAGTACAAAGTAGTTTTGATGACTGCTGCTTTATAATACAATTTAAGATCTGGTATGGTTAGGCTACCTTCCCTAGCATTTCTTTTCATTAATTTCCTTGATATTCTGGACCTTTTGTTCTTCAAGAAGAATTTTATCATTACTTTTTCCTACTCTAGAAAATATGGTGTATTCTATTATTATCCTCATTTTCCTGGAATATGGAGAATATTCCATATAGAAGAAACTGAAGTACAGAGTTTGAATGACTTTTCAAGGATCCTACATATAGTAAGTATCTGAAGATTGATTGAGGATTGATTTGAACTCAGCTCTTCCTAAATTCATGTTCAGTACTCCCTCCACTGAGCCACCTGATTCTAGTCTTTGTGAAGAATGATCTATATGTTAGCAGAAATTGGTCTGTATAGGAAAAAAAAGATTTATATAGAACAGCAGGAAGTATAGTAACAAATCTCTTGTAAAGGGGTATGGTGTCAAAAGCAGAGAAGTAGTTATAAGCAATGTGATGAAAATGCTGGTGAATTTTAGGCATTGCTTATGTGGTACCACTTTAGGTGACATAAGAATCATATAATCACAAGACCTGAAGTTAGAGGAGGCCATATATAATATCTAAGCCTCAGGTAAATGAGGCCATAAGAAAAATGGCTTGTCCAAGATCATATTGGAAACACAGAAAAAATTGGGTGGAAGCCCAGTTTCTCTAACATTAAATCCAGAGCTTTTTTTTTTCCAATATACCACACATACATGTAAAAAAAAAATTAAAGGTGCTGAGAAACTATTGTAATGTCACTCAAGGCCTAAACAGAAATTCAATCATAAATGCTGCAGTTTTTAAAATACATTTTAAAATGTTTTTCAATATTTTTAATAAAAGAGGAAGTACACTTGCAGATACCAAAACATTTAAGTTGTAAACCTCTCCACATGTTAGCTTTCTTCACAATAGGCCCACATGTCAAATTTAATTAAAGTCAGTTTTGTTAATGACCTCTGCCCTCTCTATCAGTGATCTCTTAAATCTTATTTCATATTTCATTCTTCCCACTGAAGTCTGGGCATTAATAGTGCTACAGAAGTTTTGCCAGCAGGGCTTCTTAGAATTTTCTAATAACTCTCTGAACCAAAGCTTTCTTTCTTTCCTACCAAATCCTCAAACTTTAAGGAATGACTTTCCTTTTTCAAAGCTCTGTCTTTTCTTTGACAATCTTGTTACAATTATATTCTACAAAGAAATCTGAGACTTGGTTTTCTTCTAATACAATTTAGCAACAGCCAAAACAGTTATAGAAACATCCAGATAAAACATTCCTATTATCAGTAGCAGTTTGCCCAAAGCCCTGAAAATAGGATACAGGGAAAGTGAGCCAAGCACTCTTCTCAACACATTTCCTTTCTCAAAGCTATAAAACAATTTGGGAAGCAGATGTAAAGGCACACATTCTATAAGTGTTCAGACTGCGCTATAATATTTACTAAATGTTTTTGGAAAATGTGGAACTTTATCTTATATCCATTAAAAAATCTGATTCTTTTTGGAAAAATGGAAATAGGAATAAAATACAATACATGGCTTCATTCTCCCATTTATCTGCAGTTTGGACTTCTAGGAACCCTAACCATCTGGAATCAAGAAGTAAAGGACCAAAGTCCTCTGACCAGATGAACAGTTGTCAAAGAGTCTCTGTATTAGGGTCTTGTCATCTACAACTTAAATCCTCACATGAAACATTTTGACGCTTAAAAAACAAATGACTTTCTTGATGACTTTTACATAATCTTGATTTTCCTACCTACTTTCTCATAAAGAAAAAAAGAAATGGAATACATTTTAAAAACAGTCCATCAAAACTTAAAACCAGGGGCAGCTAGGTGGCACAGTGAATAGAGCACCAGTCCTGACATCAGGAGGACCTGAGTTCAAATATGGCCTCAGACACGTGACAAACTCACTAGCTGTGTGACCTTGGGTGAGTCACTTAACCCCAAATGCTTTGCCATCCCCCTTCTAAGAAAGAAAAAAAACACCTTAATAACATAATCATCAAGTCATTCAACATAAAAGTCTACATTTGTTATTTAATTTCTTAGAGCAGAAGTGTCAGTGTCAAATTCACTAGTTAAAATGTAATGAGCAGAGACAAGATGGCAGAGAAAAGACAGGAATTCTCATGGATTCTCCCTAATTTCCCTCCAAACAACTTCAAATAGTGCCTAAAATGAATTTTGGAGCATCAGAATACATATAAGGACAGGATGAAACAATTCTCCAAACCAAGACAACTTAGAAAGTTTTTGTGAATGGTCTGTCACACTAGGGAAATAAAGAAGTCCAGTCCAGTGCAGGCAATAGCTCAGCAAGGCAGGAGCAGGCCTCACATCAGCAAGCCAACATAAGGCCTTGGGGGCAACTGAATTAGCAGTAGAGAGGCCCAGATAGAATAGTAGATAGCAACAGAACCCCAGATAGTAAGGGATTCAAACAATTAGTAAGAAGGATCTACAAAGCCCCTTCACTGGCCCTTCACTTTCACTAGGTGAAAGGCTATTGCATTGTACATACACAGATTAAGATTGGAGTCTCAGAGCAAGGAGAAGCATTAGCATACCAGACTTTATGAATACAGGGGAGGAGGGACACTGGCCACATTTCCAAGGAGGAAAAGAGTACTTGTGGTCACTCACAGATCAGAATCCAGGTTGGGAGAGTAGTTACCACACTTCTTCTTAGACTATGGAACCTTAGAAAAACAAAACAAACAAAAACAACAACAACAAAAAGTTAAAAATTTGCAGATCCCAGAACTAAATTTGTAAATAGTTGAACAAAAAACTGAAAGATAGTGTCACCTCCACCTTGAGTGCAAAGGAAAACTTTCACATAAAGTTAAATATCAAGGAATAGGTTGGAAAAAAAGAGCAAACAACAACAGAAGCACCAGACAACAAAAAGTTACAATGGTGACAGGGAAGATCTAAAAGCAAATTCAGCAGAAGATAAAGTCAAAATGCTATATTCAAAACCTCAAAGAAAAATGTGAAGAAGTCTCAGGCTGCAAAAGGATTCCTAGATGAGCTCAAACAAGCTTTAAAAAAATCAAACAAGAGAGGCAGAGGAAAAATTGGGAAAAAGAGATGAGAGTGATGCAAGAAAATCATGAAAAAGAGTCAACATCTTTGTCAAGGAGACACAAAAAATACTGAAAATAACACCATATAAAATGGAATAGTATGATATAATGCAATGGTAAAAGAGGCACAAAATTTCACTGAAGAGAACTCCTGGAAAAACATAACTGGCTATACAGGGAAAAAAGATGTACCAAAATTCACTGAAGAAAAGAACTAATAAAAAAAGTAAAATTGGCCAAATGGAAAAGGAGGTAATAAAAGCTCACTGAAGAAAATAATTTCATAATTGGGATTAGGTGAGTGGAATTTAATGACTCTATGAGACGTTAAGAAACAATCAATGAAATCAAAAGAAGAAACAAAAGAAGAAATTATGAAATATCTCCTAAAAACAACTGACCTGGAAAATAAATATAGAAGAGGTAATTTGAAATTGGACTATGTGAAAGCTATGATCAGAAAAAGAGCATAGACATTATCTTTCCATAAATTATCAAGGAAAACTGCCCTTATATTCCAGAAACAGAGAATAAAACAGAAATTGAAAGAATCCACTGAAGGCAGAGCCAAGATGGCAGAGTAAAAGCAGGAACTTGATTGGGCTCCTGCTCCAACTACCTTCAATACCTGTAAAAAAAAAATGACTCTAAACAAATTTTAGAACTACAGAACCCACAAAGTGACACAGAGAAACAAATCTCCTGCTGAAGGCAGCCTGGCAGGGCATCAGAAAGGGTCTATTGCACCAAGGCTGGGAGCTGAGCATAGTCCCATGTAAACTGCACCAGCCCAGACTCATAGAACAGAATAACTGGAACAAACTTCAGGAGAGTGAATCTCTGGCAGCTGTGGTGGTTTCCAGACTTCTCAACCCATAAACGCCAGAGAGAAAGTAAAAGGTCAGTAGGGAACGCTGATAGAATTTGGTGATAGAAGAATGGGGTGTGGCTTCTGCCTCCAAGAGGTGGTGGTTGCATGGCTGCTGCATGTGCTGCCATGTGGCTGCCTCCAGAGCTCCTGGCCTGCAGAGTGTAGGGGGACCAAAGTGACCATTCAGAGGGTAATTTCTCGTGCTTTGACCTGCTTGGATTTGGGTCGCAGTCTTAGGTGGTGATCCCGGGGTAAGGAACACTAGTTTGCCAGAGTTTGTGGTGGCTGTAATGAGGGCACCCACCTCATAGCTCTGACAACAGCTCTGACAGCAACTTCAAAAACCCCAGCAATTTGGGACACAGCTCTCTCCACTTTAGAAGCAGAGTTCTACTGTGGCAAAGAGCTCAAAAGTCAAGTAACTGGATGGCAAGTTGAGCAAACAGAGGAAGAGCAATCAGACCATTGAATCTTTTTTTTTTTGGCAAAAAAAAAGGATCAAAGCATGGAACCAGAAGAAGACAAAAAAGTCTACCTGCTGCATCAAAAGCTTACAAGAAAAAGATGAATTGGTAACAGGTCATGGAGGAGCTCAAGGAGGATTTTGAAAATCAAGTAAGAAAAGGGGAGGAAAAATTAGGAAGAGAAATGAGAATGATGCAAGAAAAACAGGAAAAGCAAGTGAACTGTCTAACTGAAGAAAATAACACCTTAAAAAATAGGCTAACTCAAATGGAAAGAGAGGCCAAAAAAATCAATCAGGAGAAGAATGACTTAAAAGCCTAATTGGCCAGATGGAAAAGGAATTTCAAAAACTCACTAAAGATAATAATTTCTTCAAAATTAGATTGGAGTAAATGGAAGCTAATGAATTTATGAAAAATCAAGATACTGTAAAACAGATCCAAACAAATGAAAAAATAGAAGGCAATGTGAAATATCTCCTTGAAAAAACCACTGACCTGGAAAATAGATCCAGAAGAGATAATTTAAAAATTATTGGACTATCTGAAAGCCATGATCAAAAGAAGAGCCTATAAATTATCCTTCAAGAAATTCTCAAGGAAAATTGCCCTGATATTCTAGAACAAGAGGGCAAAATAGAAATTGAAAGAATTCACTGGTCACCTCCTGAAAAAGATCCCCAAAAGAAAAATCCTAGGAATATTATAGCCAGGTTCCAGAGTTCTCAGATCAAGGAGAAAATAATACAAGCAGTCAGGAAGAAGCAATTTGAGTACTATGAAAACACAATCAGAATAACACAAGATCTAGCAGCTTCTACATTTAGGGATCAAAGGACTTGGAAAATGATATTCCAGAGTCAAAGGAGCTAGGATTAAAACCAAGAATCACCTACCCAGCAAAACTGAATAAAATGCTTCAGGGGAAAATATGGTCATTCAATTAAATAGAGGATTTTCAAGCCTTCTTGATGAAAGAAACCAGACCTGAACAGAAAATTTGACTTTCAAATACAAGAGCAAGACTAGCATGAAAAAGTAAATAGGAAAAAAGAAATCATAAGAAACTTATTATTGTTGAACTATTACATTCCTATTGGAAAAATGATCATTGTAATTCATGAGACTTTTCTCAGAATGAGGATAGCTGAAGAAAATATATATGTGTGTATACGTATGTGTATATATATATGTGTGTGTGTGTGTGTGTGTGTGTGTGTGTATGTATATATATATATATATAGGTATGTATATGGGTGTATGTATGTATAAATATGTATGAGTCTGTATATGTATATGCATGTATACAAAGGGCACAGGATCAATTGAATATGAAGGGATGATATCTAAAAAATAAAATTTAAGAGGTGAGAGAGGAATATATTAAGAGAAGGAGAAAGGGAGAGATAGGGTAAATTTTCTCATATAAAAGAGGCAAGAGAAAACTGTTACAATGGAGGGGAAGAGCAGGAAGGTGAAAGGGAATAGGTCAACTTTGCTCTCACTGAAGTTAGCTTAAAGAGAGAATAACATACACACTCAATTGGGTATCTTACCCTACAGGAAAGTAGGGCGGAAGAGGATAAGAGGGAGGATGATAGAAAGGAGGGCAGATTGTGAGAGAGAGTAGTTAGAAGCAAACACTTTTGAAAAGGGACACGGTCAAAGGAGAAAACAGAATAAGTGGGGAGGGTGGGATAGGATGGAGGGAAATACAGTTAGTCTCTCACAATATAAAGTCTATGGAAACATTTTGCCTAACTACACATGTACAACCTATATTGAATTGCATGTCCTCCCAGTGAGGGGTAAGTGAGGAGGGAAGGAGGGAAAGAATCTGGAAATCAAAGTTTTAAAACAAATATCAAGAGACATTGTTTTTTCCATGCAACTGGAAAATAAGATATACAAGCAATGGGATACAGAAATCCATCCTACCCTACTAGAAAATTGGAGGTGTGGGGGATGGGGAAGGATATAGGAGAGAAAAGATTAGGGGAAGGGGTATTCAGTAGGCTCACTATCTTGGGGTGGGGGTAGAGGAAGGACAGGGAGGAAATTTGTAACTCAAAATCTTGTGGAAATGAATATTGAGAAATACATAAATAAATTGAAAAATTTAAAAGAAGATTCCACTGATCATCTTTGAAAGAGACTTCAAAATAGAAATTCTCAGGAATAATATGATCAAATTCCAGTGCTCACAGTTCAAGGAGAAAACACTACAAGCAGCCAGGAAGAAATAATTCAATTATCAAGGAAGCATAGTCAGAATCACATAAGACTTAGCATTTTCTACACTAAAAGATTAGAAGCATTAGAATATGATATTCTGAAGGGAAAAAGAGCTAGGATTAGAACCAAGAATCATCCACCCAACAAAACTGAATATAATCCTCCAGGAGAAAAAAAAATACAGATATTTAATAAAATAGAGGATACTCAAGCATTCATGACGAAAAAAACTACAGCTGAATAGAAAATTTGATTTTCATACACAAGACTGAAGAATGGCACAAAAAGGTAGAGAGGAAAGAAAAATCCTAAGGAATTAAATAATGCCTTTAGATTCCTATATCAGAAGATGGTTTGGGGGGCAGAATCAATATGGCAGCATAGAAGCAGGAGAACTTGTGAGCTCCCCACATAATCACCTCAAATACCTATAAAATATGATTCTAAACAAATTTTAGAGCTCCAGAACTCATAAAATGACAGAGAAACAAAGCTCCCACTGAAGGTAGCCCGGCAGGTAGATGGAAAGGATCCATCACAGTGCTGGGAGTGGAGACCAGCCACACTGCGGTTTTAGCCCCAGGGCACCCAGGACAAGCTGGGGCTGGAGCACTCAGGAGAGTGGATCACCAGAAGATGTGGCAGTTTCTAGAATTATCAACCCATAAGAGCCAAGGATAAAGTGAAAGGTCAGTGGAACTCAGCTAAATTTGGGGGAAAGAAGTACGTGTGGCCATCTGCCCCCAGGGCAAGAAAGCAGAAGTGGCAGCCCTGCAGACAACTCCATTTGGCTGCTTCAGAGCTTCTGGACTGCAGATTTCAGGGGGGCCAAGGAATCATTCAGAGACTAAGTGCTTTTGGCTTAACCTGCCTGGATCGGGATCCTTGTCTTGGGTGGTGGCCCTGAGGTGTGTGACCAGTGAGCTAAAGGTAGAGGAGGCTGCAGAGACAGCAGCCTCCTAATAGCTCTGGCAGCTGCAAAAACCCCAGCGATTTGGGACAAATCTCGCCCCTCTGGAAGCAGAGTTCTACTGACCCCAAAATTCAAGTAACTGACAGGCAACATAAGCAGGCAAAGGAAGCAAAGCAAGCACAGCAATCCAAATTTAGATTCCTTTTTTGGGGGACAAAAAGGATCAAAGCATGGAATAGGAGGAAGACAACACAGTGAGAACTCCTGAACCAAAAGCTTCCAAGAAAAATGTAAACTGTCTACAAGCCATAGAGGAGGTTAAGAAGGATTTTGAAAACCAAATAAGGGAAGTGGAGGAAAAATTGGGAAGAGAAATGAGAATGATGCAAGAAAATCATGAAAAGAGAATCAACAACCTGACTGAAGAAAATAACACCTTAAAAAATCGATTAACTTAAATTTCAAAATAGGTGCAAAAAGCCAATGAGGAAAAGAATGCCTTAAAAAGTTGAATTTGCAGATGGAAAAAGAATCTAAAAAGCTCTCTGAAGAGACTAATTCCTTCAGAATTACAGTGGAGCCAATGGAAGCAAATGACTTCATGGGAAATCAAGATACTATTAAACAGATCCAAACAAATGAAAAAATAGAAGGCAATGTGAAATATCTCCTTGAAAAAACCACTGACCTGGAAAATAGATCCAGGAGAGACAATTTAAAAG
>CM053581.1:162759223-162774303 GCA_028627135.1 Pseudochirops cupreus
AACTAAAAAACTAAAATTTAAAACTAAAGTTTGCAAAGCATTATTCAATACCACATACATAATAGTCTTAATTCTTATTCTTCATAAGGGTTATTTCTATATTTAATTTAAAATAAGAATAAAAAGTAAAATGCTCACTCACACAAATATGTGGTATAAAATGATAGGAAAACACTACAAATTTTCTTCCTGATAGATGGAAATTAATTATTAAAATTTAGCAACCTAAGCAAATGATAAAAATTAATAAGTAGTAATTACATGAAATATTTATCTTTCTAACAGCTGACAAACACATCAAGTGAAAAATTATTTAAAGCTCAATCACACATACTGTTTCATTTTTACAATGTTTATGCATGCACTAACTTTAGCAAGAAAAGACTCTCTTTGCACATGACTTTCTTCTCTTCTGCCATTGGCCTGTGGGCTACATTCTCACAAGTACAATGGCCAGTGTTTGTTAACCAGTTCATTGGAAAATAAATGTAAAATGGAGGATAATTTTAAATTGGAAAACATTCTTGAGATTTCAGTGAGAGGTAATGTAAAGTTTGTTTCCACAGATCATCTGTTATGGTCCGTGACGGTTTAAGATGGCTTGTAAAGTACATGGTCAGTAATAATGGTTTTCAATTAGACTGTCAAAAGCACAATGATGTGTGATTATAGGTAACAGAGAGAAACAATAAACATTCTGGTAAAATATAATAAGCAAATGAGAATATGTAGCTGTGTCTGATCATCCCCTGGAGATCAGTTTGTGTTAAAATATTGAATCCCTGTGGTTGTTTGTAAACAATTTGATGACAGTTTGAGAAACTGCAAAAACATATTGTACTTAATCAGAAGCAATCAGTTTTTAATGCAATAACAAAAAGCACTAAAATAGCTGTCCTCGATATCATGACAGTTTAGAATAGTGTAATGGCAAGCAAAGAAGTTGTTCACACCTTGTTTCAGCTATTGAATTAACATCTTGTTTCAGTTCAACTTTCTTTTGAGCCTTCTATCAAGTCTGTTTAGAAACAGAACTTGTGAACTCCACAACTTGTGAACCCTAGAACTCCTGTGGAGGAGCTAATGACCATATATAATGAGAACCCCAGGTTACAGAAAGTAGAACTGAGGAGAGGACTCTTGTGATGGCAGAGTCAAGAAGGAGAAAACTTTTGGTATCCTGGCACTGTGTTTGTCTATTCTGTCTGCTGATGTTTGTTTGTGATACTTTGTACAGAAGTCCTGAAAGAGGATTTTCTGTTGTATGTTTGCAGAAGTCCTGGAGGAAGGTTCTGGAGGTCCTGGGACTTTACTAATGATTTATACTGACCTCTTGGACCTTGTTTGTGGGTCTCTGTTGATTTCTTTGTTGATGATTTCTGTTGAGTCCTCAGACCTTGTTGGTCGGTCTGAGTTGATTTTATAGGCACATAGTGAATTGGTGATGGTGCCAGCAATGTGCATGAATATTATTGTGGCTCTTTCAAGCTCTGCCTTCCCAGAAACAGGAACCATGAAGGACTTGAGGTGGACTGGAAACTGTGAACTTCAATATAGAACAGGAACTGGATGAAGAACTGGACAAGGAGCTGGACAAGGAGCTGCCTGCCTTTGAACCCAGGTGACAGTTGGAGCTGGGACCATGGAAGAGGAATCATGGAAGCCGAGAGTGAGCCTCAAGTCAAGCTGAAGGATGACTTTACTTGGATACTGTGTACTGACTGAGAAGATAATGATTTACTGTGACATAGGGGTGCAGAACTTTGACATTTGTACTTTGTGTTTGACTAAAGGAATGTACTGTGTTTAAAACTGTGTGACCACTTTGGTGAAAACTATGTGGCCATTACAGTGATAAGTTGTTGAGTTGTGACATGGTGAATGCTGTATTTTGATTTCCTGTGATAAGTTGTAACATTCTGAATGCTGTACCTTAATTTTCTCTGATTTGTTTTGCTCTGATTTGTTGTTGAATAGAGAGTTCACTATACTGTGTAATCAGAGCCTTGAAAAGCTGTTCACAGCAGCATTCTTCTAGAAAGCTGCCTCATGCTTAGCTTTACAAGTAGCCAGAGAAATAAATGTGTAATACTTAAAAGGTGTCTACGTTTATTGTCACAAAAGAAAATATATATCTTTGACAATATTGGGCAATTATTTACTGCTTAAGATACTACTAAAGAAATATTAGTATGAACATTTTGGATCACTATTGTGAATTATTAAATGAGAACCACATACTATGTTATTTTCCTTGGTGATATATACACATGCACAAATGCATGTATGTGTGTATGTATATATGATAGAGACACACATGTGTAGATACATGATTCACATGTGTGCATGCATGTATATGTACATGCAGAGACCCTATATACACATGCACACATGTGTATTCACACCTGAATTGTATGTGTATTTGCATATATGTGTTTGGGTGGATGCATGCACACATGCGTGCATATATGTGTACATGCATGCATACATATGCATACATGCATGACAGTAACACTTAACAGTCCTTTTGTCTTTCAAATGGAACTGTTTGTGGTTGAGTGAAGTCTACTTTTCTAAGAATTCTAAGATTTATAGTTACTTTGACTCAGAAAAAAAGTCAGAATGAGTGTCCTCAGACAAGCCGTTGATCTTTTTTTCTTTAATGTGACATGATGCATTACCCTGGAAAGATACACAGTCCAGACATCTGAATTGTTTTCTGACTATGGCACCAAGGTAGTTTATGTTATTATAGCCAGAAGACGAGAATATGATTATTAACCAGAGGCAAACTTGGAAGGAGGGAGGGAGGAAGGAAGGGAGAGAGGGAGGGGGGGGAGAGACAGACAGACAGAAACAGAGACAGAGACAGAGAGAGATAGAGAGACAGAGACAGAGAGATGGAGACATAAAGAGACAGAGAGAAACAGAGAGACAGAGACAGACAGAGACAGAGAGACAGAGACAGAGAGAGAGACACACAGAGACAGATAGAGAGATGGAGACAGAGAGACAGAGAGTTGAAAATGACAATTTTGGAAATGCATTAGCTAAACTTGAAGTTGGAAGTGATATATTCAACCACTGAAGATCAATTTCATCTAAGCAGAAGAAAAGCTTGAAATCAGAGACTCAGAGAAGCCACTCAGCAAATAGATTAATTTACTCAAACAGTGTAAATTAACTGAGTTTGGCCACGGAAATATCTCCTCGATGCAGAGGCTGTGTTAATAAGGGAACCTTAATCATGGATCATTCCTGAGAAAGGGAAAAAAAAGACCACTGAAGTTACAGTGTCAGAGATGTATATTATTTCAGGAATATGGTTTTTCCTCACTTATACTACCCTTGGAAGCTTTCTATAAGTTTCTACCTACTCTCTTCCACAGATAATTATATTTGTGGGAGAGTATGACCAACACCTATGTATGGCTTATGCTATATTTATTATTTGTCAGTTTCTCTGCATGTGAATGCTTTTAATATTGTTATTATTTTTTCTTTACCTTAAATAAACTTACATTTAAAATCGAAAAGTATCAATACTATGAGACACTAGTTTTTGTACATGGAAGCACATCAATGGAGGCATCAGAGCTAGTCTGTTGACTAAGAGAGAGATATATTCCC
This sequence comes from Pseudochirops cupreus, assembly GCA_028627135.1. Taxonomy (NCBI): domain Eukaryota; kingdom Metazoa; phylum Chordata; class Mammalia; order Diprotodontia; family Pseudocheiridae; genus Pseudochirops; species Pseudochirops cupreus. Next base: position 162,762,854 of record CM053581.1, read on the forward strand.
CTTTAAGGTTGATACTCTTAGGACTCTGAGAATTTGCCTATAACTATGTGTCCATGATTCTTCTCCAGGAACTTTGGAGTTCTATCAGTGTAAGAGCAACTTGGAGTTATTGAGCCACTTCAGAGACTTACCAGTTGTCCGCAGGCTCTTTAGGAGAGATGTGAGGCTCATTGTTATGGATAGTCATCCTGTGTACTCATTATACATGTATACATTTTTATACAATATACTACGTATATGTGTATATGCATGTGTATACTTTGATGTATACATGCATATATATGTATATATACACATGCTCGAATATGCATATAAATTCTCTCATATTACAAAGTTTACTGACCTAAAAAAAGTGAGAGAAGGGAGGATGGATTTTTCTAATTCCCTTTACACAGATTAAAATTTCAATTTGTCTTTTAATCAGGGTCAGGAATTCTGATACTATACTCAATTAGGCCAATCTATATATAAAATGACTTTGTTTTTCCAGACCAAAAATCAATTAGGGCATACATTCTGACAATGAATGTTGCATTGATTTGGCATTGGGTCAGAATATTTTAAATCAAACATTGTCTAAAAAATATGTGATATGACATGCTTACTCCTAAACTCAGCTTCATTGTTCTTCCAATACCTCTGCAAACTAATCAATCACCAAGTATTTATATAGCATCTAAAACCTGCCAGATATTGTCTTAGCCACTAGGAATACAAATACAATAATAGTGCTAATAATTACAGTAATGTATCATTTTTATGGGCATACAGGTGGCTCAGTGAATTGACCACCAGACCTGGAATCAAGAAGACCTGAGTTTCAATCCAGCTTAAGTCACTTACTACCTATGTGACCCTAGGAATGTCACTTAACCCTGTTTGCCATTGTTTCCTCATCTTAAAATGAGCTGGAGAAGGAAATGTCATAGCACTCTATTATCTCTGCCAAGAAAACCCTAAATGGGATCATGAAGAGTTGGACACAACTTAAATGACTGAATAACACCACCAACAACAATCATTTCCATGACGCTTTTAGATTTGCAAAGATCTTAAGAGCTTTACATACCTCATTTGATCATCACAACACCTTGTGAGGTAGATGCTATTTTTATCTCCATCTTATGTAAGAAGAAACTAAGGTTTAGAGAGCTAAGTGCCTAACTTGACCATAGTCATGCAGTTATGTATCTAAGGTAGAATTTGAATTCAAGGTCTTCCTGGTATAATGTCCATTATTCTAACCATATTGCCCCCTAAACATAATAAATGAAAAAAAGCCTTTTTTCTCAGGGAACTTACATTCTGACAGCAGTGAAAAACATTGTAATCATAGAATTTAGAGTTAAAAGGAACATTGGATAGCCTCCGGTCTAGCCCCACCATTTTCATGGATGGACACACAGAGGACTAGAGAGGAAAAGACTTGGCTATGATCACAAAGCTGGTAAATTAGCTGAGATGGGTTTTAAACCTAGATGTTCTACCTATAAACCCATCAGATTTTTTTCTTCTCCAGTATCATTTTAGATTTTGTCCATAAATAATATAGTTCACTATGTGATTCTCAAATGATGATTTCATACTCTTGATTCTTTTTAATAAGAGACTTTTCATTAAGGTCAAAATTATATTTAGTTCAAATAGTCATGATGATTATTGATGAACATGATGGACAAACAAAGGATATTTGATAATAAGACGATTAGAAGCTAAGAGTGAAAAGGCTAGGTAAGAATCAAACAATCAATCTTCTTTGTGACTGTCAGGGAAACCCTCCCATCTCAGAACACCACATCTCAGCTTTTCAGGAGCTATTAGGGCACAATAAGTTGAGTCTCAGTTTAGTCCCATGAGCTTTAGAACACAGCATGCAAACTAAGTTTATGGAAGAAGTCAAAGAGTTACCATTGATCATGCACCCATATATGCTCACCCTGAAAAATAGCTTTATAATATAGAATAAGTTTATATAGACAAATCAACATACTCATATGCAAATATTCAATGGTTGTTTTGACAGTCTAAAATACCATCCAACCTATATGAGAGAAATATTTTAGAAATCAATTTGCTTTTATGTTGCTTTAAGGGTCACCCTGTCTATTACTGTCTCCTTTTGGTTCACAGCCCAGAACACTGTCGCTTATATTACACATGGAAACAGATTATTACTCAACATCAAGACTGAAGGAGAAGCAGCAAGACAGGAAATCAACAAAATCCACCCATTCCCGACACTATTACATTTTCTCCTGAATCTGAGATTTTCGTATTCCAAACATTTGCTGAGTTGAGAAGGTCATGTTCTTCTGCATAATGGAATCTATTAATTAATTATATGGGGCTGAAATATTTATGGCTTTTTAAACCTTATGCCCTACTTGTAGTCTTATCTCATGCAGAACAGTAGAACTGTCCTATTCACTAAATTAGTTTCAAGTAATCCTCTCTAACAATATGACCTGACAGATTGTACCTCCTGACTGATAATTACAATCACCATATTCCTTGAACCAGAAATTGGGACACAGGGTCCTATGAAGGCTAATATTTTTGCAAAGCCTTGTTAAATCTTTTCCTGAAATCTAGACTTTCCTAGCAAAACTCAGCTATGGGGTTACCACACTGTTACTAGAAATGAAAGCTATCAGGGTGATCAATAAGTGAAATGAGCATTTGAGCAACGATATAGTATAAATACTTCATCTTTTAGAAGGGAAAATTGAGGCCCATAGGGATGCTATGACTTAGCCAAGGCAAGACATTGAAAAGCAAAACAAAAGCATTTGTTTTAGATCCAAAAATAACATCTCTACCCAGTATCCTCCTCATATTATACTCTTGATAATAATAAAGAAGAGGGTTGGGGGGAGGGGAGGAAGAGCCAAGATGGCTGAGTGGAAGCACAAACTTAACATGGGCTCCCGTTCTAATCACTTCCCATACATGTAAAAAAAAATGACTCTAAACAAACTGTAGAGCTACAGAACCCACAAAAAGAAAGAGAGAAACGAATCTCCTGCTGAAGGCAGCTTGGCAGTGGGACAGAAAAGGTCTACTGCAACGCTCTGCCAGCTGAGCACAGTCCCTGTGAGCAGCATGGTTCCAGCCCCAGGGTGGCCCTGACCAGTGGTGGCCTGAGCAGATTTTGGAAGAGTGAATCACCAGCAGCTGTGGTGGTTTCCAGACTCCTCAAACCATAAAAGCCAAAGACAGAGTAAAAGGTCAGTGTACCTAACACACTAAGAGCTTGTTTCCAATAATAATAATGACAAAGTCTCATTTTTTCCAATACTTAAAAATTTTATTTCTTTAAGATTTTATAAAGAGCCTTTGCTAATAAACACTGTGCAAACAGAAACATAATAGCATGATTATTTCCATTTTACAAATAACCTCAAGCCCTGAGAGTGACTTGTCAGTTGCCTAACAGTAGTCAGTTTTATAGCTGAGACATGTCCAGTGACTTCAAGCCCAGTGTTCTTTCTACTCCATCATGCTCTCTATGCACAAGCATTAAAAATTTCCCTAGAAACTATCTTCTCTTTACTCACTAGAATTTCACTTTCACTTCCTGCAACAGCTAAGACTCTCTCATCTCACCCATAATTCCCCCCAAACTACTATGCTGCTAGACCTCTCTTTTGAACTGATTTTGATTTTTTTTTCAAAACTGTTCATGGCAGGCACACTGGATCACTGAACTGTTAAAACAGACATTTAAATTCCCCTGGATGCCCTGTGGGAAATCATATGGCTGACCTCTCCCCATTCTATTTAAAAGGAAGATCTGAGCCCTTCATCTCTCATGTATCTCAAACTTATCTTTTCTGACTGGGGTCAGGAGAAACTATAATTGCCATACTTCACCTAAATTTCTTTCCCTAAATTAATTATTCTTCAATGAACTGACTAGGAGTAAAGGTTAAATGTGCCTTTTTGTCCCTTAATTTATATAATTGGATATAACAAAGATATATATTATGTACTTTTCTTTTTATCAACTGGTTCCTGGAATGTAAGAAATAAATGTACTTCTCTTGGGGAGATTTAGTCAATAAGGGGTATATGGAATTTGGCTGGACCTCAAAGAAGACTGCCTGAGAGAGACAGTGTTGCATAAGATATAAAGCAAGGAATTTGGAACCAGAAAGACCTGATTTTGATTTTTGTCTCAATGCTTACCAGCTACGTGAATCTAGGCAAAGTTATTTGGCAGGGTCCTCATCTATAAAATAAGAATGTTAAATAGCCCATGCTGTAAAGAGATTATGTGTGTGTGTGTGTGTATGTGTGTGTGTATGTGTGTGTGTGTGTGTGTGTGTGTGCCTACCCACCCCCCACACACATATATATATATGCACAAACACATATAAACATATACACACATATTTATCTATATATCTATATCTATATATATATATGTGTGTAGAGAGAGATAGATATATAGATATATATAGATATATGACTTGTAAACATTAGAGTTCCTTGGAAATGTGAATAATTTCTATTGTTCCATGTGTAAAAATAATTAAAGGGAACAATTATGTGAGTGTCATGTAAAGCATGAGACAGTATCAATTCCTGATACACTGTCAGAGTAGTTGAGGGTAAAGTGTACTGGATATAGCTTTAGGGAGTCCTAGTATGAAACCTAAACTCTGCCACTAAATCCCCATGAAATTTAGAACAACAAGCCCAATATCACAGATTCATAGAAGAAAATCTAAAAAGAACCATAAAAACCTCTCCACCCAATTCCCTGTTTTCACAGATGAAAAATTGAAGCCTAGTATTGCTTGTCCAAGGTCACATAAGTAGCATAATCACATAATCAGTCAGTCACTCAACATTTCTTAATTGCCTACTATGTGCCAAGCAGTGTACTTAGTCTTGGGATATGAAGAGAGACCAAAGAGTCCCTGCTCTCAAGGTGCTCACAGTTTAATGGGAGATGCAACGTGGAAACAACTGTGTCCAACCAAATAGGATAGTAGCAGAGAAATAAACAGTTTAGTAACAGAGCCAACCTCCAACTCATGTCAGCATTCAGACACAAGCTCTCTGATTCCAATTCCAATGTGCTTTCCACTCTGGTAATCTGATAAACTATAATGTTTATAGCTAATGGACCTTTCCTAATAAAACCAATAAATAGTGTGACTTTGGGCAAGATGCTTTTTTCTCTCAGCCAAAACTTCAGTTTCCTCCTTTTTAGAGTGAGAGAGACAGTCTCCAAATTCCACTATTCTATTTCCTCTCTGATTTGACTATGGCCTTTTGGTCACTGACTATATTCAAGTAATCCCCTCAGACAAGTTCATATTTAATTCTTCTTGCACTCTCCATGGACTCCAGGGAAACAATGTACAATGTTTCTGGGTGTATGGAAGTGTTCAGGCCAAATGTAACATGAGCTTACAGTGGGTAGAAATAAGAAGCAAGGGTCAAAATCAGGTCAGCCAATAGCAAAACAGGGGCTAATACGTGCATCCCCTTGCAACTACACAGGGATGATGTGAAACATAATGAGTTTGCATTCAGCCTGCTTTTACCATTAACTCAAGGGACACTCAGCAACCACAGACCTTTTCTGATGTTATTACAAATGACATCCATCAATGTTCATCTCAAATCTTTTCTTTTCTGTGAAGACTTCTCAGATGATTAAAGTATGCTCAATAATCTTTTTCTCCACTCCATAAATCATTTATTTTAAGCACTAGATTGTAAGCTCCTTGATGACAGGAACTACCTAATTTATGTTTTCTTGCCCATGGTGTCTAGCACAGTGTATTTGCACATTAGCATGCAAAAAAGGGGTGGCTAATAAAATGCAAGAATGATAGAAGGCAGGAAGGAGCATCCCATATTCCATAATCAATCCTAAATTGCCTTGAAGCATTTCTTACATCTTGCTATTTGCTATTCATCTGTTCTTTTTAGTTGATACTGAAATTTTCATATTTTCCAGATTTAACTTTCCAAGGAGAAAAGAGAATAGTTTTACTAGACTATAAAATCCTCGACGACAGTGATGACAACTTATTCTACTTTTTATCTTGGAGAGTAACTAAAATAAGCCCTAATATATAGTAGGCACTCAGTAAATAATTGTTGATTTAGGAAAAAAATAATTTTAGGGTTAAAAATAAAAAGTAATTGATTTGATTCTACTATTAGTTTGAAAAAAAGCCAGCTACCAAAGGAAACATATTCAACTGAATTTCCCTGATTAGACTATGAGTTTCTTGAGGGCCAATTCATCTTTGACTCTACAATAGCATCTTCCACTTAGTAAATAATTTGTCTTCATATCTATCAATCTACCTATTTCTCTACCTAGCTATCATCTGCCCATTAACTAATATGCTTGCTTATTTGGGGGAGGGTGGCATTGTATCAATCTAGGGAGCTTTCCAATGAGAAATTCATTTTAGCAATGCACTGGTACTAACTCTTCACATTAACATCTTAGACAGTTTCCTGGAAGCACTGAAAGGTTAAGTAATATACCAAACTTTTTTCTAAACACTTTTAAAACTGAAGAATATATATCTTTAAAAAAAACCAATTATAACAAAAATAAAGTTATATTTTGGGGGCATTTGATAGGACACAGAAAATTCATCTATTGCGTAAGAAGAAAAAGGTTCCTTTTTATATCCCTTACTACTACTCCTTCTTATTCTTTGATCATCTAGCTTACAGCTACAATCTGACAGTAACTGACTCGCCAACCTCAACAGTATCAACTAAAACAAAAATGTAGATAACTGCATTTAAAAAGTCACTGTGTAGCTGGGAAAACTGGAAAGCAATTTTAAAGAAAGTAGGCATAGACCAATATCTTATGCCATATACCAAGATGGGGTTAAAAGGGATAAATGGTTTAGACATAAAGGGAAATATCACAACTAAATTAGGGGAGGAGATGAAGATGTAACTCTCACATATATGTATAAGGGAAGAATTTATGATAAAAAGATAGGATCATAGGAAGTAAAATGGATAATTTTGACTAATTCAAATTAAAAAGCATTTGCACAAACAAAATACAGCCAAAATTAGAAGGAAAACAGGAAATGGAAGGGGGGGGATTTTTACCAAGTTTCTCTGATAAAGTTTTCATTTCTCAAATACATGTGGAACTGAACCAACTTTATAAAAATAAATGTCATTCCCCAAATGATAACTGATCAAAATGTATGAACAGAAAGTTTCCAAAAGAAACCAAAGCTATCGATAGTCACATGAAAAAATGCTCTAAATCACTACTGATTAGAGAAATACAAATTAAAAAAAACTCTAGGATACCACTTTATAACTATCAGACTGGCTAACATGATAGTAAAGGAAAAATGACAACCGCTGGAGAGGGTATAGAAAATTGGACACAAATTCACTACTGTGGAATTGTAAACTAGTTCAACCATTCTGAAAAAGAATTTGGAGCTATACCCAAAGGGATATAAAGCTGTACTTACCCTTTGACCCCAAAATACTACTGCTAGGTATATATACCAAAGAGATAAAAGAAAAGGTAAAAGGACTTATTTGTACAAAATATAATTGTAACAGCTCTTTGTGTGCGTGTGGCAAATAATTGTAAAGCAAGGGAATGTCCATCAACATGGCAATGGGTGAACAAATTGTGGTCTGTGATTGTTGTGGAATACTATTATATTATAAGAAATGAAAAAAATAGGAATAGTAAAAGAAAAACATGGGAAGAAATATGAATTGATAAAAAGTGAGGCAAGTAGAATGAGAAGAACACTATACACAGTAACATCAATTTTATAAGGAAGATTAACTGTGAAAGACATAGCTATTCTGATCAAAACAATGACCCAAGACAATTCTAAAGGGCCCATGATGAAAACTGAAGGCACAATCAGGATCATACAAGATTTAGCATGTACCTACCATCTTAAAGGAATATAGTGCTGGGAATAAAAAGTATGTTCTTTTCTATCTCCATTCTATTTTCTCCATAGGTCTATCATATCTAACTTTAATCTAACTTTTCTAAAATTCTATTCATCTCCTTAACTTGTCTCTTATTTATTTTTTGGTTAGAGTTATCTAGTTCTGAGAGGGAAGTTGAGGTACCCTAATAGTATGTTTTGCTTTCTGTTTCTTCCTTTAGCTCACTTAACTTCTTCCCTAAGAATCTGGATGCTATATTACTTGATGCATATATGTTTAATATTGATATGACTTCATTGTCTATGGTACCTTCTAACAAGACGTAGTTTCCTTCTTTACCTGTTTTAATTTGATCTATATTTACTTTTGCTTTGTCTGTGATCAGGATTGCTACTCTTGCTTTATTTTAACTTTAGCTGAAGCATAATATATTCTACTCCAAGATTTTACCTTTGTGCTATGTGCATCTCTCTGCTTCAAATATGTTTCTTGTAAACAATATATTGTAGGATTCTGGCTTTTAATCCACTCTGCTATTGGCTTCCATTTAATGGGAGAATTCATTCCATTCACATTCACAGTTACAATTATTAACTGTGTATTTTTCTCCATCCTATTCCCCCTGCCCCATTTTTACTTTTCTCTCTCCTTTCTCTCTGACCCTCCTCACCAGTGTTTTACTTATGATCACTCAATCTGCCTTCCCTTCTATCAGGGTCCCCTTTTCTTTCACCTTTCCTCTCCTACTTCCATATAAGGTAAGATAAATTTCTATACCGAACTGAGTGTATGTTGTTATTCCCTCTTTGAGCCAAATCCAATGACAGTAAGGTTCAATCAATGCTCAACTCTACCTTCTTTCCCTCTACTGCAATAGATCTTTTGTCTCTTCAAGTGATGTAATTTACCCTATTCTGCTTCCTTCTCCTCTTCTCCTATTGTCCTTCTTTCAACCCTTATTTTTATATCATCACATCAAAGTCAATTTATACTCATTTGCTCTTTTTACAAAGTCTCTTTCTAACTGCCCTGATAGAGATTTGATTCTTAAGAGTTACAAGTATCATCTTCCTGTGTAGGGAAAACAGTTTAAATTTTATTGAATAACATTTTTTTTCTTATTTCCCTTTTTTAATATTTCTCTTGTGTCTCATATTTGAAGATCTGTTTTCTGTTCAGGTCTGGTTTTTTCATCAGGAAAGTTTGAAAGTACCCTCCTAGATGGCTAGGTGGCACAGTGAATACAGCCCTGGCCCTGGAGTCAGGAGGACCTGAGTTCAAATCTGGCCTCAGACACTTAACATAAAAAACTAGCCATGTGACCTTGGGCAAGTCACTTAACCCCAATTTCGCTACCTTCCCCCCTCAACAAAAAAAAAAGCAAGAAAAACAACAACCAACAAAACAAAACAAACAAAAATGAGATTAATCCAGCATAGCTTGTACAAAATGAAAGTACACTCCTTCATTGAATACCAATCTTTTCCCCAGCAAGATTATGCTCAGTTTTGTTGGGTAGTTGATTCATGGTTGTAATCCAAGTTCCTTTGCCTTCTGGAATATCATATTCCAAGTCCTCCAATTTTTTTTTTTTTAATATTGAAGCTGCAAAGTCCTGTGTAATCCTTATTGTGACTCCTTGATATTTGAATTGCTTATTTCTGACTACATGCAGTATTTTTCCCTTGATCTGCCCAGAATTTTACTACAATATTCTCTAAGTTTTCATTTTGGAATCTCTTTCAGGAGGTGATTGGTGGATTCTTTTTTAAAACATAGTTATTTGTTTGTTTATTGGTTTGTTTATAGGTTTCCATACTTAATTTCATAAGATTTTGAGTTCTAAATTTTTCCTCCTTCCTTCCTTCCTCCTCTCTAAGACAGCATGCAATCTTATATAGGTTATACATGTATGATCAGATTAAACATATTTCCACATTAGTCATGTTGTGAAAGAAGAATAAGAACAAAAAGAAAAAAAAACATTAGAAAGAAAAACAAAAAACAAATGGAAGAGAAAACAGTATGCTTTGATCTGCATTCAGACTGCATAGTTCTATCTCGGGATGTGGGTAGCATTTTTCATCATGAATCTTTTGGTATTGTCTTAGATCATTGCATTGTTCAGAAGAACTAAGTCTAACAAAGTGAGTCATGCTGCAGTTACTATGTATAATGTTCTCCTGGTCCTACTCACTTTACTCAGCATCAGTTCAGGCAAGTCTTTCCAGGTTTTTTCTGAAGTTCACCTGCTCATAATTTCTTATGGAACAATAATATTCCATTACTTTCACATACCACAAACTTGTTCAGCCATTCCCCAATTGATGGGCATACCCTCAATTTCCAATGGTAGATTCTTTCTATGACTATTTTACCCTCTAGTTCTAAGATATCAGGGCAGTTATCCTTGAAAATTTCTTGAAAATGTTCTGTCCATGTTCTTTTTATTATAATTATGATTATCATGGCTTTCAGGTAGTACAACAATTCTTAAATTATCTCTCCTGGATGTTATTTCTAGGTCATTTGTTTTTCCAATAATGTATTTCACATTTTCTTCTATTTTTTTCCTTCTTTTAATTTTGTTTGACTCATTCTTGATATCTCAAAGAGTCATTACTTTCCACTTGCCTAATTCCAATTTTTAAGAAATTATATTCTTAAGTTAGCATTTGTATCTGCTTTTGAATTTGGACAATTCTGCTTTCCTTCAATGATTTTGTTTTTTCCATTTGGCCAGTTCTGTTTTTTAAGAAATCATTTTGTTCATTCAATTTTTTTGCTTCCTTTTCTAAGCTGTTGACACTTTTTTCATATTTATCCTTCATAACTCTTACTTGTTTTCCAGTTTTTCTTCTGCCATTCTTACTAGAATTTTAATATTCATTTTGAGTTCTTCCAAGAGGAGTTTTTGGGTTTGTGAGCAATTCATATTCCCCTTTCAGTCTTTATATGTAGGCATTTTGACTTTGTTGTCCTCTTCTGAGTTAGTATTTTGATTTTCTCTATCACCATAATAGCTTTCTATTATCAGGGCTCCCTTTAGTTTCTTAGTCACTTTTCAGCCTATTTTGTGACTTTTAACACTGAATTATGCCTCTGAGGTACATAAGAGTACTGTCACATTCCTCTTATGCTGAGGGCCAGGGGCATGGCCACTGGCTTTCCACAGCAGAGTGTTAAGGGCTACCAGCTTGCCCACTTTGCTGGTACAGTGTGGCTGAGTATTGCCAGTCCTGCTGGAGATTCTGGGTTCTCACAATTTACTTTCTGTGCTGAGGCTGGAGGCTTTACAGCTGACTTGCTATGCCACTACCCTGCTGGGCCAGGACTGATGGACTTACATTGCTGATCTTTGTTTTAGATAAGAGCCTCCCACTGACTTGTCCAGATACCATCTGTGCTGGACTGAGTTCCCCTTCTACCAAAGTAAGACAGACCTTTCCTGAAGTCCTTCTATGCTATCTGAAGCTGGAAAATTGTTCCATTTCATTTTTTTTGGGGGGGGGGGG
>CM053581.1:162774803-162816235 GCA_028627135.1 Pseudochirops cupreus
CACCAACATCTGGGTTTTTCGCAGCCGGGGGAGCTCAATGGCTGCCCAGAGTCTCGTCTGGCCAAATCACACAACTCTTCTCAAAGTGAGCCCCAAACCAAAACCTCACATCAAGGCGTATATATAGCCTTCTCCTGGCTTGGAGAATGTCACAGCCCTCTAGACCCACTGCCCAATCATAAAGCTACAAGGCACGGGCATTCCTGGAAAACAAGCCTGGCGCCACAGGCTCCACGTGACCACATTCAGCCTATTAGGGAACAGAGTATACTTTCAAATATCCAAGGGTCCTCAGAGTCACGTAGGCACTTTAGCAAAGGGCCTAGGGGCAGGGAAGAGCTTCAGATTCCCATAACACATGCAATCTGATATTTTATATGCACATACAGTCCTTTTAGGCATATTTCCACATTACTTATGTTATGAAGGAAGAATCAGAACAAAGCGGAAAAAACATGAGAAAAAAAATGAGAAAGTAGTATGCTTATATCTACAATCAGACTCCATAGTTCTTTCTCTGGATGTGGATAGCATTTTCCATTGTGAGTCTTCTGGAGTCATCTTCCATCACTGTATTACTGAGAAGAGCTAAGTCCATCAAAGTAGGTCATAACACAGTGTTGCTGTTACTGTGTATAGTGTTATCTTCATTTTGCTCATTTCAATTAGCTTGAGTTCATTTAAGTCTTTCCAGGTTTTTACGAAATCACTTTCTTATCATTTCTTATAGAAATATAGTTCTTATAGAACTATAGTATTCCATTACATACACACCCACCCACTCACACACACACGCACACACACACACACACACACACACACACACACACACACACTTGCACTTGTTCAGTCATACCCCAAATGATGGCATCCCCTCAATTTCCAATTCTTTGCCACCACAAAAAGAGCTGCTATAAATATCTTTGTACATATGGGTCCTTCTCCCTTTTTTCTGGTCTCTTTGGGATATAGACCTAGTAGTGGCATTGCTGGGTCAAAGGATATTCACAGTTCTTTAGCCTTTGGGATATAATTCCAAATTGTTCTCCAGAACAGTTGCATCAGTTCATAACTCCAATAGCAATGTTTCACTGTTCCAATTTTCCCACATCTTCTCCAATATTTAGCATTTTCCTTTTTTTATCATATTAATAATAGTTGTGAAGTGGTACCTTGGAGTTCTTTTAATTTGCATTTCTCTAATCAATAGTGATTTAGAGCATTTTTTTTCACTTGACTATAGATAACTTTAATTTCTTCATCTGAAAACTGCCTGTTCATATCCTTTGAATATTTATCAATCAGGCAATGACCTGTATTATTATAAATTTGACTCAGTTTTCTATATATTTTAGAAATGGGGTCGTTATCAGAAACACTGGTTGTAAAAAGTTTCCTACCTTTCTTCTTCCCTTATAAGCTTGCTTGCATTGGCTTTCTTTGTGTAAAACCTTTTAAAAAAAAATTAATGTAATCAATGTTTTCTATCTCTTCATTGGTCATAAATTCTTCCCTTCTCCATAGATCTGACACATAAACTAGTCCTGGTATCATCTTTTATTTCTAAATCATGTAACTACTTTGACCTTATCTTGATATATGGTGTAAGATGTCCATCTATGCCTAGTTTCTGCCATACTATGTTCCAGTTTTCCCAGCAGTTTTTTGTCAAATACTGAGGTCTTATCCCAGAAGCTTGAGTCTTTGGGTTTATCAAACAGTACATTACAATAGTCACTGACTACTTTGTCTTGTGTACCTATTCTATACCACTGATCCACCCCTCAATTTCTTAGCAAGTACTGAATAGTTTTGATGATTGATGCTTTATGATAGTTTCGGATCTGGTATTACAAGGCCACCTTCACTTGCATTTCTTTTCATTAATTTCCTTGATAATCTTGACCTTTTGCTCTACCAGAAGAATTGTGTTGTTACTTTTTCTAGCTCTATAAATTTTTTTTCGGTAGTTTGATTGTTGTGACACTGAAGAATTAAATTAAATCAGGTAGAATTGTCAATTTATTATACTAGCTCAACATACCCATGAGCAATTAATATTTTTCAAGTTATTTAGATGTGACTTTATTTGTGTGAAAAGTGTTTTGAAATGCTGTTCATATAGTTCCTGGGTTTGTCTTGGCAGGTAGATTTCCAAATACTTTATACTGTCTACAGTTAAATAAAATGAAATTTCTTTTTCTGTCTTTTGCTGTTGGGCTTTATTGGGAATATATAGAACTACTGATAATTTCTGTGGTTTTATTTTATATCCTGGAATTTTGCTAAAGATACTTATTATTTCAAGTAATGTTTTACTTGATTCTCTAGAATTCTCTAAGTATACCATCATATAATCTGCAAAGAGTGATAGCTTTGTTTCCTCATTTCCTATTCAAATCCCTTCAACCTCCTTTTCTTCTCTTATTGCAAAATATAACATTTCTAGTACAATGCTGAATAAATGTGGTGGTAATTACATCCTTTTTTCACTCCAATCTTATTAGAAATGTTTCTAGCTTATCCATATTACATATAATGCTTGATGGTGGTTTCAGATAGATGCTACTTCTCATTTTAAGGAAAACTCCATTTATCCCTGTGCTGTCTAGTGTGTTTTCTTTTTTTAATACAAATGGATGCTGTATTTTGTTAAAAGCTGGGTTTTTTTTTCTGGATCAAGATAATAATATTATTTCTGTTAGTTGTGTTTTTGATACAGTAAATTATGCTCATAATTTTCCTAATATTGAATCAGTCCCTCACTCCTGGTATAAATCCTACCTGGTAATAGTACATTATCTTTATGATAAGTTGCTGTAATCTCTTTGCTGATATTTAATTTAAAATATTTTACAACAGTAGTTATTATGGAAATTAGTCTATTATTCTCTTTCTCTGTTTTGGCTTCTTTTTTTTCAGTATTAGCACCATATTTGTATCACAACAAGAATTTGACAGGACCCCTTCTTTACTTATTTTTTTCCAAATAGTTTACATAGTTTTGGAAATAAATTGTTCTTTAAATGCTTGATAGAATTCACTTGTAAATCCATCTGGGCCAGTAGGGAGTTCATTGATGGCTTTTCAATTTCTTTTTCTGAAATTGGCTTATTTTAAGTATTTTATTATCTCTTCTGTTAATCTGGGCAATTTATATTTTTGTCAGCATTCATTCATTTCACTAAGATTGTCAGATTTATTGCATACAGTTGGGCAAAATAGCTCATAATTATCGTTTTAATTTCCTCTTCATTGGTTGTAAGTTCAACCTTTTGCATTTCTGATACTGGTAATTTGGTTTCCTTCTTTCTTTTTTTTAAATGAAATTAGTCAAAGATTTATCTATTTTTTTTTCACAAAACCAGATCTTAGTTTTATTTATTAGTCCAATAGTTTTCTTAATTTCAGTTTTGTTCATCTCCAGAACCCCAGGTGTGCCTTCACACAACCGGGGAATTGGCAGACAGCAGCACTGCCCTGGCCAGTAGCAGCTAAGCCTGCTTGAGCTCTAGCCAAGGGGAACAGACGTGGAAACCTGAAGCCTGAAGTGGAATCCTCCTCCACACATCATGTTGTAAGCTTCAGTGTAACTCCAGAGAAAAGCTGAAAGTCCTGGCCTTGGCCTCAGTCTAGGCACTCAGAGTCCATATCACACAAATCCAATAACCAGGCCACTAACTCCCAGCAAAAGAAGCATGGAGAGTCTGTTACTTACCTTGACTCTTAGCTTGTCAAGGGCTGTAACAAGAACCTGGGTACCCCTGCTCCTGCTGTCTTAGTTGCTGCTTAGTTGCTTACACTCACCATGAGTGACTGTATCTCTATCCACACTGGCCAAGCTGGTGTCCAGATTGGCAATGCCTGCTGGGAGTTGTACTGTCTGCAGCATGGTGTTCAGCCTGATGAGCAGATACCAAGTGACAAGACCATTGGGGGAGGAGATGATTCCTTCAACACCCTCTTCAGTGAAACAGGAGCTGGCAAACATGTCACCAAAGCAGTGTTTGTAGATCTGGAAACAACTGTCATTGATGAAGTTTGTACAGGAACCTACCGCCAGCTCTTCCATCCTGAACAACTGATCACTGGGAAGGAAGATGCTGCCAATAACTATGCCTGTGGGCACTACACTATTGGCAAGGAAATCATCAACTTAGTTCTAGACAGGATTTGGAAGCTTGCTGATCAGTGCACAGGTCTTCAAAGCTTCTTGGTTTTCCACAGCTTTGGTGATAGGACTGGCTCAGGTTTCACCTCTCTGCTGATGGAATGTCTGTCTGTTGATTATGGCAAGAAGTCTAAGCTGGAGTTCTCCATTTACCCAGCCCCTCAGGTTTCCACAGCTGTAGTGGAGCCCTACAACTCCATTCTGACCACTTACACCACCCTGCAGCACTCTGATTGTGCCTTCATGGTAGATAATGAGGCCATCTATGATATCTGTCACAGAAACCTTGACATTAAATGTCCAACCTACGGTAATCTCAATAACCTTATTAGCCAGATTGTGTCCTCCATCACTGCCTCTCTCCGATTTGATGGTCCCTGAATGTTGATATGACAGAATTCCAGAACAACCTGGTGCCCTATCCCTGTATCCATTTTCCTCTGGCCACTTATGCCCCAGTCATCTCCGCTGAGAAAGCCTAGCATGAGCAACTTTCTGTAGCAGAGATCACCAATGCTTGCTTTGAACCTGCCAACCAGATGGTGAAATGTGACCCTCGCCATGGTAAATACATGGCTTGCTGCCTGCTCTACTGTGGTGATGTGGTTCCCAAAGATGTCAATGCTGCTATTGCCACCATCAAGACAAAGCTTAGCATCCAGTTTGTGTATTGGTGTCCAACTGGCTTCAAGGTTAGCATCAATTATCAGCTTCCCACTGTAGTTCCTGGTGGTGACCTGGCTAATGTACAATGGGCAGTGTGCACACCACAGCCACTGCTGAAGCCTGGGCCCACCTGGACCACAAATTTGATTTGATGTATGTCAAGCATGCCTTTGTGCATTGGTATGTGGGGGAGGGCAGAAAGGAAGGAGAGTTCTCTGAGGCACGTGAGAATATGCCTGCCTTGGAGAGAGATTATGAGGAGGTTGGTGTGGATTCTGTTGAAGGAGAGGGTGAAGAGGAAGGAGAAGAGTATTAGTTACCCCTTCCATAGAGCTCTGCAGCATGTTGCATCCAAAACTCATCAGCTTCAACACACTTAGCTTACCTGTAACCTAGGCAACTGTTGAGAGTGTACTGTGTTGGTGTAAAGGCAGCCTTGATAGTACAGCTAGCTATCTAGTTAGTTTGTTTATACTATCAAAACTGTGATCATGTCTAAGTTTTCCATGTGTCTCGTAAAAATTTTCCACCATGTCTGAAATTAAAGGCTATAAGGAAAAATGTAAAAAAAAAATTTTTAAATTTTTTTAAAAAGGAGCATGGATTAGAGCCCTTTGTGCCCCAGAAGTAGAGATCCACTGTCAAAGCCAGGAAAGAGGCAATTACAATGGGCAAAAAACAAACTGGAAAAACAATTACTCTAGAATCCTATTGTGGTAAAAGGGAAGAGCTAAGTTCACATTCAGAAGATGTCAGTATTGACACTATACCCACATCTGAAGCCTAAAAATGAATATGAACTGATTTCAAGCCCAAAAAGCATTCTTGGAAGAGCTGAAGAAGGATTTTAAAAGCCAAATTAAAGAAGCAGAAGAAAAGCTGACCAATTAGTTTTAAAAAACAATTGGGAAAATGGAAAAAAAATCACTGAAAAGAATAATTTTGTAAAATGTGCAATTGGTCAAATGGAGAAGGAGGTTCAAAATCTAACTGGAGAAAATCAATCCTTGAAAGTAAAATCTGGCCAAAAAGAAAAGAAGGTTAAAAAACTAACCGAGAAAAACAATTTTTGAAAAATTAGAATTAGACAAGTTGAAGCAAATGACTCTATGAGGCATCAAGAATCAGTCAAATAAAATTGAAAAAAAATGAAAAAAATATATAATTGTAAAACATGTCATTGGAAAAACAACTGACCTGGAAAATAGATCCAGGAGAGAATCCAAGAATTATGGGTCTAACAGAAATCTTTACTTTCATTGGTTTTGGTAGAAAGAGGGAATAACATACTCAGTTAAGTATAGGAATTTAACATGAAGAAACACAAAAATCTCATTATAGTGGAGGGAAAGAAAGGAGGAGGAAGAGCATTGTTTCAGATTTACTCTTACCAGATTTGTTTCAAGGATGGAATAACATACTTTGTTAAGTATAGAAATCTAATGTGTCCTGCAAGCAGTAGGAGGGGAAAGGGGAAAGGGAGAGGTGGAGGTAGAAGGAAGAGAAGAATTAATAAGGGAAAAGTGTAGGTAAAGAGAGGGGGACTGATATGGAGAGAATATTGAGTGAGGTGGTGGTCAAAAGCAAAACTCTTTTGAGGAGGGGAAGGTAGAAGGGAGAAATAAAAGCATAAATGGGGGGAGGGTAAATATGAGGTAGAGAAAGACACAGATTGTTGTCATAACTAAGAATGTGAATGGGATTAACTCTCCCATAAAATGGAAGTGGATAGTAGAATGGATTTAAAACCATAATCCTACAACATGCTATTTACAAGAAACACATTTGAAATAGGGGGATGCAAATAGGGTAAACATAAAATGCTGGTGTAGAATATATCATGCTTGAGCTAAAGCAAAAAAAAACCCAACAACCGGGTTTAGCAATCCTGTGCTCAAAGCAAAAGCAAAAATAAATCTAAATAAAAGAGATAAGGAAGGAAACTATATCCTGCTAAAAGGTACCATTGACAAAGAAGTAATATCATTACTAAGTATATATGCACCCAGTGGTATAGCAGCCCAATATTTTGAGGAAAAGTTAAGGGAGTTAGAGGAAGAAATGGATAGCAAAACTATACTAGTAGGTGACCTCAATCTCGCCCTCTTTGAACTTGATAAATCTAACCTTAAAATGAACAAGAAAAAAGTTAAGGAGGTGAATAGAATTTTAGAGAACGTAGCTATGACAGACCTCTGGATAAAACCTAAATGGGGATAAAACAGAATATACCTTCTCAGTGGTATATATAGGCATATACACAAAAACTGATCTCATACTAGGGCATAAAAATCTCACAATCCAGTGCAGATAGGCAGAAATATTGAATGCATCTTTTTCAGATAATGATACAATAAAAATTATATGTAATAAGGGGCCATAGAAAGATAGAATAAAAACTAATTGGAAACTAAATGGCAAAAGAAACCCAAAAATCCAATGAGGAGAAGAATGCTTTAAAAAGCCGAATTTGCCAGATGGAAAAGGAATTTCAAAAGCTCACTGAAGAGAATAACTCCTTCAAAATTAGATCGGAGCAACTGGAAGCTAATGACTTTATAAGAATCAAGATACTACAAAACAGATCCAAATAAATGAAAAAAAGAAAAGGCAATGTGAAATATCTCATTGGAAAAACCACTGACCTGGAAAATAGATCTAGGAGAGATCATTTAAAAATTACTGGAATATGTGAAAGCCATGATCAAAAAAAGAGCTTAGACACCATCTTTCAAGAAATTATCAAGCAAAATTGCCCTGATATTCTAGAACCAGAGGGCAAAATAGAAATTGAAAGAATTCACTGATTGCCTCTTTAAAAAGATCCCAAAAAGAAAACTCCTAGGAATATTATAGCCAAAATCCAGAGTTCCCAGGTCAAGGAGAAAATACTGCAAGCAGTCAGGAAGAAACAATTTGAATATTGTGGAAACACAATCAGGATAATACAAGACCTAGAAGCTTCTACATTAAGAGATAAAAGGGCTTGGAATATGAAGATAAGACTGGGGGAGAGTGTAGTTAGAAGCAAACATTTTTGAAAAGGATAGGGTCAAAGGAGAAAATAGAATAAGTGGGGTGCAGGATAGGATGGAGGGAAATATAGTTAGTCTTTTACAATATGACTACTATGGAAATGATTTGGGTAACTACACATGTACAATCTATATTGAATTGCTTATCTTCCCAGTAGGGGTGGGTGAGAAGGGAAGAAGGGGGAAAAAATCTGGAACCTGAAGTTTTAAAAACAAATGTTAAAAAAAAATGTATTTTTACATGCAACTGGGAAACAAAATATACAGGGACTGGGGTATAGAAACCCATCTTGCCCTATTAAAAAGTTAGGAGGTTGAAAGGGGAAGATGCAAGAGAGAACAGATTGGGGGAAGGGGTATTCAGTAGGCTTGCTATTTTGGGGTGAGGGTAGGTGAAAGATGGGGAGAAAAAATTGTAACTCAAAATCTTGTGGGAATGAATGTTGAAATCTATCGTGTCTAACTTTTCTAAAATTCCATCCATCTCCTTAACATCTTTTTTTGTTTGTTTGTTTATTTTGTGGTTAGATTTATCTAGTTGTGAGAGGGAGAGATTGAAGTCTCCCACTAGTATAGCTTTGATGGCTATTTCTTCCGGTAACTCAATTAACTTCTCTAATAATTTTGATACCATACCACTTTGTTTATATATGTTTAATATTGATATTATTTTATTGTTCATATGGTACCTTTTAGCAAGATGCAGTTTCCTTTCTTATCTCATTTAATTAGATCTATTTTTGCTTTTGCTTTATCTGAGATAAGGACTGTTATTCCTGCATTAATTATACTTCAGCGGAAGCATAATATATTTTACTCCAGCCTTTTACCTTTACTCTGTGTCTCTGCCGCAAATGAATTTCTTATAAATAACATATTATAGGATCATGGTTTTAATCTACTCTGCTATATGCTTCCATTTTATGTGAGAGTTCAGCCCATTCACATTCACAATTACAATTACTGTATGTTTTTCTCCATCCCATTTTCCCCAATTCATGCTTTTCTCTCTCCTTTCACCCCTTTTCTGCTAAAGTTTTTTTTATTTTGCTTCTAACCACTGCCTCCCTCACTCTGTCCTCCTTTTTATCACCCTTTTCTTTCTCTTTTCTACTCCTCCTTCTCTATATATAAGATAGATTTCTATAAACAATTGGATGTCTATGTTATTCCCTCTGTGAGTCAAATCCAATGAGAGTAAGGTCCAAACAATGCTACTCAATCCTCTTTTCTTTCCCTCTAGTGTAATAGGTCTTTGTATGAAGTAACATGCCTCATTTTTCTTTCCCCTTTCCTCTTTTCTGAGTACAATCCTTTTTTTTTACCCCTAATTAATTTTATTATGATTACATCAGAGTCCACTTATACCCATACCCGCTTTCTATGTATATCTCTTCTAAATGCTGTAATAAAGATACATTTCCCTAATATTTATCATTTCGATTTTCTGTCATATTAGTCAATCTGATAGGTGGGGGTGCTACCTCAGAATTGTTTTAATTTGTATTTCTCTAATCAATAGTGATTTAGAGCATTTTTATATGACTCAAGATAGATCAATTTCTTCATATGAAAACTTTTCATATCATTTGACAATTTATCCGTTGGGGCCAATTCTAATTCTTAAGGAATTTTTTCTTCAGTTAGCTTTTCTATCTCCTTTTCTATTTGGCCTATTCTACTTTTTAAATTGTTTTCTTCAGTGGATTTTTTCCCCTTTTTTGACCAGTTGTATTTTTTAAGAAACTGCTTTCTTCTCTCAATTTTTGTCCTTCCTTTTCCAAGCTGTTGCTCTCTCTTGCATACCTCTCATTTCTTTTCCCTATTTTTCTTTTACCTCTTTTTTGACTTTTAAAATCCTTTTTGAGCTCTTCCAAGAAGGCTTTTTGGGTCTGAGACCAATTCATATTCCCCTTTGAGATTTTTGGATGTTCTCATATTGACAATGTTATTCTCTTCTGAGTTTGTGTTTTGACCTTCCCTGTCACCACAGTAACTTTCTATAGCCAATGTTTATTTTTACTTTTTGTTTATCTTTTTGTCTTTTTCATGGTTTTTAAAAGTGAGCTCTCCTACTTGAGCAAACTTCTTGTCCTGGGTGGCAGGGGCCTGGTTATTGGTTTTGTGTGATGGGTTCTCAGGTGCTGGCGAGTGGAGGCTATACAAATATGGCAGCTTATCTGGTGATGATTTGGGATCCTAGTGGTGGTGTCTGATGTGTGTGGAGGCTGGGGAGGGAGAGGTGTTTCTGCATTTCCCCAGGACCACACTGATGCAAGTGAAGATCTGGAAGGTAGAGGATGCCTGACTGACTGGAGGTGCACTGAATCATTGGGAGGGCTGGCAGCCAGATGATTCCCATTCACCACTGAAGCACCTGGAGGTTCAGCTGTTAGAGTATGCCCAATCAAGGTTGTGATCAAGGTTGTGTTGACATGTGGTGATTCTCCCTATTTGCTTGTTCCCTTGGCTATATTAAGGCATTTGGGGGTTCTTGCTTTTGGGGGGGATTCCTTGGTTCCTGAGGCTCAAGGTCTTCCACTATTTTTCTGAGGTGGCGCTTGTTGCTGACTTGCTGGGATGCTTCCTGTCCTGGAATGCATTCACCTTTCATGCAAGTAAGATGGACCTTTCTTGCTGATCCTTCAAGTCTCCTGGGCTAAAAGACTGCTCCACCCCATCTTTATGTTGGCTCTATTGTTCCAGGATTTGTTTGGGGCACTATTTTGTGGTTCTATGGAGATGAATATTGGAGAACTACAGCAATTTACTCCTTACTCCACCATCTTGGCTCCCAGACGTCCATGATTATCCTTTAAAAAGAGCAGTATTTAATTTTCCTTTTCATATTGCTTGCCCCAAGGATGGTACCTTGTGCATAGAGGGCACTTCATAAATCTTTGTGGAATGAAACAGAATTTAAATGACAATAATACATACTAAAATTGCTGAAAACAATAAAATTTTCCAAAGTTTTGGCAACACATTTAGCAACTTTGAAAAGAGTAACATGATAAAAGGAACAGGGAATAAGTACATATAGTCTCAGAAGGAAAGTGAAAATAACTCCTTCAGCTTGAAGAAAGGAATCTTAGAGTTCATACCACTGAAAAATTGTATGAAATGTAGATGTTATGTAAATGATCGAGCTACCTTCTTTTGGAGATTGTTAGGAGGAATGGTCATGTTAGAGGAATTATAATGCTAATGGACAGAAACGAGAGCATAGATGAAGAACAAGGAGATTCCATTTTATTCAATCCAGACCTTATGTAAAGACACAGCCTACTCATTTAAAATGATAGCCCAAAGCTACTACTTTTATTACTTCCAATATTTTCCCCTGGATTTTTTCATCACCTCCTTTTTCACATTCCCTATGTGTTTAGCCTGGCTTTTCATTGCAAGGCCCCCACACAGTGTCTATCTTTGCCACTAGTGCCCCGTGTTCTGAAACTCTATTCCTGCCCACATAGAATTCCAATTTGAATATGTTACTCACCTGTTCACTAAACAGCCAAGTTTCTATATTATACAAGTTCAAACATAAATTCCTCATTTTTGCATCCATCACCCTTCATGACTTAGCCCCAACCTATCTTTTCATGCTGATTAAAATTTCACTTACAGTTCAGTCTAGCCAAACTGACCTTCTTCAAATTCCCCACACATAACACTCCACCAATTACCTTTGTGCCTTTGTAATAATTGTCCTCTGTGTCTTGAATGCCTCCCACTCCATTTTTGTATCTTAGAATCCCTAGTTTCCTTCAAGGCTCAGGTCCAACTTTCTTCATAAGTAGTTTCCTGATCCCCTCAGCTGTTAGGATATTTCCCAAATTAATCACCTTTTATAGATCACCCTTGTCTTTTCAGCTACAATGTAAGCTCCTTGAGGTCAGGGACTTCATTCATTTTTACTTTTATATACCCAGCACGTAATATGGTATTTGAGGTTTAGTAGATACTTAATGAATTATTGTTGATTAATTGATACATCTTTCCATATCCTCCACTATTTTCTCTATTATAGCTATACAACCCTGGCCACTTAACAACATCAACGGCCTTTTACTAACTGGTTTCCTTTTGTGTTAGACATAGGATGAGCTTTGACTTTCTCTCTATAAGTCTTTCCAAATCTTTCCCTGAAACAAGATAGTACCTAGCTTCATTATTTAAAATCCTCAGCTTCCCAATGGAGTCAGAGTATGTCTGATAATTAGCCCTTTCATGTGAACTATCCTTGAGTTCATGCTTGAGTGACTAGTGGATTTGAAATCTAGACTCCCCCTATTAATGCTTTGTCTGATATGTGGACTGATGTTATATAGAACAGGGATAATGAATTTGAGTAATAACCTATAGATTTTCTGTTGGAATTAGTGGGTGAGCTAAGGCACTGGTTTTCCAC
Source organism: Pseudochirops cupreus (assembly GCA_028627135.1). NCBI lineage: Eukaryota > Metazoa > Chordata > Mammalia > Diprotodontia > Pseudocheiridae > Pseudochirops > Pseudochirops cupreus. Next base: position 162,787,090 of record CM053581.1, read on the forward strand.
ACTTTTAGACAGGTGTGTCTAGTGAATAAGGAGAAGATGTATTCCTAATGACTGTTCAGAGAGCTACAACTCACCACCGTCCACACTGATTCTAAATTGCCTGAAAGTGAACTAGAGCTGGCACGGCACAATAATCCCACATGTAATGTGCTGATAATTAAATCCCTCTGACAATTACATCATGCATTATCAGGCTTAGCCAGATCCATTACTCATGATCACTGCTTTGGACAAAACAAAATGGGTCCATGAGGGACCATCAGCTGAGCAGATGCTCCTATGGAAGAAAGCCGCCAAATAATAGTTTATGTAACATGTTCCAGGGTAAGCTTAAGGTAGGAATCCTTCCATCTTCACAGACATAGATGGAATACACAGGAAAATATCATATCTAGATATTCTACCACTCCTTTAACTTGTTAACCTGATTCAGCTGTTATAGCAAATTGCTTTGCAAAGTTCAATCTGTTTAACAAAGGAGTATATTAACCTATCCTGCAGAAATCTGTGGTAATTTGCCCTAGATTTTGTGACAGGAACACCAAATGCCAATCTTTAGGGAACACATTTCCCTGTTTAGAGAGACACGGGCTGTTCTTTAATCTTTTAACTTGAATTTTCCTTCCAACTAAAGGGTTTGAAAACCAGCTTGTTTTGTCAAGGTAGGAACTAGACCTGGGTTATTATTGATGAGAAAACTTCTTCTACCAGCACAGGGGGAAGGGACACCTCCTCTGAAATTTATAGGCTTAGAGATTTTCTCAGGACACTGACAAGTTAAAGGACTTGTCCAGAGGCACACAGCCAGTATGTGTTACTATGGAAGAGGCACCATGTGGGAGTACAGGCTTTTGTAGCTGAATCTTCTATGTCTTACTACATGGTGCCTTTCATTGTAACAGGGTATGTAAAGACTGCCACCATTGATAAGAGTACACTGTTTACAAATTTCACTTTATTGAACAATAGGCACATAATACCCTTTAGTTAAAAAAGGACCTAAAATGTCTCCTAGTTGGACCCTGATCTCAAAAAAGAAAAATTCCTCTCTCACATCTTTCAAGAAACACTATAGCATAATAAACTCATGTAATTAATTTTACCTCTCCCAAACTCAGTCCCCCTATCTTCAAATTGGCGAAAATAATATTGATAGCACATAACTCACAGGACTGTTTTCAAAATCAAATAAAATGAAAACAAAGTACTTTACTAACCTTAAAATGTTATGTAAATGTCAATTCTTATGATAATTCCCAAGAAATGGCCTTCTACTTCATCTATAATCTACAAGGTAGTTCATCTTTCTATAATCCATTAATTTTATTTTCAAATTACTGGTATAAACATTTAACAAGCACGTATTAACTGTGCAAATTCTCTAGTCTGGAAATTATGGCACCCGACTATATTGGAAAAGAAGAATTACATAGAACCCATTAATAGTTGCTTTTCATAATGATTAAAAATCATACCTCATATAGGCAATAGAAAAATGGAGCATTGTTGGGTTTTTTTTTTCCATGTAGCTAAATGCAATGACTAATTCAAATAAAACAAATTGAACCAGGTTCTCCCTAGACACAAAGTGGAATAATAAAAGCTAATTACCTAAGTATCTGAAACCCCAATTAACCAGATTTGTTTCTTTTTGTTTTCATTTTATTACCTTTGCAATTGCCTTTTAGGAGAAAGCAACGTATCATAAGAAAGGTGATTTATGGTAGGAATTTAGTAAAAATAAAGTTTCAGAACAATTTTTTGGTGTGTGTTCTAAACTCTGCGCGTTTTTAGCCTAATATTTTAAATCTTCTATGTTTCCCTGTGCAGTTCTAGGCAGCAAGAACAGATGTACATGTTGATGCCGTTTAAAATTCTCAAAAACTCAAAGGTATTCATTCACTTGTTCTTTCTCTGGCCAGCAAGCAGACCCACAAGTATTTCTTTAAGAAAATACTGAGAGATGTTACTGAGATACCTTGAAGAACCCATATTCTTTAAAATTGGGAGTTGACTGGCTAACTAAAAACATACTCAGAAAATAGCGTGTGTTTTATTCTCTACTGAAATATTGAGAAAGAACGAACTCTTTCAGATCCCACTAGTAATTTAAAGTCACAATGTATGTAGGTTTTTATCATCATTGTACCTTATCACAGCCCATTCATTTATGCATTTTGTATAATTTTTGCTCAGGTCAGTCAAGAATTTCTCCACTGTCCATCTTCCAAATGCACTAGAGATCTTTCTCTACTCCTTTTCATATTTAATGAGTAACCAGTACAGCACTAGGTCTTTATATCTCATCTCTCTTGGTCTCAACATATGCTTGATTCACCTAATTTGCTGGTCATGCAAGTTTTTTATGCTAAAATAACAACAGAAAAGAAATATCCTAATAATTTCCAAGAATTCTTACTTTAAACTGTAGGAAAGTTGAGTAATGTAAAATGCATATGTGTCCAAAGAATCCATGGAACACATCACCTTGTTTTTTTAATACCACATACCATGAATCAGAGCATGAAGGACAAAAAGAGATCCATTCCTGTCCTCTAACATACTATCTACGATTTGGGTGTCAGTGCTTTGACATGAATGATCCAGAAAACGTAGAACAATTAGAAATTTCTAGTTTAAAATCCAACTTAACTTTCAGAGGCAGATTTTTTTTAAATGAGATAAATGGGAATTACATTTTACCCTGCCCCAGCTAGACCCACTACACTTTAGGAAAGGCATTGCAAAGTTGAAGCAGAAGCAGAAGAGTAACAAGAATGGTCAGATGACTTGAAAATATGCCATACCAGGACAATCTGAAGCAAATGTAGAGTAGGAGGCAGGGGTGGAGAGTGGTTGGGAATAATAGCTATTTTCTGAACTTATAGGACCATCACATGGAAGAGGGATTGAGTGTTGTGTTTAGCACCAGAGGTAACATAAATATCAATGAGATTGAAGGCAGAAAAGCAGATTTTAGTTTGATATGAGGAAAAGCTAAGATTCATAACAAGAGCTATCCAAAATTGAAAAAGACTAACTTATGATTGGGTTCATAACAAATTAAGTTATTCTTGTAGTGGTTTGTTAATCACTTTTCAGGACTAAGTTACAGAAGGAACTCCTATTCAAGCATAGGTTGAACTAGATGTTATCAAAAATCCTTAGTTTGGGTAAATCTTTTATTTCCTTATTAATTTTGATTATAGAAGGAATGTCAGGCCCATGGTGTGTCTGAGATATATGTCAGGTGAACCATACATGTGTTGAATTATTTTGAGGAAACAACTACATCTTGTAAAAACTCATTTGTGGAAAAAAAATTTTCTTTAAGTGACCCTCCATTTTAATTCTGCTCTGCTCTGACCCTCACTGATAATCAAATGGAAAACTACTAAGATATTTTTCTACTTTGGCCGAAAGAGACAAGTGATCTGGGGTGATGGTAATTTCTTGAGTTCGCTCTCATTCCTGAATAATAGCTGACACTTCCATAGCACTTCATGGTTTACAAAACATCTTCTAGACAACAATTCCACAAAGGTTTTATTATACCCATTTTACAAATCAGGAATCACAGGCACAGAGAGAGGTTAGTGACTTGCCCAGTCATGTGGCAAGCTGAGCCCTAGGTGTTTAGGCCATTTTTTTCCCATAGGTTCATTCATCAACCCTCAACAATCACCACTGCATACCCCAACAACACACACACACACACACACACACACACACAGAGTATAATACTATAGTTGCTTTTTTAATTCACTGCATATTTGGGAAAAATAGAGGATTATCTTCCCCAAAGTTTATTTATAATAAGTTACAAAAGCAAGTTGGTTTCTTCTTGGTCATTTAAGTCTTGTTTCTGTCCAGAGAAAGATACCATTTACCAGTAAGTACAGAGGGAGAAAAGTCCAGGAAGTGAGAACAATCTAATTATTGGAGTCTAAATCTCCCTCACTCAAGCATCTCTAACTTCACTACTCTAGATTTAGTGACATCATTAATTAATTGGGTAATTATTGCTTCATTCTCCTTATAAATCCTTGGTGGGTTTAAGGCATCCATTTGTGCTGAGAAAGTTCTTATTCTTAACTACATTGCACACACACACACAGCACCTACAATATGGAGTTTCAGAAAAAGCTGTAACTCAAATATGTTGAGTGTATCATTGCCTGAAGAGACTGGTGAATGGGTGTGGGAAGTGTACTTCTACTTTCAACTCCTGGAAAACAGCAACTTCTTGTTTCTTCTTGTTAATTTTTGTCAGTCCAAATAGTATGGAAACCCCTACCACCAAGGTCCTATTACTGTGGCTTACATCTTCTGAGTCTGTTCTCCCACTCTATCACCAAACTTGGGGAAATTCAGACTACTTTCTCTCACGGCAAAATTGTAATACCAGTATCTTAGGACTAACATCCTAAGTATGTACCCTACACAGACTAGGTTAGATTTTCCTTTAAAAGACTGAAATGATCCTCAAAAGTTAATTCTTTCCAGGGACAAAGGCTCAGGGCATTCGTATGTCTTTATGGTAGCCTAAGTGCAAAAAGTCAGCACCAAAGAAGTCAGCTGCCCCTTCTTCAGGTATCTGACCCTGGTCAACACAGGACCAAATAAACTGTGCTTAGCAGAATCCATGATGTATCTTCACTGAATGTTCTCTCTGTGTCATGCTTAAATAAATCTTCTTTCATTAACTATTAAATCTAAGAGAGATTCATTCCATAGCAATCTTAAAATCAAACTATAAAACTAGCCTGAATGAGACTTCATTTACAAGAAATAGAGTAGCCTCTGGGTCATTATCACCCTTCCTCTGTGCTCTCCTTACTCCTTTTGATTATGTTTGCCCCACTAGAAAAAAAAAACAAACCTTAAGTTATATCTTTAATCTGGAGTGACTTTAGCCATGTATCTTGGAAAGTCCCATTGTTGAAAATTAAGGTGGGGAGGAAGACGGCCATGACTTTCAATGCTCAGTCTATCTGGTTCTTTTGCTAAGCACAAACATAGCTGCTTTAAGTGAAAATGAAGAGAAAACAGAGAATTATATGAGGGCCTTGATGCCCAATGAAGTAACCATCACCATGAAAAATCAGGTCTAATCACTGCTGCAAATAAGTTCTTGACTTAACCGTTTTAACAAATCATAAATTGGAGTTCGAAAGCATCAAATGGGCAGCATAGATCTTCAGTGTCTAAAGGAAATCTTAATTAGATGAGAGAAGAATCTTCAAGGCTTGGATAGGCTCTACCATGTGGTCACCTTCATTCCTCAGATTCCACATGATCCCCAAGTCATCATAGCTTGTCAGTGCAATTTGGTCGAAGGAAATGTTATAAATATCTATTTTGTGCATTTTTCTTTAATCACTGGTACATTTATATTTGATGTCTGGCATCCCCATTAAGTGGGGCAGCTGGATGATGCAGTATATAGAGTGCCAGCCCTGAAGTCAGGAGAATCTGTGTTCAAATCTTGCTTCAGACACTTATTAGCTGTGTGACTCTGGGCAAGTCACTTACCCCCATTTGCCTCAGTTTCCTCATATATAAAACAAGTTGGAAAACGAAACGACAAACTACTCCAGTATCTTTGCCAAGAAAACCCCAAATGGGGTCACAGAGTGTAAGACACAATTGAAAAATGACTGAACAAACAACAACAGCATTCCCATTGAATGATGCCCCCAAAAGTTTTTACCATTAATTAAAAAACAGGTAAATAACAACATTTTATCTAGTGATTGTGACTGACGGTGTATAGAGCTTTCCACATGTGCAAATCAATATTTTACTAATAAGATGTGTTTTGACTTCTTTTTTTTTAATTTTTAGACCTATGTTATCCATTGTGTCTCACATAAACTTCATTGCTTTCACATGCCACGTTCCTTTATATTGCTCCAGAGTTTTCCAAACTTATTTGACTTACAGCACCCTTTTAAAAAATTACTCAGCACCACCACCTGGAAAACTACTTTCTTTAATCCTTGAATGTGTGTTTGTTTGTTTTTAAGTTGTGTCATTTCAAGCTACTACCAACCGAATAGTGATTCCAGTGCCCCCCAGGAGGCTGTATTACCCACTTTGGAAACCTTTGTGTCTAGACATTGTGTATATTATCTTGGTTCAGCTTTCTTAAATCTGAGTCAAGTAAAACAAACCTCATGTTTTATGAATTCACTGCATTCATCATTCTTTATGGTACCACAGTACATGACTACATATAGCATAATTTGTCCACATTATCCTACTTTGGACAAATAGGATCAAAAGACCGTAGATTTAGACCTGGGAGGGCCCTTAGATGTCATCGAATCTACCCCCTTCCTTCACGGATGAGATAACTATGGGGTTGAAAGACAAAGTGACAAGTCCATAGCCATAAAGTAAAAGGCAAAGTCTGAATTTAGGTCTTTCTGGATATGGGTCCAGAATGTTCTTACTATGAGACATAGCCTCTCAAAATTTGTTGAAAACTTTTTGCTACTGTAGTCTGCAATGAATATTTATACCCACATGGGTCCTTTCTTCTTTTCATTAACTGCCTTTGGGGTACAAGATCATAATCAGAATTATAAAATAAAACAAAATGAACAGTTTAGTCCCTGTTAATTTTGAAACTCTTATAGACTTCTCTAGAGAGAATGAATATCTTGACCCACTTGCTGAAATGTCAGTCTGCCAAATGATGCTGTTTTTCACTTTGAATTCTTAAACTGGCTTTCTGATATTTCAGGCTTTTTTGAGTTTGAGTGGAATAAATCACTTCTCTGAGAGTCTGATAACTTCTAGATAAACTGACCATTAAGAGCCTTGAACTGAACAAAAAGAAAATCCAGGGGAAAAATTCCCTAAAATATAAAGAAATAAATCCAACCTTGAGGTTTTCATTGGGCATTTACCTACTATTGATCATTCTCATATTATTGAGGTGTCACAGTAAACACTCTGACCCCCACTACCTGAAGGCCAGTATGTAACATTTCACCCCTCCCCCAAGATTCTTAAGTAATCTTAGGAGATAGAGAGGGAGAGGCGATTAGATTCTTTTATTACTTTAAACCCTCAATGGTTGTGTTGCCTCAGTTTTCAGAGTCAAGAGATCCCAGTACCATTTTAGCAGTCAGATTAGGTTTTATAAAGGAATACTAACTTGAAAGGAATAGCAAGAACAAATAAATCACCACCCAGCACCTGAGGCATAATTCCCCCCTACATCTCCTCTTTCTCTGGTGAGGAGAAAAAGATGAGGTTCCCTGTTTAACTTAGTTCCTACATAGGACAAGTTCTAAATCTAACCTCCATCCCCAACATGGTTTGTGACCTGGCACCCAGCTTCTCAGGACTTCTTTGTTGGACTAGGAGCAATCTGGGAGGAATCTTTGGACTAGAATCTTGCCCTCCAAGGTCACTGTGGTATAAACTTATGGTTTCAAGACTGCACCCCTCACACCTATAAAATAAAAGGACAAATGAAACAGACAAAAAAAACCTAGGCCATTTCTCAAGACAACAGGGCCTGAAGAGAACGTGTAAGAGCAATGTTTTACCCCCACATAAATAACCATTCTACTCATGTTATGAGTCAACCCACTGGAAGCTGTTAAAGAAAGCCTACTTTGCCTTAGTCAGGTAGATTTAATTATTCATCTAGTTCCTGTTATGATACCAAAGGAAAGTGTCTGTTCCCACTCACTTGGTAAGGAAATGAAAAATGTCTTCTCACAGAAATAGGTCCTTGGCATCACCCATATGAGTGTTTCTTTAGGTGACAAATTTAGATAATCTAAGCCTATACAAAAGCCTGTTATAGAGGTACATCAATGAGAAATCATTTTTACAGTCTTAAGGCTATCTATATCTCTGGTAAATTTGAATTTCAATATATTAGTAAGCTTTAAGCCAAAGGAATGAAACACTAATTGTGGAATTTTTGCATTATCAACAAAGGTTAAGTATTTTTCAGCATGTACTTAACCAGAAGGGACCTATCCTTTCATTATCATCCTTTACTAATACCCTACTTAGATGCCCCATTGGAGAATGGAAGTGAACATGACTTCTGGATGACTCTTCCAGTCAAGTACAAGCTCTTGTTAGGTATTATCTTACAAAATCAGAAACACTTCTAGAATAACCTCAGAAACAGACAGTGCCTACTCTCCATAGACCAGTCTAGCTAAATGTCAAGAAGCACATCACCATCAACAGGCTACTAGGGGGTAAATTCTTTGGCCGTGATAAGAGAAATAAAAATGAAAAACAACTCAATCCTGTGTGTGACCTCTTTCTCTCTGCTTCCACAGTGACAGTGGGAGAGTAAATGGGAAAAGAACAGAGGGAGCTAACAATCATGAAAATATATAACAAATTTTATATACTTTATATTAACCAATATTTATATTTGTACCACATATTAGAAAGCATACATATGTGCATAATTTATATATTTTATAGTATTTATATATTGCTTTAGAGTATGCAAAGTACTTCATGCATGTTATCTTGTAGAGTTAAAACAGTTTTGTAATATTGACAGAACAGTGAACTCCTTGTCCAAAGTCACATAAAGAGTGAATATCAGAGCCATAGATTTGAATGCAGGCCTTCTGGTGCCATATCTAAGTCCTCTTTTTACTAAACAAGGCTGCCTTTCTTAATCTGAGACATATTATTCTTGCATTGTTCACAGATTCCCCTCTATCTTATCTCTGTGTAAATCTCTCTCTAGAAAGATAGATATGGATAGATAAATATAAAGATACAGATAGATACATATGGGTATAGCTATAGATAGACAAATAGATATACATATGTATACACATATTTGAGTGTCTTTCTCTGTCTCTTTGTCTCTCTGACCCTGTCTCCTCTTTGTGTCAGTCTGTCTATCCTACCCCCACCTCTGTAGAAATTATTCTGCAAGTGAATAGAAATCTCAGTCCCAAGAGACAAGAAATACAACAATGTCCTAATATAAGGAAGGAAAGGGAGAGTACATGGGGATGGTTGAAAATCCAAGTAAAACCGGCCCAATATTACACTTGATTAAGCACACACCTTCACTTTACTAAGAGAAGAAAAGTGAATAATTGCTGTGGGAAATGGAATTATCTAGGAAAGGTCCCCCCGCAATGAGACTGTCTTGATAAAACTGAAAATGGAAACTTTTTTTTTAAAATCAGGTTTTCTTCAAAGCAAGTCATAATCTATTGGAACTACCAGGTAATTAATAGCACTAGGGTTTGGGAAAGATAACAGGCATAGTCTTTGGGGAGAGGCTGACTGGTTGGAGCACATTTTTACCCATCTGCTGTCTAGCACTAGTTCTGAGAGAATGTAACAGAGGAGACTGATGAGATGTGTCCAAATGACTGCCAGTATTTTTAACAAGACAAGAAGGCATATGGATAAGGACACACAGAATATTACTGTTCTCATTTGATTGAGGAAGAAAGGCAATGTGAACTCTTCCTTAAAATCTCTAACCTGTCTATGATTAAATAACAGTTAAAAAGAAAAAAAAAAGTATTGTTTAGTAACACAATTCACCCCATATCATCAGGGAAAGAGCTGTGTCATATAAGTGAATTCTAAGTGCCCAAACTTTGTTATTTCAACTCTTTTGGACAGAAATTTTTCTGAAATGTATCACAGACCTCTCACTTTCTTAGACAGAATATGATGAATATAATGTCATCTTTTCTTGATGACTCATTTCAATGATAATTTATTAAGAACTTACTATGCACTAGGAACTATGCTAGGTACTAGGGATACTATAATTATCAAAATAAATGTTCACTGACATTATTAAAAATACTATTTATACTAAGTTTTTTACTTCCCTGGATTCCTTTTCATGTTAGGTTATATTATTTCTGAAGTCCTTTCCACTAAAATAATTCTATGATCAATTTGTTTTACTATGCTGAAAAAAAACCCTCAATACAATTGAGGTACATAAAACTATAAAACTGAGAGTTATCCTAGCTACTTTGTCTTTTGCCATCTTATGCCTACTTTAATCATTTTTCATCGTTCTTTTTCTCCAATAGATTCTTTGAATCTATCATGTTTACTTTGTCATAGACTGGTAAATGATATACAACACTTCGTTGGAATTATACATAAAAATAAGAGTAATAAGCTATTTCTAGACTATTGGCTGAGGAATTCTTTTTGGAATAAAGTTAAACTTTGAAGTTTATGACACAGATTTTAGCTACTCAGATTTCTTCTTCTTTTTTTTTTTTAATGCTCCCTTCTGAACTCAACTTTGCTTTGGATCCCTTAGTTTGTTATCTAAATTGATTCTGGATAAATGAAGTATTACTAAGGTAATTACTTGATGAATCTGATTTCCTAGGAACACTTAATAGTCCTGTAATGGGACCTCCCGCTCTGGATGGACGGGAATATTTGGGTGTTCCTGTGATAGCCACAGATTTGCCTGTTTCAGTAGATCCCATTGTAGATGTGTTGAAGTATAGCCAGAAAGACATGGATGTGGTTATAGAAAAAATCAAACAAGAAGTTAAAGAAAAAGACATCAAAATTCAAGAATGGAAAGACAAATATGAAAACTCACAGGTGAAACGTTTAGCAGTGGGGAAAATTGTGGAAGAATTTGATGGGATAACAACTCAACTAAGGGTGTATGCGCACAAGCAGGAGGCGGCTTCAGAGGCTACAATCCACATGGCTTTGTTAGACACGCAGCAAGCCTTCATGGACAGGCATGACATGGAAGTATCTGGCTATGACCTCTCCAAACAACTGGAAATGCAGAATGAGGTTTTAGAACAACTTGAAAAGTATGAAGAAGCACTGAAGAAATGTGTTGAAGATTATCTAGTAAAAACTGAAAAGCAAGAGCAGAGGTACCAAGACCTGAAGGCTCAGGCAGAAAAGAAGTTAAACTAGCAAATGAAGAAATTGCCCAGGTTCGCAGCAAAGTAAAAGCTGAGACTTTGGCTTTACAAGCAGATTTACAGAAGAAACAAATGAAAGTCCAGTCACTAGAGAAAAGCATGAACAAAAAATACTAAAGAAAATGATGAAGTAATGAAAATCTGTGATGACTTGAATTCAAAGATGGGAAAGCAATTTTGAATTGTTCCATTCTTTATTTATAGTCAATGTCACGTTTAGTCATCATGTGCACTTTCTTAATCACAATTTGTTCACGTCACAGACATACTTGGGTGTATTTTTGGAATGTATTAAATTATTTTATTAAATTAAACTATTTTTATAAAACTGTGCTTGAATTAAGATTAATAATCCTTCAATCCTTTATCCCCACTCTAGAGGACTAGCATACACACACAAAATAAAATAAAAACTAGACAACAGGGGTGGCTAGGTGGTGCAGTGAATAGAGCACTGGTCCTGGAGTCAGGAAGACCTGAGCTCAAATCTGGCCTCAGACACTTAACACTTACTAGCCATGTGACCTTGGCAAGTCACTTAATCCCAATTGCCCTGCCCTCCCCCCTTCAAAAAGCAAAAACAAAAAACAAAACAAAAAGAGCTAGACAACACTCAGTATTAAACAATGTAGGATCAACTAGTTGCACCTATACTAAGCCCAGGAATATGCCCAGTTTTCTTTGATTATAATCAAAGAGTGATAAAAATTATGGAATTATGAACTGTTCACAATGAAACTGTAGCAGTGCAGTTGAGAAAAGACAGAGAGGGAGAGAGAGAGAGAGAGAGAGAGAGAGAGAGAGAGAGAGAGAGAGAGAGAGAGAGAGAGAGAGAAGCCACATATTTATTTATTTATTTTGTGGTTGCAGGTTTTCTTCCACTTCTAATTTAGGGACCAAAATTATATGTTAGAAGAATTATAATGTATTTCACTCCTGGTCACTTTCCCTTTATTTTGAGGCACAGTTGGTTAGCTGATCTTGCAATGAGTTTAATACGCAGACATAAAATGTAGCCTGGTAGGGCCTTTGGCAATTGTGACTTTGTTGTCTGCCCACACCATTGGTTTGCTACTGATCATTAGGAAATACAGTCTGCAAAAAGAAGCTGGTTTTTCCTGCTGACAAAGAGAAATCTATTAGAGAGTTGTTTGGTTGAAAATAGAATGTATTTATAGTGAAGAGAGTGTGTAACTTTGAGTCAGAGATATGAGTATGAATCTTAACTCTACTTTTACTATGAGGGTGTCCTAAAGTAAGGGACAACTTCTGTGGTCTTCAGTTCCTTCCTTTGTAAAATGAAGGGGTAGTACTAAATAAATATCCTTCCTAATGTGAATCCTAATGGTAAAAAATTGGAAACAAACTGTAATGCATCGCACCCTCAACATCTTTGCCTGTGGAATTCCTTCTCTTCCTTCAAGACTCAGCTCAGTTGTCACACACACTCCTTCTCTGATTCTACCAGCTAAAAGTAATCAACCCTTTGTTTTTCCAAGAATTCTTTGTCTAGATCTTTACTTTTCCTCCATCATACAATATCCTGTATTATATCTATCTGTGTACATTTTATATTTTTCCTTGTAAAGTATAAGTATCTCAGAATCAGGGATTGTGTCATTTTATATTTATGAATCATTAGCTAGCACAACGAATCACACATAGTGGATATTCAATATATACTTTTTAATATATTCTACTAACATTTACATGTGGAACCACCCAAGAAAATATAAAGACTGGGGAAGGGCAGGGCATTCATAGTGGTGCTTTTAGTGCCTATGACACCTACCTACCTAATACTTTGCATTCTAGCAGTATCCTGTGGATCTGCCCTTCTTTGACTACAGCTCACAAGCTCACACCTGTATGATTCCATTAATAGTCAGCCAGTAAATACAATGACACTTAGGAAAATGCATTTCCAAGGATATAATAGAAAAAAATTACTAAAAACAATATTCTTCCTCTCTTGGAAACATGAAGGACATATATACATAAAACATCCAGGTGAAGAGTGAGGAACAATTCGATTACAATTATTAGACATATATGTGTTCTCTGCATGCAGGTAAGTAGGTAAGAATACTTCTTTTGCTCTGTAGGGTTCAAGTTCTTTTTTTTCTTATGTAGTCTTCAAAAGGCTGTCATTAAGCATAGCATCTTTGCTAGATTGGGTTGCTCAGTTGGGGTCCCAGCATCTAATCTTTGTAAATTTATGTTGTATTGATAGGGCTATGTCTGCCATAGTCAATAGCTACCTCTCTTCTTTGTTGCTGAAGGTCAGCTTTGAGAAGTTGTTCTCTAACATTAAATAATTACCTCTTTCTATCATTTTCTTCAGTGTGTGTTTTACTGTGAGGCAGCTTGGTGGCACATTGGGTAGATAACTAAGTGTGGAGTCAATAAGAACCATTCAAATCCTACCTCAGAAATTTGCTAGCTCTTTGACCCCAGGCAAGTCATTCAAACATGCTGTGCCTCAAATTTCTTATCTTCAAAAATGAGAGATTAAGATACTGTGATTTCCTAAACCCCTATAACTCTAAATCTATGGTCATCTAATCCTATAAACTATACCTGGAACCCTATCAAATTCCCTCTCCAAATGTTGAATAAGGTGCCTCCCTCTTGAAAAGTAGCTTCTCAAATATATGCTAGGGTCATGAGAGGGGTGAAAATCTCCTCCTGCATCCAAGAGGTAAAGAGATAAGGTCTTCCCTAACTACTGACTCTTTCTTCAAGTGGCTCAAATTGACTAGAATGCATCTTTAAAGGATCTTCCAGGGCCTTGAGCAATCATTATTTATCCAGTGACGTTGCTTCTTTCCAATTCAAAGTGGACATTTTATTAAAACTTTAACACCTCATCATTTGTGATTATTCCTATGACAATATCAAGTGAGTTGGATGAAGAACAAATCTCTTTCTTCTTCTTATATATCTACCTTTATGTCTATCTATCTATCTATCTATCTAAATGGGGTGGCAGCATGGCGTTATGGGTAAAAAACTGACCTCAATTTTCGGAAGACATGGGTTCAAGTTGCTTTTCTGACACAAACTGGTTTTGTGAACCTAGGCAAAGAGCATAATTTCTCAATACTCTAGACAAATTACTAAAACAATAAGGTGCATAGAGGATAGTGACCACACACACACATATGAAAACATACATATATGTAGGTGTATCCACAATACTCTCTCTTTCTGTCTCTGTGTTTATATGTATGTATGTATGTATGTATGTATATTTGGTTTCAATGCTTCAAAGATCCATGACATCATTGGTCTGTGTATACTATATGTGTGTGTATATATCCACACATATGTGCATGTATGTGTGTGTGTGTGTATATATGAAAGTAGTGATATTAGAATGAATGACTTCCAGTATACTTTCCTACCTTGAAAGTTCTGTGTTTCTAATCAAAATTCACCAAATCATTTCTATGTCCTGAGAAAGCACAAAAAGATCTTGAAAATAGTATTTCTGTTTATTGCCCTAGCCATCCAGTGGATTGTGGATCTCCTTATATGGCAGTCCTAGGACTCAATTTCTAAGGTAGAAGAAGAAAGTTACTTCCCTTGGATAGTGACTGAGTTGTGTTGTTCTATAATATGTCCTGTTGAGTGAACTGGTGGAAGACAAGCTTCTTAAACGCAGTGGTTTCTTTTTTCATTTGAGATGTATGTTTGTATGGGCATGTGTATTGTATGCTTGCTATGTACTTAGTACTTAGCACATACTAGGTTCTTATGAAATATTACTGGGTTTTATTGGTTCTGAGACCTTCTTAAAAATGTAAAAATATCAGAACTACTAGTTAAGACTAGGCTCTATCTAGTGCAAAATAATATAACTTACTGTCACCAAAAAATAAAGGTGTTTTTTTTCTTTAGTGCTAACTTTATGGTGTTGTTAATCATAAATAATAATCATTGCATTTCATAATTAATATCCTTGGCCTTTTGAACATACATTCATCAATAGCTAAAGCAGAAATGGAAGGAATATCATAGAGACAGAGCAAATAGGTGGTACAGTGGATAGAGTACCAGGTCTTAAGTCAGGAAGACTCATCTTCTTGAGTTCAAATTTGGCCTCAGTTACTTACTAGTTCTGTGACTAGGGGCAAATCACTTAACCATTTTTTCCTCAGTTCCTCATCTGTAAAAATAAGCTGAAGAAAGAAACGGCAAAGCTATTCAAGTAACTTTGCCAACCCAAATGGAGAGTCAGGCATAACTGGAGCAATTGAACAACAAAACAAAGCCTAGAGACAATGGGTATTAAACAAAGGATTAAAACGGCTGCTTCTCTGCTCTGTGTAGGAAGAGCCTAAAAATACTTTGTACCAAAATATTATTTTAGCCTAAAAGGTAGTAATTTGTGAGGCAGGAGAGCTTTTGAGAGCTTTGCCTAGCTTTGCCATTTACTAGCTGTGTGACCTTAAGAAAAGGAATTTGCAATGAATTTGGAAAAAGTGTTGGGCCTGAAGTCAGGAGGACTTGAGTTCAAATTTGACCTCAGATTTTAAGCTCTGTGACCATAGGCAACTCACTTAACCCAATTTGCTCAGTTTCTTCATCTGTAAAATGAGCTGTAGAAAGATATGGCAAATCTCTCCCAGTATCTTTGCCAAGAAAATCCCAAATGGGGTCACAAAGAGTTGAACATGATTTAAATGGCTGAAAAACAACAAGGACCCCAATACTTGAGCTGACAATCACTTCTTCTATGACCATAGGATATTCACGTTATTCCCTCCTAATCTCAACTTCAAAATCTATAAAATAGGGATAATGAAACTTGCTCTATTTTGCAGGATTGTTTTAAGGAGTACATTTTGTAAATCTTAAATGTGAACTACTACTATTGTTGGAAGTTCAGTTTCCTCATCTGTAGAATACAGTATTGTACTACATGATCTCTAAGGCCCTTTCAATCTCTATGATTATTAGGAAACTCTATCAAACATCCATAGCACTTATAACTCTCTCCTATTTCCATTCATGGAAGGCATTGAAGGTCTAAGTTAAAAAAGAAAAAAAATTCTGGGAGTGATAACATACTAAACCCTTAATATTATTATGAGTAATACAGTTATTAAATTAGAATTAGTCACCAACAAAGCATAGCTTGGGTATGGAAACAATACAGGAAAGGTAAATTTTTATGGGATGAGAGATCATTAGGGAAGAAATCCTGGCATGTAAAATACAGACATTAGTCACATAGGACAAAATCAGATGCCTTCCCAGTGTTCATTCTCTGGGTATTTGGGGCATCTAGTCAGTGCTCATGGAAATTGAAAGAAGAGTCCTTCCCAAAAGCATCTTGGTATCAGGGAAATTTGCTATTCTAGCTAGCTATAATAACTACCACTTACAGAGCACTTCATGCTTTGCAAAACACTTTACATATGTTAACTCATTTGATCCTCACAATGACTTAGTGAAGTGGGCATTATTTTTAGTTCTATTTGATATATCAGGAAACTGAAACATACAGATGTTTGTCGTGAGTCACAATGCTAGTAAATATCCAAGACAGAATTTGAATTCAGAGCTTTCTGGTTAATGGCCCAATATTCTATCCACTATGCCACTTTGCCATCTCACATACTGGAAAGAATGTCGGACATAGGCGACTTTGATTTTAATACTTACATTAAAGAAAATCCTAGAATCAGAAAATATAACACCTAGCATGTACCTTACAGGGCCCATATCTACTATTCATATCTATCTGAAGGCTCTTTCTATAATAAGTCAAACAAGTAATTATCCTACCTCTACTTGAAGATCTTCAGGGTGGGAAAATCTACTATCCCCTCTGGACAGGCCTTTCCAATTTCTGGCAGGTCCAATTATCGAAAGGTTTGTGTTTGTTTGTTTTAATTTGTCCCCACATCAAAGTTAAATCTGCCTCTTGGCACCTTTTATTCACTGCTCTCAACTCTGTTTTCTACTTTGTTTCCTTGAGCCAAGAAGGACAAGCCTAATCCCTCTTGCACATGATTGCCACTCAAATAACTTGAAAATAGCTTTCCTCCACCCTTCAGTCTTCTCTGCTTGAAGCTTGACATACCAAATTACTTTAACCAATCCCCTTTGGCAGGATGATCCTCTTCTGGATACTCTCCAGTTGGTCAGTGTCTTCCCAAATAATTATTCAGACTTGCTTTTCTGAATCACACATGTGACCAAATTGCAGACTATGAATGTGGTGAGGCCTGAGACACGTCATTCTAGAAGAGACATTTGGCAGCAGGTATGACTTTATAGTAGTGTTCCACAAATCCAAATATGTGAGTGATATATCTCTCTCCGTGTGGTTAAGGATGTTTTAAAAATAGAAGGAAATAAACACAAGTACTAATTTACTTCTGCTAAGATTTGGTAAGGTCCTTTCTATAACAAATCAAAATGAGGAATATTGGTAATGGGGGATGCAGGTCTTTCTTCAAGTAGGGAAAAGTTATTGTGAAATGTAAGCAAAGGCTAGTGTTGTCCTTTTACATCATGAAGAGAGGGTCGTAATACCCCAAAATTTCTCCTGTTGCTTATCAAACTGCCTGAAATGCCACGATTAGAGAACCATTCCACTACACATACTACAATTAAAATAACTATTTGTTAGAGTCAATCAGTACACATACACACACACACACACACACACACATACACATGTACGCGCAACCTGATAAACACATACATGTTACTAATTAACAATACACTGGAAATTATTTTATCAGGTCACTTTTCAAAAGTTCAGAGAGGTAAAAATACTGAGAGACAAAGAAAGAACAGAAGGATAAAATTAATCTGCCAAAATTAATCTGAGACAAATATGATAGTATTACCAAGTGTCGATGCTATGGAGGCTTATTAAAGAGAACTTTTAAGTCTACATAGTCATCAGGGGCAGAGATATGGCATACCTTGTCCAAGCAAACTGTCAAAAAACATAGAAACCAAGTTTCCTGAAACTTTGACAGGACCTAGGCTTTTTGACTTGACTCTGGTATCCATAAGGTATACTGGTCACACTTCTATAGAAGGGTCAGTTAATCTTGAATCCCAGAATTAGTGAGTGTGAGCACATCACAACAGAGACTTCAGTTTGTGTCACTGCTAGTGCTAACAATGACTGACCTCTGGCTTTAATAGCTCCACAGCATCCAGTTGGAGTTCACAACCTGCCACCATACTCTCCTTAAGTCCAAGTCACCCTTCCCCAGAGACAACTGTTGAATTGGATTAGGACATAGAGCAAGGTAAAGTTAGGTGGCACAGTGGATGGAATGCTGGGCCTGGAGTCAGGAAGATTACATTTCAAATCTGGCTTCAGACACTAGCTAGCTGTGTTACACTGGGCAAGTCACTTAACCCCCTTTGCCTCAGTTTCCTCATCTGTAAAATCAGCTGGAGAAGGAAATGATGAACCATTCCAGAATCTTTGCCAAGAAAATCCCAAATGGGGTTGCAAAGAATCAGACATGACTGGAACAACTGAATAACAATAAAAATAGATAAAGGGTTCTGAACCTGGGACCTACATACCCCTCTGAACCCAAGAGGGTCTCTGAATTTAGACTAGGAAGAAATTGGATCTTTACATTCACTAACCTTTGCTTTATTTCGTAGTCCTATGTATTTTACTTTATGCATGTAAACAGAGAGATTAGGTGATTTGCTAAACTATTAAGGGTCAAAATTAGGATCTGAGGCCATGTCTTTTCACTATACCATGCAAGTGGTAGGACCAGAATTTGGACCTAGTTCCCTTTACTCCACATCAAGTATTCTTTCAAGTCCCACCATGACACCTTCCACATAGCACTACTACACTAGAGTGGTTTCAAAATAGTAAATAGGACCATCTTCCAACCCACAAACTGTTTCCTCTGTGTGCTTATATAAGCCTGTTTCACAGATCAAAGCTGGCAGAATGCAACTTTCCTCACAATGGAGGCCATTTCTGTTCACCCACCCAACCGAACTTTAAAGGGTCACTGGTGCATTCATATAATGGTCAGTTAGACCATGGGCTATAAGCCCTTGCCTTCAGGCTACCGTGTGGTAACCATAACCAATGGCAATCATTTTATGTTAAGAATTTTTAGAATTGTATTTGTCTAGTGTTCTATACAGAGGCCTTAGTTGGTCAGACCTCATTTTGCCACATACCATCCATCTTTTAGAGCCTTCAAAGCCATCACAGGTAATTCTGTTTTTATTGTTGCACTTTCGTTTAAACAGAAAATGATCAACTGCTTCTGTCTATTGCAGCGGCTGCAAATAGCTGCTTCCTGGTTCATTATCATGATTCTTTGACACGTGAAAAGAATAGAAAAGACTGGATTAATAGGGCTGCATGCTGGCCACAGAGACTGCTGAGATTCCAAAAGGTATCTGTAATCTGACAGCAGTCACAGCCTTCTATCAGGGCTTATCAGATGCCACTGAACTGTAACCAGAACCAAGGAGTCTTTGTTTCTTAGCCCAGGTCACTCAAATGTATGCATTCAAAATAATATGGATAGCACTATGGTGTAAAAAGTGACAAATGAAGGAGATATTTAGTTTTCTCATTACCAAACCATGACTAAAAATCACATTGAGAATCAAATTCACCATTTCAAATAAAGATGGTACTAGAAAAACATGAAACCTATTTATGTAGTCAAGTTACACAATATCTAAGGTATATTTTTAAGACAAAATGGAAAAATATGCTTTGGGGCAAATTAGTTTTTCTTTTACTTTTTTTTTTAATCCTGGACTATACATCATAACATTGTGTGACATAATATTATGTTAAATATTTAGTAAAGGTGAAAAATGGTGTTCTTGTATTATTGCAATTTCGGGATAACATTTCATCAATATGCATTCTGCAAGAGACAGGCATGATGAATATTAACATGAGCCGAGCTGTTCTGTATGTGAGCATGTTTCCCTTGAAATGACACGCAGTAGGAATTAGCACATGTCAGGAAGCACTTTGCCAGGGCAAGGACTGCTACATATATTTCACTTACACTGGGACCTGAATGCATAATGCAGTTATATATCAGCAGAATTCAATGGTTTTCAAAATGGAGAGCATCGATGCTGGTTTTGCCAAGATGGGAGTGAGGCAGGGGTAGGAGGGCAAGCTCTTTTGAAAAGACATGATTTCCTTGGATGGAGATAGATAGATAGATATAGGTCAATATACCTATATAGATCTGTGTGTGTGTGTGTGTGTGTGTGTGTGTGTGTGTACTACTGAAGTGAATAGCACAAGATCTTGGAAAGAATACTAGACTCCTTCTGAGAAAATTAGGGTTTAAGCCCTATTTCTATCACTTATTACTTGTGTCACACTGACCAGAGAGAGGTAGGGTAATTTAGTGTATAAAGAGTTAGCCCTGGATCAAGGGAAACCTGGGATCAAAACCTGCCTCTTATGGGTGATTCTTATTATTGTTGTTCAGTTATTTTTCAATCACATTCAACTCCTTATGACCCCATTTGGGGTTTTCTTGGCAAAGATACTAGAATGCTCATTTTCCAGAAGAGGAAAATAAGGCAAACAGAATTAAGTGACTTGCCCAGGTCACAAAACCAGTAAGCATCTGAGGCCAGATTTAAACTCAGGAAGGTGAGTCTTCCTAACTCCAGGCCTGGTACTCCCTCCACTATGCTACTTAGCCACCAGGTTGATTTACCAAGGACAAAGAATCTCACATTAGGACCAATATAATCCATCCTCCATTCAGGTGTCACAGCTTTGACCATGTCACACCCCTCCCCTCACTCAGTAAACTTCAGTAGCTCTCCATTACCTTAATATCAAATATATAATCATCTGGCATTCAAAGTCCTTCATAACCAGTCTCCCCCTCTCTTCACAATCTTCTTACACTTTACCCCAATTCTTTGTGATTCAGTGACACTGATCTCCCTGTTCCTCATGTAAGATAGTCCATCTCTCAACTCTATCTTCTGAATCTGTGAATTTTCATTGTCTGACCCCTATGGCTGGTATTCTTTCCCTGTTCATCTCTGCCTCCTGGCTTCTCTGATTTTCTTTGAGTCAAAACTAAAATCCCACCTTCTGCAAGAAGCCTTTTCTAGTCCCAATTAATACTAAGAGCTTCTCTCTGTTGATTATCTTCCATTTGTCATATGCGTGTATATGCAAATGATATATATCTTTTATCTATCTGCATATATATATATATATACATATATATATAATCTTACATAGTGAATGTTGTCTCCCTTCCTCCTACAATCTTTTTTTCCTAATATCCCTAATGCTTATAATACTGCATACCCATAGTGTGCATGTTAAATATGTTTATGTACTATCTCATTGTCCTATGAAACTCTTTAATACTCCAAATTATAACTGAGATTCTGATCTAGATTGATGAAGGGAGTTCCCACATGAAGGAATTCCCTACAGCAAAGAAATCACTTGTTGCAAGAAAAGAAAGGATAATTCATTGGACAAATCGTAATGTCTTTATGCCTCACTGTTATCGTCTGTAAAATGGAGATAAATATTTTTATATTACCTCCTAGTATGATTGTGAAGACAAAATAAAACCTCAAATGTGAAAATACTTTATAAATAGTGCCAAACGATCCCTATTATTATTATTATTGACAAAGTAAAAAAAAAGAAAGAAGGAATGAATTAAAAATAAATTACAAAGTATTTATATGTAAATTTTAAAGAATACTGAGAGATATATTTTGCTTAAAGGCATGGAAAGTAATCATTAAATAAATACATGAATCAACAGGCATTTATGAAATACTTACAATGTGCTAGGGACTGGAGATTTTATATACATATGTATGTAGACATATGTATATAAAATTCAAATAAACTAGTGTGGGGAGGAGGTAGACAGTTCTCAGACAAAACCAGTAAGTAAGCAATTAAACTGCTTTGGAATGTGCCTCAAAAGTGGCCCAATTCATGCTCATCATTGTTGCTTTTGGCATTTATTTCCTCTAATAGCTGGATGTGTACAGTATATTTACATGGACCAAAATAAAGACCCTTTAGTAAAATCAACCCTTTATTGCAATTGTGGAAGCCATTCTCCAAGGGTTGAAAATGGGCAGTGGGATTTCTACAGAGTACAAAGGCTCTCATACTAGGAAGAGATATATTTATTTCTACTGCACACCCAAATACAGTTCCATTTCATTCTTATACTAGAAGTAAAGGTTAAAAAATGTTGATTAGACAAAATAGCTAAACTAAATTGCACCCCTTGCTTAGTGCGCTTATCTCATAAATATACATAGACATATACATACATGGTTAAATAACTTTCTCATGCTCACACATCAATAAGTATGGGAGATAATACATGAACCCAGGCTTCTACTGGCTCCAAATTCAATGTGCTTTCAATTGTATCATTAAAGGTGACAAGGAGCTTTATATATTGTATAGCCCAACCATGTTGTACAGATGAAGAAACTTGAAGTAGACAACAGTTTGTGTATGGGGGGAAAGGGCACCATGTAAATATGTGTCAATAAAATTATATCTAAGTCAAAAATGCTCATTTACATGAGTAGCGTTGGGAGCCTTGATATGCAGAATGATGATGTGAAAATCATTAGAGGTCAAATAGGATGTGTTGGGAACTGAAGTCTATGGTATAGGATCACAGGGTGAAAATGGGGGCAAGAAGCAACCTTAGAAGTGATTTAATCCAATTGGGTGAAAGAATTTGTTTAGCCTGACTTTGAGAAGACTTGGGAGGCAACAGAATAACAGGCTTCAGTTATTCGAAGGGATGTGGTGAGGCACTAGATTAGACTTTCTCCACTTGGACCCAGAGAAGAGAACTAGTAGCAAGAGATGAAAGCCATAAAGAGGATGGGGGTGGGGGGAAGGGGCTTAATAGGTAGTGCCATAAATTAGTGCTACAATGGGCACTTAAATTCCCCATTACCAAAGATATGAATCACTTAGCACAATACCCAGTAAATGGCAGACACTTAATAAATGCTGGTTGAATTGAATGGTTGATTGAAGGAGATTAGATAACCCTTGTCAGAAATGTGATAAAGGAATATCTTTTTCAGGTATGGGTTGGACTCAATGATCCTTCAGATGAAAATTCCTCCAGAATGGGAGATTCTGCAGGCCTAGAAAATAACTTTCCAGAGATCATGGAATGGCTCCCTAATTACTGCTTTTTTCACTATACCAGTTTTCCAACTTCTTTTTTTTCCTCCATGTCATTCATAATTTTTCAGGAATAAGTCCATTAAAAAAAACAACTTTCATAAAATGATCTCCTAAGTAACCTCAGCCCTTCCTATTTCTGTTCCATGTGTGGTGAAGGACCAGACAAGTAGTTTGGGTACCTTAGAAGGAAAACTACAATGCTATTCATCTGATGTCTAGGCATCTGCATTCGCATGTTTCAATCAGATTCCACAGGTCTTGTAGCTCCAAGAAATAGCTAGTAATTTTTAGGCCTGAGCCAGGCAACAAGAACCACAATTCCTTTATAATTCAATTTAAAAAATGTTTTCTAAAGATGAAAGGCCTAAGGAACTCCATCTGAGCAAGGGGGAAATACAGACCCTTGGAAATAGTTAAAACTATTTTTCACCCCTGTGGCACTTAATCCTGGACTATACATCATAAGATTGTATATGAGGAGGCCACAACCTAGAGAAGAATAGGTGACGGTAAGGGCAAAGATTAACTGTTCTGAGGTATAGTCACTTGGAAAGAAGAAACATTTCCAAAGCTCCACATTTTGACTAGAGGCAATATGACATACTAGATAGAGATTTGGCCTGTAATAAAGGAAGAACTATGTTCAACTCCTGCCCATGTCACAGTTGGCTGTGTGTCCTTGGGCAAGTCATTTCATTTCTTAGTGTTTTGACAGCTCTCCAGTACTGAGAAGGTGCCAAACTGCTTTGGTAGATGCAGTTTCCTCATGCAGGCGTTTCTTATGGAAATTAAATCAAAAGTTTACCCCCGATCTCTTTCCTGTTACCTAGATAACAAGCTCCATTTTTTCTATTCTGGTAAAGAACAAAAGTAGCCCCTTTATATTTGGGGGCCTAATACAAACCCTACTTTTTGGAATCTCTCCCTCGAGGAGTACACAAAATCCCATACAATTGAGAAGCATGTATGGTAGCCATAGAGTCAATGATCCCCTTTTAGAGTTCTGAAGACAGAAATTGACAAGAACTCATAGGGAAACAAATGAAATTTGACGTTTCCTTTACAGAAGATATCATGTGACTGTATGTAAATGAAAACACAGCACTGAGGTGAATGGAGTAAGAAACTGAAACACATGTCTGGTCATGAGAGAAATAAAATCTCTTAGAAACTCAGTTCGTATTTTAAAAGATGCTGATCAATGCTCTTTGAAAAGATTCATCAAACAGAATTGAGACAGCAGGACTCTTCTTTTTTTTCTTCTTGGAAAATCCAGATGTTTCATCCAACCATGACTTGTCACAGTCATTGGAGCATAGGGCAGACTTATAGTTCCAAAGTACCATGCCACCAATCATTGCTACCATGTTTAAAATTCCACCTTTAAGTTTGCATTATTTTGTATCTTAAAATCAGATTTCTTTTTACTTGAAAGAGGTATTTATTCTTTCCTGACTATGGAAAGAATGTTACTTTCATCCTAAGTGAATGAAGAGGAAGACAACTTCATTGCCAAAATTCAACTAAGAAATATGGATTGGGGGAATGTCTTTCAAAAGATCAAGTCTATAAGTTTTATACCTGCTTATGTTCTCCTTTTCTGACCATGTCTAAGTCTCCAGGTACCAGAATCTCACTAGCCAAAGCAGGCTACGAGGTAGAAAAGTAATGGCATTGAAAAATTAAGGGAGTTATCAGATGGTCTCCATTTAAAGGACGTATTTTCAAAGCAGTACCTATGGCATGAGCAGCAATGATGCCATAGGGGTGAAGCAGGGACTTCAGCTATTGCCAGCTATGGAGACCACCAGCAATAGATGCAGTTGAGTCCTGACTAACCTATGGATATTCAGTT
This sequence comes from Pseudochirops cupreus, assembly GCA_028627135.1. Taxonomy (NCBI): domain Eukaryota; kingdom Metazoa; phylum Chordata; class Mammalia; order Diprotodontia; family Pseudocheiridae; genus Pseudochirops; species Pseudochirops cupreus. Next base: position 162,812,114 of record CM053581.1, read on the forward strand.
TATGGTAGTTATAGAGGTAAAAAGCAACAGGGGACAAAGCTTCAGGGCATGAAAGCTCTGGAGGCCGACTACTATTTCAAAGAAGCTCCATGAAAACAGTTATGAGTCAAAGGCTCCTGAATCACATAAAAATACTTTGGGAGGCAGGTCAAAGAAATAGGAAGTTACAGTTGGTTTTTCAGAAAACATGGACATGAGGATTCCAGCATGGAATCTTTCAGTTATAGAGAGAACTAAAGCCTAAACAATTCCTTATCTCAAACATGAATCTGGTTGGTTGCTATCCTTCATTCTTGAAGACGACCAAAAATGACATCATTATTTTAGAGTCAAATAACAACGTGTTCAACTGTGTCTGATAAGACCAATACAAGCTCAGAATGCTGTACCACAAATCAGGCACAAATAATCATTGTGAACACTTGTGCATCTCCCATTTCTTTACAGCTACTTCAATTCTGCTTTGTCCACAGCACACAACACCTTCTCTGATGAGGGCAAGCCATGCTGGGCAGTCTTGTAAGAGTGTCTCTCATGCCAGAGCTGAGAATTAAGTGGATCGGGTGGACACCAAAGGTGGAAAGCAGTCCTGAAAAGGGCTCAGCAGTCCTTACACCAGAGTATTATTCTTCCCTGAATACTCCCTAAACCCAAAAGCATGAATCTAGTCATTTTCTCATATTGAAGATCCCAAACCCTTTTTGATTAACTTATAAGTCTGTAGAAGACAGTGTTTGGTTGTATACGAGAGCAGGAAAGGGGAGGTGAGAAATGTTACTTGTTTTACGATTCCTGATGCTCTATTCTCAGAGCAGCAGGCACTAAATGAGGGCTCAAATCATATATAATCCCTAGATTGAACCTGATAACCTCTAAGAACCCATGGAAATATGCATGGTACATAATCATCTTAAAATAATGGTAGAAAATTTAGATAATTAACTTTAGGATTAAAAGATTTAAGTCAAGTACAGTCTATTAACTTATCTGATGATATATTCCTATATTGGTTGTACTTTGCAGCAGAGTTTCTCCTATATATGCAATTGTAAACTTAGAAGGACTAAAGTTAAGTTGAAAATTAAGGCAACTATAACCAAGATAAACTGAGGTTCAAGGAGACATTTCAAGTAGACATTTAAAGGCCTGGATTAGCATGGTGTAATTTTAAGAGTTCAATCTGTAGTTGAACTACCTAGGTTCAAAACTTGCCTGTGATTTGGTACCTGTTTGATCATGGGCATGCCATTTCAACTTTCCTGCCTCAGTTCCTTCATCAATAAAAGTACAGGTTTGCCATTTATGTCTGAAGTCTCATCCAGCTCTAAATCCATAATTTTATGAATCTTTATATCATTATTTTGTTTTCTAAATGTAATTTTTTAAAGTTATACATAAAAAGACTTGATGGGAAACAGCTGCTTAGTGGGATGCATTTTCACTCTTATAAAAATATATTAGTTTCATTGAGGATATGGATATTACATTGTATAAGATCATTTAGTAAGAATTAGTGATAATAGAAACAATGATTGGATCCCCAAGGATGATGCAAACATTTTCATTCAATTTTCATTTGTCTGTTAGTAATGCTCCTCTCTCCCCACCAATTCCCCACGACAGTTTGTCTGCTTCCTAGAACAAAGGAGATGTAGTGTTGGTGATGGCCCTCAAGATCCTGCAATATGAATTTGCCATTAAAACAACTGGAGTTTAATAACACTATGTAGTCACAAGCCATTTATCTAACACTGAGATATGTTCCATCCGCTGGGATGTCTCCAAATATCTAATGCAAAATGAAGATATTAGAAAAGAGGATCTCTAATCCCTCTTATAAATGGTAGCCCTAAATCTTCTCTTCTTAAGGTTAAATATCCCCAATTCCTTCAACAAATCCTCATATAGCAAAGTGTTCCACTCCCTAATCATCTCTGTCCTTCTTTTGGAAATAACCCATTTTATCAAAGTCTTTTCTTATAGGGGTATTTGCAGAACGTAAAGACATACTTCTGCTCTCTCTTAACATTGACAGAGTTAATTGAAATTATTTATTTCCCTTGGTCTAGAAAACATTTTTTCTATTACTATAGTCTAAGAATATATTAGCTATTGTTGCTGTTGACTATGTAATATTGTTATATCATATTAACTTCTGAGACTTTTCACATCCCCAGCTCTTTTTCAGAAGATCTGTTCTCTACCCATTCCACTCCAAATCTTTTCTTTTATAGTTGACTGACATTTTTGGATCCTAAAGTATGCTGTGTTTATCTATATTAAGTATCACCATTCTAATCTGGCCAAATACTGGCCAAATACATGACCTCTGAGATGTCTTCCAAGGTTGAGATCCTGTCATTCTGTCATTTCTGTTACCTGATCCTGTCAAACACATTAACTATCCCTCTGAGCTACATGTCATCAGAAAATTTTATAAATATGTTATCTGTCTTCATCTACATCTTTGATTAAATACTGAATAAACTAGAGCCAAATATACTGCCTTGTGGCACTATACTACAGATATGACTTCATAGTGACTCAGTAATCATGATTCTTTGGGTCTGGTCACAAAACAAACTCCAAATATCTTTATAGTTTAGTACAATTCAGTCTACTTTGTTCCATCTGGTACTCAAGTGTGTCATGACAAACTATTTTTCTTGTCAGAATCCAGATATCCTATGCCTATGATATTCTCCTTATATGACCATGTTTAAAAAGAAACTACAGTTAAATCTAGCATTAATGGTTATTGTCAAGCTTATACTAGCAGCTAGTAATTGTATTTGTGTGTATGGACAATGTACATATATATGCATGTGTATATATGGACATATATTTAAATGTATATATACATGCATATATATTTATATACATATAAATGTATATATGTGTATGTGTCTACACATGTATTTATATTAATATCTATGCATGTACATATGCATATATGTTTACATATATACACATTTTTATATAAAGGATACTTTCTTCTCTGATCCCTTTTGAGCATAGGCATAACAGTAGTATAGCTTGGTCAAAAATTATGCATTGTTTAGAAAGACTTAGTGTATAATTTGAAATCGCTTTCCAAAATGGTACACCCATTAATAGGTTTATCTACATTTTGTCAGCATGTCTGTTTTCCCACAGTTCCTCCATCTTTTAAAATTCTCCTTTTTCATTATCTTTACTACTCTGATAGGTGTGTGGCAAAATATCAGAACTGCTTTAATTTGAATTTTCTACTTAGTAACTATTTGGAGCATTTTTAAAAATATGGCTATTGATAACTTAGGTTTCTTCCCTTGAGAACTCTCTGTTATATCCTTATATTTGTATAAGTTGAAGAATATTTTTTCCTTAAAATTAGAAAAAGTTTCTTATTTCTTTCAGAAAAGAAAATTTTATCAGTGAAATTTTTTACAAAGAATATTTTTTCTCAGCTATTTGTCCTTTAACCTGAGATTTGTTTCTTTAAGAATATTTACCATTGACTTTGGAAGTCTTTCAGTGAAATCTGAATCTTATATACTGCTGGTCTAAAGATGAGCTGTTTGATTACAGGGTTTCCTGATGGTGGGAAATAGCTGAACTGTACTCCTTCCTTCAATTCCACCATCTTACTCCAGAAGCACTTTCAAAATCCGTTAGTTGATTCTTGACCAAATTCAAATAAAGTTCACTATCTTTTTGCCCTATTTTAGGAGGTCAATTTGATGATTTCTTCTTTCCTTGTTTTGCTTATCATATTTAAAATTTTTGCAAGTAATTTTGACTGAATATTTCCCAAAATAAAGATCATATTGCTTGTAATAGAACACACATGTAAAGTAATTAGTCCTAACTAATCTTCTATCTAGTATAACCACATATCCATTCTGAGAGATACTATCTCCCTCTACCTCCTCCCCTGCAAAAAAATAAATAAATAAAACCTTCCTCTTCTTGAAACTTGTCTTTGTGGCATTATGGATATGTACTTTAACTTTGATAATTATTATCAATGTTTTTATTCTGTCTGACCAATATTGCTTAGCTATTTAATATTTCTTCATTAATATTGCTATAGTAATTGAGTCGATTATTCTTTGGTTTGTACTTTCATAATTATATACC
>CM053581.1:162816735-162837397 GCA_028627135.1 Pseudochirops cupreus
AATGTTTTGAATGTTTGTCTTGATTTGTAATGGAATAAACAGAGTGTTCACTCTATTTTGTAATCTGAACTCTAAAAGCTGTTCACAGTAGCATTCCTTTGGGAATCTGCTGGTGAATGGCATTACAAATGGCTAGGACAAAATACATGTTCTCAGGAACTCCTAAGTTCAAATCTGGCCTCAGATCCTTCCTATAACTGGTCTTGGAAAAGTTGTATGATCACTGTACCCCTCAATTTCTTTATCTACAAAATGGAGATAATAGCACTTACCTCCCAGGATCAGTGTGAGAATAAAAATGAAATAATATGCTTAATGGGCATTGCAAACCGAGCTATATAAATTCTATTTTATTATCATTGTTAATAATTTCTTTATTTGAAATAATTGACTCCATTAGATAATAGTCATTTCCCAATCATTTGTTTTCTATATGGTGCTTTTAACTGCTACTGTTTTCCAAACTCATGCTATATCTAATTTTTCTGATGCTTAAGACTGTGATCTTTAAATTAACCATAGGATCTGTGACAAAAAGAATAATTTTATTTATGTGGAAACATCATATAATCAATAGAACAGATCATTTAAAGGCTTTTGTATACATGGTGATGGTAAATTAAGTAGAAGCCACCAAAAGCAGTATTTGACAACTAATTGTTTAATGAACCACTTAAAGATTTACCATCCCTCTCTGGAAAAAGGGATATACTAATGATTTTGGTAATTTTTCACTTAACAGAGGAAAGCTAATAGAAGAAACCTTACTCTTTATTCAAAGATAATTAATAGCAAGAACTAAAGTTAAATAAGTAAATTATATAGATATATTTAGATATATATGTGTGTATACACATACATATATATATATACACATATATACATACATATACGCATATGTAGATAGATAAATGCCTACAAATAAACACAGAAAAAGTAATGTAAAATACCATTTTGTCCAAGTGTCTGCAGTAAGTGAAAACAGATAATTCATATTCCTACTATCACAAATGTTTCCTTACTATTGCCTCACCTCTAATGCCCTGGGGGAACTATATCCCAAGTCATTAACATTTTAGTTTGTACTACTGAAATAATTCCAGAGAAAATCTGAGAGCATAAGGTGAAAGTAGAGGGGAGGACTGGTTAATTTTCCAGTCATTGAAAAATGCCAGCTCTGCTTTTGACATGTTCTTTTAATTTTAATTGTGTGATCTGAATGAAAGCTTGCCAAATTTTACTTATCTATAAATATTTAGTGTGTGTGGGAGGAAATGGGGGGCGGAGTAGGGTCAGAAAAGCATGATATAGGAAAGCAATGTCTTCATTTAATTTCTTAGGAGTGTATTCAGATATGTGCTACAGAGGTAAGATTATTGGCTAAAACTGGAGGACATGGATTCCAGTTCTCTCTGATGCTTACCTTTATGACCTTGGGCAAGTCACTTTACACCAATGGGCTTCCATTTCCATGTTGGCAAGTTAGGAGAGTGGACTAGATGACATGTGATATCATCTGAGCTCACTTCCAGCTTTAAGTCTGTGACCTTCTAAGATGTATAGTTTCACCACGCCTTTTGCAGACTTTGTGGTTTGTTTGATTTTTAACAGAAGATATTATTCCATTTATTTTAACCTCACATTGATTTTAAAAATATATAGAAGGAGGCTAAAGTCATTAAAAGTACCAAGTTTCAAGCCCTGGATCAGTTTTTCTCTCTTTCATAAAATCTTTTTGATGGCCCCAGCCTGACATATCTCCTTCAGCTGAATAACAATGCAATCTTTTTAATTTTCTTATTTACCTTTTATATTATACTTGCATCATACTTATATGTGAATATTGCTTTTAGAATTTGGAATACCTAGCATAGTGCCTAAGAAACTATGTGCAATCATAGTTCTCCAGGGATAAGGTGGGGTATAAGTTCAGAGGCTCAAGATACAGGGGTGGGGCTTCCAAAAATGGTAGGCAATTTGATATAGGTTATATGTGTGCTATCCTGTAAAATATATTTCCACATTAGTCACACTTAGAAAGAAGAAATAGATAAAAGGAGGGGAGGGAATACAAGAAAGAATGAAGTAAGTGAAAAGAGTATGTTTCAATCTGCGTCAGAGTCCATCGGTTCTTTATCTGGATATGGATAGAATTTTCCTTCATGAGGCCTTTGTAATTGTCTTGGATCACTGCATTCCTGAGAAAAGCTGAGTCATTTATAGCTGATCATCACACAATGTTGCTAATACTGTGTACAATGTTTTCTTGGTTCTGCTCATTTAAATTTGCACCAGTTCATACAAATCTATCTAGGTTTCATTTTGTTTTTTTCTGAAATCTGCCTGTTCATCATTCATCATTTATCATTGCACAATAGTACTCCATTACATTCATATATCACAGCTTGTTCAGACATTTCCCAATTGATAGGCATCCCCTCACTTTCCAATATTTTGCCACCATGAAAAGGATTACTATAAATATATATTTTTTAATATATGTAGGTCCTTTGGGAAACAGAGTTAATAGATACGCTGCTGGATCAAAGAGTATGCAGTGTTTGATTGCTCTCTGGGTATAGTTCCAAATTGCTCTCCAGAATGGATGGATCAGTTCCCAACTCCTCCAAAATCACATTAGTGTCCCAATTTCCCCACATCCTCTCCAACATTTATCATTTTCCTCTTTTGTCATATTAGCCAATCTTATACATATGATGTAATACCTCAGTGTTTTAATCTGCATTTCTCTAATCAAAAGTGATTTAGAGCACTTTTTCATAGGCCTACAGATAGCTTTGATGTCTTCATCTGAAAGCTGCCTGTTCATATTTTGACCATTTATCAACTGGGGAATGGTTTGCATTCTTATAAATTGGACTCAGCTCTCTCTATGAGAAAAAAGGCCTTTATCAGAAACGTTTGCTTTAAAGGTTCTTTCCTAGCTTTCTGCTTTCCTTCTAATGTTTGTTGCATTGGTTTTGTTTGTGCAAAAACTTTTTAAATTATTATAATAAAAATGATCCAATTTTGCCTTTCATAATGCTTTCTAACTCTTGTTTGATCATGACCTCTTCCATTCTCCATAGATCTGACAGGTAGGCCGTTCTTTGCTCTTCTAATTTGCTTATGGTATCGCCCTTTGTGTCTAAATTGTATACCCATTTTGACCTTGTCTTGGTATATTGTATGAGATATTGGTCTATGCCTAGTTTGTGTCTTATTATTTTCTGGTTTTCCCAGAAATTCTTGTCAGATTGTGAGTTCTTATCCTAGAGGCTAGGGTGCATGGGTTTATCAAACACTAAGTTACTACTTATCTTAACTGACTTGTTTACCTAATCTATTCACTGCTCCACCCCTCTGTTTCTTAACCAGTACCAGACAGTTTTGATGATTACTGCTTTATAATATAGTGCGAGATCTAGTATTGGTAGGCCACCTTCTTTTGGCATTTTTCCCATCAATTATCTTGATATTCTTGACTTTTTTATTCTTCCAGATGAATTTCATTGTTATTTTTTCTACCTCTATAAAATAATTTTGGTAGTTTGATTGCTATGGCACTGTGTAAGTATATTAACCAAGGCAGAATTGTCATTTTCATTACATTAGGTCAGCCTACCAATTATGAGAAATTTATATATTTCCAATTATTTAGATCTGTCTTCATTTGTATGAAGTGTTTTATAATTGTGTTAATATAATTCCTGGTTTTGTCTTGGCAGGTAGACTCCCAAGTGTTTTATATGGTCTGCAGTTATTTTCAATGTAATTTCTCTTTCTCTCTCTTGCTTGTGGGCTTTTATGATCATCTTAAGAAACGCTGATGATTTACGTTTACCCTGTATCTTGCAGCTTTGCTAAAGTTGTTAATTATTTCAAGTATTTTTTTAATTCATTGATACTCTAGGATTCTCTAAGTGTACCATAATATTATCTGCAAAGAGTAATGATTTTGTTCCTCATCACCTATTCTAATTCCTTTGATGTATTTTTTCTTCTTAGTTATAGCTAACATTTCTATTTTTCTATTCAATATAAAAGTGATAATGGGCATCCTTCCTTCACTCCTGATCTTATTGGGAAGGCTTCTAGCTTATACCTATTACAAATAATACTTGCTGATGGCATTAGATACTGATTGTCATTTTAAGGAACACTGCCTTTATTCCTATGCTCTCCAGTGTTTTTAATTGGAACGGGTGCTGTATTTTGTCAAAAGCTTTTTTAGCATCTACTGAAATAATCATGATTTCTGCTAGTTTTGTTATTGATATGGTAAATTATGTTGATAGTTTTTCTAATATTGAATCAATCCTGCATTTCTGATATAGATCCCACCTGTTCATATTGTATAATCCTTATGATATATTGCTGTAATCGTCTTGCTAGTATTTTGTTCAAATTTTTTTGCATAATATTCATTTAAAAAATTGGTCTATAATTTTCTTTCTCAGTTTTATCTCTTCTCAGTTCAGTTATTTGCACCACATTTGTATCATAAAAGGAGTTTGGCAGGAGTCCTTTTTCACCTGTTTTTTTCAAACAGTTTATGTAGTATTTAAATTAATTGTTCTTTAAATGTTTGGTAAAATTAACTCGCAAATTCATCTGATCCTGGGGATTTTTTTCTTTGAGGGTTCGTTAATGGATTGTTCAATTTCTTTTTCAAAGACACAGTTATTTAAACATTTCATTTCCTGATATGTTAATCTGGGTAACTTAAATATTCATAAATATTCAATTATCTTGCTCAGGAAGTTAGATTTATTGGCATATAAGTAGGCAAAATATTTCTTAAGGATGCCTTTAATTTCCTCTTTATTGATGGTGATTTCAGCCTTTTAATTTTTGATATTGGATATTTTGTTTTCCTCTTTCATTTTTTAATCGAATTAACCAATTACCTACCTTATTGGGGTTTTTTTGTGTGTGTGCATAAAACCATGTTCAACATTTATGTATTATTTCAATTGTTTTACTTTTACTTTCAATTTTATTAATCTCACCTTTTAATTTTCAGGATTTCCAATTTGGTGCTCAATTGGGGATTTTTAATGTTTTTCTTTTTCTAGTTCTTTTTTTTTAGCTGCATGTCCAATTTATTGATCTGCTCTTTCTCTATTTCACTGATGTAAGAATTTAGAGAAAAAAAATTTTTTCTCGTAAGTACTACTTTTGCTGTATACCATGAATTTCAGGAAGCTGTCTCAATATTGTAAGTCTCTTTAATAGCATTATTGATCACTTCTCTGATTTGTCCTTTGACCCACTTATTCTTCAGCACTGGATAATTTAGTTTACAATTATTTTTTATCTTTCCAATGTCCTTTGTTGTAATTTTTATCATATTACTATCTAAAAAGAATATGTTATTTTTGCCTTTCTACATTTGACGTTAAGGTTTTTATGCCTTCATTCATGGTTAATTTTTGTGTGCGTGCCATGTTCTGCTGAGGAAAAGATATATTCCTTTATGTTCCCATTCAGTTTTCTGAAAAAGGTATGTCATGTCTTAACTTTTCTATTATTCTATTTACCTCCTTAGTTTCTTTCTTATTTGTTTTTTTTTGTTGTATTTATTACGTTCTGAGAAGGGATAGTTGAGGTCCCCCACTAGTTTAGTTTTGTTTTCTCTTCCTGAACTCTCTGAACATCTCTTTTGAAAATTTGGATACTATACCACTTAGTGCATATATATTTAGTACTGATACTACTTCATTGTCTATGGTAACTTTTAGCAAGAAGTAGTTTTCTTCTTTATCTCTTTTAATTAGGTCTATTTTTATTTTTCCATTATCTGAGATCAGGACTGCTGCCTTTTTGTGTTTTTTGTTTTTTTACTTCAACTGAAGTATAATAGATTCTGCGCTAGTCATTATCTTTACTCTCTGTGTGTGACTATACTTCAAATGTGTTTCTTATAAACAACTTCTGTCTACCATCTCCCCAATCTACCCTCCTTTTCTGTCAGTCCCTCCTGGCTCCCTTACTTGGTCTGTTCTCCTCCTCCTTCCTCTGTCAGGTAAGATGATTTTGTATATTATTCTCCCTCTGAGCAAATATTGATAAGAGTAAGGTTCAAACCACACCCATCACTCACCTTCATATCTTTCCCTGAAGTGTAATAGATTTTTTTACACCTCCTGATGTGAAATTTAACCTATTCTACCTCTCCCTTCCTTCTGCACCTTCCATATTCCTCTTTCTCATCCCTTGACTTTTTGTCATTCCCTCAAATTCACCTTATACCTGTACCCTCTGCGTCCATTTATGTCCCTTCTAGTTGTACTATTAATAGTATAATTTTTAATAATTAAAAGTGTCATATTCCAATGTAAGGATCTAAACAGTTGAGCTAAACTGAATCCTTTATGTTTTCTTTTCCCTTTTCACCTGTTTATGCTTCCCTTGGGTCTTGATATTAGAGTCAAATTTTTGTCTTAATTCTGATCTTCTCATGAAAATTCAAAATCTACTTCAATGAATGACCACTTTTTTCTGCATGACATATTATGCTTAATTTTCCCTGTTAGGTGATTCTTGGTTGTAATCCTAGCTCCTTTGCCTTCTGGAATATCATGTTGATGACCTCCAATCCTTTAATGTTTCACACTTCAAGTCCTGTCTAATCCTAATTGTGGCTCTCTGATATTTGAATTGTTTCTTCCTGGCCACCTGCAGTATTTTTTCCTTGAGCTGATAGTTCTGAAATTTGACTATAACATTCCTTGGAGTTTTTATTTTGGGATATCATTACTGAAGTGACTTATGGAGCCTTTCCATGCTTTTTTTGCCCTCTGGTTCCAAGATATCAAAGCAGTTTTCCTTGATAATTTCTTGAAAAATGCTGTCCGGGTCCTCCTTTGTATTATGGCTTTTAGGTAGTGCACTGAATCTGATATTGTCTCTCCTGGACATATTTTCCAGGTCAGGTTTTGTTGGGTTTTTTTTGAGGTATTTTATATTTTCTTCCATTTGTTTCATTCCTCCGAATGATTGATTCTTGATGTCTCACCAAGTCATTAGCTTCCACTTGTCCAATTCTAACTTTTAGAGTGTTGTTTTTCTCAATTAGCTTTCATACTTCCTTTTGCATTTGGCCAATTGTACCCCCTTTTTTGGTATTTTATATTATTTTATTTTACCTTAAAGATTTTTTTTTAATTTCTAGTTTTCAACATTCATCTCCACAAGGTTTTGAGTTGCTAATTTTCTCCCCATCTTTCCCCCAAGCACCACCCCAAAAGCAGTGATCCCACTGAATAGCCCTTGCCCCAATCTGTTCTCTCTTACATCCTCTCTTATGTTCCCTCCAACCATCCAGTAGGGGAAGATGGATCTCTATACTCCAGTGTCTGTATATCTTATTTCCCAGCTGCATGTAAAAATAATAATAATAATAATAATAATGCTTTTTAATATTTGATTTTAAAACTTTGATTTCCAGATTCTTTCCCTCCTTCCCTCATCACCCACACCTACTGGGAATATAAGCAATTCAATATAGATTGTATATGTGTAGTTATGCAAAATATTTCCATAGTAGATACACTGTGAAAGACTGACTATATTACCCTCCATCCTATCCTCCCCCCACTTATTCTATTTTCTACTTTGACCCCGTGCCTTTTCAAAAGTGTGTGCTTCTACCTACTCTCCCCCCCAATCTGCCCTCCCTTCTATTATCCCCCTTCTTATCCCCTTCCCCCCTACTTTCCTGTAGGGTAAAATACCCAATTCAGTGTGTATGTTATTCCCACCTTAAGCCAGATTCAATGGGAGTAAGGTTGACCCATTCCCTTTTGGCTTCCTGTTCTTCCCCTCCATTGCAAAAGTTTTGTCTTGCCTCTTTTATATGAGATAATTTACCCTATTCTGTCTCTCCCTATCTCCTCTCATTATATTCCTCTTAACTCTTAATTTTGTTTTTTAGATATCATCCCTTCCTATTCAACTGATCCTGTGCCCTCTGTCTATGGATACATGTACACATATATACACACACTCACATATGTATTCATACATACGTATGCCCTTGTATATAAACATATATATGTATGTATACATCTATATATGTGTATATATATACAAATACATATATATGTATGTATACATCTATATATGTATATATATATACAAATAAATATATATATATATACATATATATATATATACACACACACACATATAGTTCCCTTCAACTATCCTCATACTGCGAAAAGTCTCATGAGTTACATTCATTCTTTTTCCATGTAGGAATGTAAATAGTTCAACATTAATAAGTTCCTTATGATTTATTTTCCTTGTTTACCTTCTCATGCTTCTCTTACTTCTTGTATTTCAATATCAAATTTTCTATTCAATCTGTTTTCATCAAGAATACTTGAAAATCCTCTATTTCATTGAATGACTGTATTTTCCCCTGAAACATTAAACTCAGCTTTGCTGGGTAGATGATTCTTGGTTTTAATCCTAGCTTCTTTGACCTCTGGAATATCATATTCCAAGCCTTTCAGTCCCTTAATGTAGAAGCTGCTAGATCTTGTATTATCCTGATGGTGTTTCCACAATAGTAAAATTGTTCCTTCCTGGCTGCTTGTAATATTTTCTTCTTGACCTGGGAGCTCTGGAATTTGGCCATGATATTCCTAGGAGTTTTCTTTTTGGGATCTTTTTCAAGAGGTGATCTCAGTTTGTATTTTGCCCTCTGATTCTAAAATATCAGGGCAATTTTCCTTGAGAATTTCTTGAAGGATGCTTTCTAGGTTCTTTTTTTGATCATGGCTTTCAGGTAGTCCAATAATTTTTAAATTGTCTATCCTGGATCTATTTTCCAGGTCAGTGGTTTTTTTCAATGAGATATTTCCCATTGCCTTCTATTTTTTCATTTTTTTAGATCTGTTTAATAGTATCTTGATTTCTCATAAAGTCATTTGCTTCCATTTGCTCCAGTCTATTTCTAAAGGAATTATTTTTTTCAGTGAGCTTTTGAAATTTCTCTTCCATCTGGCAAATTCGACTTTTTAAGGTATTCTTCTCCTCATTGGCTTTTTGGGCCTCTTTTGCAATTTGAGTTAGTCTATTTTTTAAGGTGTCATTTTCTTCAGTCAGGTTGTTGACTCTCTTTTCATGATTTTCTTGCATCATTCTCATTTCTCTTTTCAGTTTTTCCACCACTTCTCTTACTTAATTGTCAAAATCCTTCTTGAGCTCCTCCATGGCCTGTAAGCAGTTGATAGTTTTCTTAGAAGCTTTTGATTTTGGAGTTCTGACTTCATTGTCTTCCTCCTGTTCCATGCTTTGATCCTTTTTTGTCCCCAAAAATGGAATCTAAGGTTTGATTGCTGTGCTTACTTTGCTTACTCTGCTTTCTCATGTTGTCAGTCAATTACTTGACTTTTGAGCTCTTTGCCATGGTAAGACTTTGTTTCCAGAGAAGAGGGCTTTGTTCCAAATCACTGGGGTTTTTGCAGCTGCCAGAGTTATTAGGGCTGACCTCTCTGTAGCCCCCACAAGTTCTGGCCCACTGGCCACACACCCAAGGACCTGCACCCAAGACAGCTATCCAGATCTAAACGGGTTAAAGCAAGATTGATTACCCTCTGAATGGTCACTTGTTTCCCCTATAATCTGCAGGCCAGGAGCTCTAGAGGCAGCCTTGTAGGGAAGCAGCTGCAGCTGCCAGGACTCTACCACTTCTTGCCTCAGGGGCAGGGAACAGAACATGCTCTTCCTTTCCAACAGAGTTCCAGACTGACCTTTCACTTGCTCTTTGATGTTTATGGGTTGAGGAGTCTGGAAACAACCACAGCTACTGGTGATTCACTCTCCTGAACTCTGCTCCAGCTGCTGCTGGTTGGGGCTGCCCTAAGGTCAAAACTGCGTGGGTCACGAGAACTTCGCTCTGCTCCCAGCACGCTGCAATGGAACCTTCCTGTAGGCCTGCCTGGCTGCCTTCAGTGGGAGATTTGTTTCACTCTGTCGCACTGTGGGTTCTGTAGCTCTAAAATTTATTTAGAGTCATATTTTATAGGTATTTGAGGCTGTTATTGGGGGAGCTCACAGAATTTCCTGTTTCTATGCCACCATCTTTTCTCTGCCCCCTGCCAATTGTACTCTTTAAGGAACTATTTTCTTCAGTGGATTTTTGCATCTCCTTTTCCAATTTGTCAATTCTACTATTTAAGCAGTTTTCTTTTTCCTAACTGTTGACTCTTTTTTCATAATTCTCTTGCATAACTCTCATTTTTCCCAATTTTTCCTGTACAATCCTTAGCTGATCTTTAAGCTCCTTTTTGAGTTCTTCCATGAGTCATTTCTGGCCTTGAGACCACTTCCCATTCTTCTTTGGGGTTTTGCCCATAGGTATTTTGACATTGTTGTCCTTTTCTGAGTTTGTGTCTTGGTCTTTCCTGTCACCATATTAATGCTCTACGGTCATTTTTTGGCCTCTTTTTCCTTTAAAAAAAATTGAGTTCTGCTGCCACTGTAGAAACTGCACTGTGTCAGACTTCCTGTGGCAAGGGGTGCAGGTCCTGGCTATTTCCTTGGTGCTGCTCTGATGCTGTCCTGAGACAAAAGGAGGCTCCTCATGTAGGCTGCTTTGCTAAATGGAACGGTGAGGTGTAGCATAGGAGGGCATAGGGCAGAGGAGTCTGGTAGCTTACGTGGTGCTGAGCATGGGTCCTTTTACTGGCATCTGGCATGTGCTGAGGCTCACAGGGTGTTTCTACATTTCTACAGTTTTACATTGAAGTAAATAGTGGTCTGACCACAGGAGGTTGCCTATTTACCAGGGGCTATGCTGAAGCTTGTGGTGGTTCTTGGATCTGGAATTTGTCTATTAACCTCACTGTATTAAGGCATAGGTAGGTGAGAGGGTGTACACTGGTATTGCCATCTGCCTGCTTTACCACACTGGAGCTCAGGATCTACCACTGCTTTTCTGAGATGGTGCTTACTGATGGCTTTCTGGGACACTTCCTGTACTGGGTTGCATTTCCCTTTTACCTAAGTAACAGACCTTTTTTGCTGATCTTCCAAGTTTCTTAGGCTAAAAAATTATTTTACCCCATCTTTTTGCTGGTTCTGCTGTCTCAGTATTTGTTTTGGGGTATTATCTTATGGTTATTTGGAGATGAATATGGGAGAACCACAGCAATTCACTGCTTATTCAACCATTTTGTCTCCTGGAAGTCTCCACTGAATTGTTTTTTAAAGTTCCTTAAAGGGGCAATTCAGTACCTTGATATGATAATGGCTATGATGTCACATGCATTTAGATACTCCTTCCAATGATACAGACAGCAATGCACTCATGTCTTCAACTCCTATGTGACATTCATCTCCTTGTGTAAAGAAACCACAAGGGTTTTTACTTAATATGCCAGAAATAACTTAGGGGACAAAAAAGAAATACTGTATCACCCTCAGTGCAATGTGTTCTCCCAGTGGAAAAGCTAAGTGGCTCAAAGGGAGGAAGAGGATAAAGTGCTAAGAATCAGTTTTTTGATTGGCCATTCAATTCAATTGAACAAACATTTATTAAGTTAACATGATATTGAAGACATGCACGAATGAACTGAATTATGTGTTGTTGTTTTTTAAGTTATATTCAGGGGAAACTATGTGGCACGGTGAATAGAGCACCAGCCCTGGAGTCAGGGGGACCTGAGTTCAAATCTGACCTCAGACACTTGACACACTTACTAGCTATGCGACCTTGTCACTTAACCCTACTTGCCCTGATTTCCTCCCCTCAAAATAAAATACAAATAAGTTATGTTCAAATTATAAGAAAGGCTATCTTATGAGAACTATCTCCCTCCCAATCACTGCTAAAAGAAAAAAAAATGATGGTAGTCTTTAAATCATTTGACTGTTTATGGGATTGAGCCCAGACTAAAAACGAAAACAAAACAAAACAAAAATTAAGACACATACTTTTAATATTGGATCTACCAGTACCTAGCTTTATATCTTAGATATATCATATGGGGCAACTAGGAAGCTCAGTGACTTGAGTACCACATCTGGAGTCAAGAAGACTCAACTTCCTGAATCCAAATCCAGCCTTAGACACTTACTAGCTGTGTGACCCTGGGCAAGTCACTTAACCTTGTTTGCCTAAATTTCTTCATCTGTAAAATGAACTAGAGGAGGAAATGGTAAACCACTCCATTATCTTTGCCAACAAAACTCCAAATGAGGTCACAGAGTCAGATACAAATGAATACCACCAATAATAAGGTACATAATTTCCTCTTTCTGTACCTGAGAGTCTATATCTCTAAAATCAAGAGGGTAAATTTTCAGCTCAAAAAGTTTGATTTCATCAATATTTCACACATCAAGAAAATAATTGGTTTTTCAATGTGTGACAAAGTCTTATAAACACTCAGTTTGCTGAGGGCTATTTGTAACCTTAGTTTCATAAAAAATTAGACATCAAATTCCACAAATAATACAATAAGACTCAAGAGCTGACTTAGAGAAATCATGTTTACCTCAATAACTCAGGCAAAATATGTTTAAAGAAAAACCTCCAAACTCCTTAATGCTGCCTTTCTTCCCAGAAGAGGGGAGCAAGTTTTGGCAGTAGAATCAGAGGATGTAGGTTCATAGCCCATCTCTGACAGTTAGTGGTGTGTTATCCTTTGCAAGTCAAAGGATCTTTATGCATTTCTGTCAACTCCCCAGGATTTATATACTAAGTCCTAGTTGGATAATTATTTACTTGAATGTAAGGAGCTCATATACCTTAGTATCTCATCTGATGTAACCACAGATCCTCCAAGGATTAATGATAGAATTCCTACTACATCCATTTTATAGTGCAGAAAAATGAGATGGGGGGGGGGGAGGGCTAGAAGTGACTTCTCCATACATTTAGAGCTGATACTTCAACTTATATCCATCTATAGTAATATTTTGTTGTTGGCATACTAATTCATTGTAGTATAAATTCATTCATTTATTCATCCACTAAAAAACTTTTAAAAAATTCATTCAGCAAATTTTGCATTGTTTCTTCAGTAATGGAAAATTGATTACTTTCTCTTAACTCATTATGTGTCCATTACTCACCAATTTATCTAAATGTATTTATTTATTTCCAGACCATACAGTCCTGTGACATTAGCTCATTAAGTTAATTTTGTACTTTGTGAAGCAGTATGGCCTTTCATTTATCCTAATTTTTCCTCTTTCCAGATTCTAGGAATATCTCACAAATATAATGTTCTTATTTTATAGAAATAAAGCATAAGTTCATCCTATTAAGTCCCTTCACAATTTGATAGATTTAGTCATGTTCCCTTTCAGTTTCAGTTACTCCAGAAGTCCTCATCATTTTGCTTCGTGTATATAGACAAGAGCTATTCTAAAGCAGATTAGTCTGTAAACTCCTTCAGGGCAAGAAATGCATCTTATCCAAACTGGCTGATTTTGTCTAGAACTTGCTGCTATGCCCACAGTAAGGGTTTATCCATCATTTATTGAAAGAAACTCGCTTCCCTTTCCACCTAAGATCATTTTAACTGCCCTTCTGTGAACCTTCACCACCTTTGAGCCAAGCTGACCTGAGAAAAACTAAACTGAAACAATATATACTTAGACAAAGTTCTCCGGACACAGTTAAGTTTCACAGTATAGCAAATCTTATCAATTTAGTCAGAGAAAAACATGAATATTAACTGACCATCTAGGTCTCTACTTAGGCTTTCTTATCTTGTACAAGATGATGAGCTGGGTGAGCTAATTAGCCCTCCAATCCAGCCTTATCTGTCAAGTCACTAAAAAAACCCCAATGGATCAATTCCCCATAGTCTTGTCGTTAGTAGACTGACTACACATCTCAAGAACTATCTGGGCTGGAAGACAACATGAAGAAAATGACTTTTCCTCTTGAGGTCTCTGTTACTTGACCTTGATTTCAGTTTAAAAAAATAGTAAACAACAGTCAGAGGGGAAGAATTAAGTTGATGAAAGAGAAAAATTATGTGACTTTTTGTAGACAAACTGATTAGGAAGGATTTGGGTCCATAACTGAGTAAATGCAAAGATAGACCATTTCTCACTGCCCTGCACTTTCAAACCCATTCATTTTCCTGATGAAGTTCGAGGTTTTACTTGAAAGTGAAGTATGAACACAGTCATGTCTGCATTTTTTAAGGAATGTTGAAGTTGATGTTAATTACTCTATTCCTATTTCAGGGACACTTTTTGAAAAGATCTTTTCAAAGAATTTTAGAATCATAGCATTGGAGGAGACATTAAAAGTCAATCTCCAAATCTAATTCAATCTCCTTTTCATATTATTTTTTACATGGAGCTTGTATTTACTACAATGTAATGGGTTGCATTTAAAAACATTCTTTAAAAATGGTAGAGCTCAATGTGTTGTAATGTGTGAATGCCTGTGATGTTTTAAAATGTATTAATAAAACTTTTAAAAAATGTAGAAGCATAGGGAAAGGGAGAAGAAGGAAGGATATCTCAATCAAATATTTCTTTGACAAATCCAACTCTTGTTGGGGGAATCATTTCTGCCAATGCCGATTAGACTTATCTGCAACTGATTGTCATATGGGCTTGCTTGACACACTAAAAGGCTAAGTTACTTGGAAAATCACATGTCTAGTATGTGTCAGAAGTAAGATTGAACATGGGTCTTTCTGAATTTAAGGGCAACCCTCTACAGAGCAGCACTGCCTCTCATAAGTACAAATAACTAAGTGATAACAACAATGTGGCTTCATTTTGCAGGTTACATATGTTCCTGAAAAGTTTCATAGAAGATGCAAATAAAAATATTCAATTATATTTACTTATAAACATCTTTCTCAGATGTTTAGTAAATCAGGTGTCCCTACTTAGTAGGGAATTTTTGTTAAGTATATAATGTTTCTTGAAATAGTTAAAAATTAAAAGGTATTTTCATATTCATATTATATGGTCTATATAATTCAGAGCTTCTTGCTTTGGGCTAGTTCTCCCCAACAAGCCTTAAGTATTAGAATCTTATTACAAAATAAATACTATTTTCTGAGAGAGAGAAAGAGAGGGGGAAAGAAGGAAGGGGGAAGGAGAGGGGGGAGAGAGAGAGAGAGAGAGAGAGAGAGAGAGAGAGAGAGAGAGAGAGAGAGAGATTTAAAGCTCACATTGAAGATAAAATGTAGGGATAACATAGGCAACTGTTAGTCAATCATAAGGAAGCAGGGCCCAGTCTTCAAAAATAAGCAGTAAGCTACTAGTGGGTATACTCACATTCCACAGGGAGGTAGCCATTAGGTACCACCACAGCAAATGTAAACTCAGGCAGGTGATGATGGAACTCATTCAGTTGTTCAACAATTCCCTTAATAAACACCCCTCATTCATATTAAAACAAATTTTAGCATGGTAGGATTTGTACTGTTATAGTATAATCTTTGGGAACTGACAGGTACCTCCATTCAAGGATGCATAAATTATAGTGAGGTTTTCAGATGTGAGGTATATTTTAAAATCAAATAACTTCTTTAATTGGTTACATCAACTAAATGAATATGTGCAAAGTATATTGTCCTATAGTCAATCTAGCTACAATGAATAATATACCATAAATGTAAGAGGTTTTTTTTTTAATTTAAATAATATGTTCTTCAACAATTCATGTGGCTACCACAAATGCATAGAGTACATAAGAGAAGGAGAAATAGAATGGCAGAAAGAAAATAAACATAACTTAATTTTCACCTAAGAACATGGATCACCTTCTAGGTCATTTAAGTGCTCCTAATTATTCTACAAGCTACAAATAATCTTTCAGTAAAAAAAATCAATTAAAGCTAGATTATACTCATTAGTAATTTTTATTGATTATACACAAGAAAGAGTTGTATACATCATTTCCTCTGTATGCCGCACAGATTATCATGGGATTGAGAATATTCAGAAGATACGCTTGTCATTTGGGAAAAAATTGAATTATATTAAATGTGTGGTAAGCCTCAAATGTACCAGAAATTATTTCAAACATTTCCTTCCATTCCCTGTTCATAGGTATATAAGGAAATAGTGAAGGCTTGAGGAGAACACCAAATTTTGGACCCAAAGGAATTCCACCTTTGTTCAGGTAATGTGTTTAAAAAACCAAATTTATAGTCTTATAATCAGGTGAGATTAGGATTTGATAATCACCTCTGACACTAGTTGAATAACCATTAATCATTTATTTTCAATTTCTTTCATGTAAAAATATAATTGTAAACTGTGAATGTAAACTATAAAATATAATTTTATTATATTTTATATTATATAAGGTATAATGTAAAACATAAATGTAAACTATAAAATTAGATGGATAGAAGATAGACAGACAGACAGATAGTACTTACCTTAATGTGTCTGTTATGTCAGATGAGATAATGTATGTAAAATGCTGTAAAATTTTTCTTACATAAATGTCACTTATCAATCTGCTTTGTAACTAGGACTAGCAGCACAGCACTTTGAAAAAGTGAAGGACACACATGAAACTCACACAGAAAGCTTTGAAAAGATGAGTCATTTCATGATGACTGTGGGCATAGTGATTACTAAGGAACACAGCACTGACAAAAAATAATATTGTAAAACACGTAATAATTATGCTACAAAGTCACACCCCTGACATGGTAGCAATTATGGTTCATGAATCTCCAGGAGACATGTTATTCTTTTGCATCGCCTGGACAATTATTCTACCCACGTGTAAATAGGATGATGTTTTTCTCCTTTACAATTTTGACTGCCTTTCCTTAATTTTGAGAGGCCAAATCTCCCTCTTGGTCTGTTTCTGTTTCACCTTCTCCCCATATTAGATCTGCAAAACTTCTTAACATGAAACCAATTAAATCATCTCCTACTATTTGAACATGAGATAGTTTAAAGTTCATAGTTGTGCACAGTGGATACTTAATAGAATTGAACTGACATTTTAACAAGTGAGCATAAACAGAGAAGGATCACAGTAAGCTGTGATAAGAGGCAATAATGTCATAGAAATCACATTGAAGTTAATTAAGAGTTAAAAGATTCTTTTTGAATCAATTCAATGAACATATTTTAAGTGCCCATCATTCACAAGATGGTAGAAACTTGTTAGACATGAAATAGACCCTGTCTTCAAGGAGATTAAGTCCCATTGGAGGGATTCAATTTATTCATAAATATGTGAAGAGAAAGTAATAAAAAGGAGAATATGTAAACAAGGAACGGGATCAGGGAAGGTTTCACAGGGAAGGTGGTACCTGAATTGTAGCTTAAAGGGAAATGAGCCTCCAGAATGGTAAAGATAAGGAGAGGGTTCATACCAAGTATCATTCCATAGCTCATAAATACACATAAATACACAGCTTAGAGACAGAATGCTAAATCCAGTCTGAATAGTACATAGAATATATGTAGAGAACTGTATTTTAGGGGATTTCAGATGAAAAGTGCCAGCCCACACAGAGAGCTTAAACAAAGCTTATCGTTACTTGCAAGACAAAGTGGAGAACAGTTGCTAGTAGAATCCATCTTGGGTATGTGGCTTCCATACCTTGGGTGGGCAACACAGCCTAGGTTGGGTAGAATCCAATCCATCTCTCATCAGAGGTCCAAAGCCCCTCAGGGCTCTAACTTACATATCACATGAGTTAAGAGTCAATATGATATTAACAGGAGACTGGCCTAGTATCCATAGGATCACTAAAAGAGAATATTTTCTAAATTATCTAATAAGGAGTAACAGATAAGAAATGGGTAAACCAACATTACGACTGAAGAAGTAAGAAACTTAATCACAACAGCATCATTCCAGCAAGAGACTAGACAGAATTAAAGCTCAATTTCTGTGACTTTAGACTTAACATACTTTTAATCTGAGACTCTGGGCCTCAAATCTGTTACCAGTTAACAGGAATAATAAGAAATAAGACAGGAAATGCAGATGTGAGTTGGATGGTGGAAGTTTGTATGGCCTGGAAGAACTCATATGCATTCTATCCTAGACAATATAGGAAACCAATGAAGGTTTCTGAATAGAAGAATAACATGGTCAGAGTTTAGCTTAGGAAGATTGAATTTGTAGTTGTATGAAGGACACACTATAGAAGAGGAAGACTAAAAGCAGTCTGTTGAAAACTTAGCTTGATGTACTCAACTGGGCGTGTAATCAGGAAGACCTGAGTTCAAGTTACAGCTCAGATATTTTACTCCAGGCAGTTTTCTTTATCTGTTCTTTACTTTCCTTATCTGTAAAATTATGATTTTACATATATATATATATATATATATATATATATATATATATATATATATATATAATTATGGTTTCCTTCAAGATCTTTTCCACTTCTAAATCTATGATTCTATGATAATACAATTGGAGAGAAGAGGAAGAATGCAAAATATGTGATGGATATAGAATGAAATAAGCTTAGCATCTTATCAGATTGGGGGGGATAGTTATGGAGACTGGTTATTACAAGCCTGAGTGATTTGGTAGCATAGTAATGCCATCTCTTCATTTCCTACAGACTCCCCTACTTGGTTTCAACTCCATGAACATCACAAGAAATCTCAAAATCATTCAGACAACTTGATCTTTGATACTCAACAACTCATCATTGCCTTTATTTGCCTCTCCCCACAAACTTGGGGATGGAGTGGGACTAAAAGTCAGAAAAATAAACTCTTGCAAAAATCTCCCTTTATATAGGGCTCAGAATTTTCCAGTCATCTCTTCATTTCTCAGCACCTTGCTTTTAACTATACTAACATCATGCCCCTGCTGAGTATCATGTGAGATCCTGACACCCTTTTGAACTTCCTTTTTGTACTGTCTTCCCCCATTAGACTTTCAGCAAATGACTCTGGAGGAGAGGGTGAGGCTGATGACTTTCTACAGTTCTGTCCCAATTATATCCAAAGCATGTGCAAGTGAAGACCTCACCCTTGTGATATCATTGGTTCTTTTTGAGAAGGAAGGACAAACAACAAGACTTTCAGCTCTTTGAATACAGGGACTATCTTTCTTCTATATTATTTGATTCCTCAGTGCTAAAGAGACTGCATGACATAGGAGACACCTTATAAATGTTTACTGACTATAAAATATGTATTTGCTCCTAGTACTTTCAACAGCAATAACATCCGGAGCAGAAAAGTTCCTTTTTTTGTTTGGTTTTTTTGGAGGGGGGAAGGCAGGGCACTTGGCATTAAATGACTCGCCCAAGGTTACAGGGCTAGGAGGTGTTAAGTGCCTGAGGCTGGATTTGAACTCAGGTCCTCCTGACTCCAGAGCCAGTGCTCTATTCACTGCGCCACCTAGCCACCCCAAGAAAAGGGTTCTTTATGTATCCTTCCTTCCTATCATTTTTTTCTTTTTAAAAATTTTAAGTTTCAGATTCTCTCCCTCACATTTTCCCCTACTTACTAAGAAGGCAAACAATATTATAACTACTAGATATAAAATCATGCAAAATATATTTCCATATTAGCCATGGAATAAAATAAAATGAGAAAATTATGGTTCAATTTGTTCTCTGAGTTGGTGAGGTCTCTCTCTGGAAGTAGATAGCATTTTTTAAAAAAATCATTAGTCCTTTGGAATTGTCTTGAATCATTGTACTGATCAGAGTAACCAAGTCGTTCCTAGTTGATCTTCATTGCCACATTATTGTTACTGTGCACAGTGATCTTCCAGTTCTCACTTCATTTTGCATCAGTTCAAATGGGTCTTGTCAGGATTTTCTTAAATCACTCGCCTCATCATATCTTATAACATAATGACTCTATCATAGTCATATTCCAGAAATTATTTAATCATTCCCTAATTGATAGGCATCCCCTCAATTTCCAATTCTTTGCCACCACAAAAGAGGTACCATACATATTTCTGTATATATAGGTCCTTCTCTTTTTTGTTTGATCACTGCTTGATCAAAGCCTATGAGTAGTTTTACGCCTTTTGGGGCACAGCTACAATTTGTTCTCCAGAACGGTTGAACCAGTTCACTCCTCCACAAAGAGTTCATTAACATACTAATTTCCCCCATCCCCTCCAGCATTTCTCATTTCTGATAGGTGTGAAGTGGTACTTTAAAGTTGTCTTAATTTCCCTTTCTCTAATTAATAATGATTTAGAGAATTCTTTCCTATGACTAGTGACAACATTGATCTTTTCTTCTGAAAACTGCCTGTTCACAACCCTTAACCATTTACCACCTGGAGAATGGTTCTCAGTTTTATAAATTTGAATCAGTTACATATATTTGAGAAATGAGGACTGTATCACAGAAAATAGCTGCAAAACTTTTTCTATTACTTCACTTGTCTATGGTGCCTTTTAGTAAAATATTGTTTCCCTGAACACTTCTTTTAATTAAATCTATTTTTGCTTTTGCTTTGTCTGAGATCATGATTGTTACTCCTGCCTTTATTACTTCAGCTAAAGCATAATAAATTCTATTCAAGCCCTTTATTTTAACTCTATTATTTAACTTTCTTTCTCAGGTGTGTCTCTTTTATACAACATACTGTTGGATTCTGGTTTCTAATTTATTCTGTGATCCACTTCTGTTTTGTGGTTTAGCTCATCCCATAAACATTCATGGTGTGATTACTGTGTATTTTCCTCCAATTGTCT